>CM036777.1:23453271-24038271 GCA_020796225.1 Arion vulgaris | reverse complement strand
TCTATAGTCAGATCTCACAGGTTTCACTTTCATGCAGCTATTGTATCAGACTGCTATTTTTGAAATAACCATGATAGAGTCTGTCTTTCTCATCATGTTATCATAGCATAACATCATTCATACATGGTTTCACATTTCTCAATGTTATCATAACCATAAATCTCATACATGGTTTCACATTTCTCAATGTTATCATAACCATAAATCTCATACATGGTTTCACATTTCTCAATGTTATCATAACCATAAATCTCATACAGCCACTACTTGTTCTGTTTCAGCAACTGGTTATGTCTGAGTTAGATTACAGACTTGGCACCCTCATGATGAAAATAAAAATCGTGGCATAACCTTTATAGGACTTAGCCATCAACCACAGTAACGAGTCGTTGATTTTCTAGGCACCACTTATACGTTCAGTAGTTTGCCATTGCTTTCTGAGCGGTGAGGTCTATTTTACCATTTGCAAAATCCAGAGAATGAATATGCTTCCAAAATGCCCACTGCGGATTTGAACCAGGTGTACTTGGGTTGTGATTGAGCTCACTACCGCTTAAGCTACAGACGCTCATACCCTCATGATAGCAACTCTTAATGGTGAGGACACTGGTGATAAGGAAAGCAAACATTCACACAAAATTTGTCACCATGACTTTGCATAATTCTGTAAGACAATAACTCTTTGAAGTACAGTTAAACTCTGAGAACATTAAACTCTTTCAGTAATTAACTCTTTGCTTAGAGTACAGTTAAAACTCTTTGCTAGAGTACAGTTAAAACTCTTTGCTTAGGTACAGTTAAAACTCTTTTAGTACATTAACTCTTGAGTACAGTTAAACTCTTGTTAGTACAGTTAACTTTTGCTTATCATTATTTTTTGTTATATATATACAGTCTCTTGATGTACATCTGTTTTCAACTTAATGAGAACAAGTCTTGTATTACTTATATTGGGTGTATTGTCTATACATATATGGAAAATCATAATGTCTATACACTCGTGGACCAGATTGAGAGAGATGAGTGTCAATATTGGTGCAGCCCGAAAAGAGCGACATACTAAATATACAAAGAGATTGATTAATCAACATCAAACTGGCGTGTTGGGCCACTGGACGCTGCTAGATTTGCTGAGGTGGAGATCGGAGCACCTATGGACATGTCCGAGTGCTATGATGATAGTCCTCAGATAACTGATATGGGAAAGGAAGCAGGTCAGGGATTTAGTATGACAACAAGTAGCATAACAATGAAATTAGTAGCGGCGACTAATGTACTACTCTGGCTGGAGTCACAAAACTACACTCATGCATGCGTTCTGAGTGATTCGTTGAGTATAATCCGAAAGGTGGAGGCTGGTTCGGTGCACAGGCAATGGACTGAGTCACTACAAGTGTCAACATTTTGTAGAATTACACTTATCTTCGTTTCAGGACACATGGATGTCGATGGCAATGAGAGAGCAGATAGGCTGGCTGACTCTGCTACCATATCAGGGGGCCAGCCAATGGATAGAGCTGACATTTTGAACACACACATAGAGTTTGGCTGCAATGAGAATTTTCTTTTTTTTTTTTTCCCGATCCAGAAGCACTTAGGCTTTTCAGCTCTTCGGCTCGGTGCCATGGACATCGTAACCCTTCGGTTCGGTGCCACAAACACCATAAATCTGGGAATCTGTGGCTTTTCTGCATCCCTCGGAATTGAACCCGACACATAGAGGATAGTCACCCGTAGTCAACGCGCTACGAACATGCTAGGCAGGCGGGCAATCACCTATAAAACCATTGATATGTGTGGACAGATTGACTAAATTGTCTGTTTGTTTGTCAACAAAAATTAAATATTGTCTAACAATACTTGGTCCAGGTCTAGCAGATGATCTTAAGACTGGTGAGATAGTTTACAATGTTGTATGCTAGCTGATAGTTGCGCCTTCCCCTTGCCTTATTAACATGTTTTATTCTTGTTGTCTCCCTTACACTTCATGTTCTATGTATTTATTTCCCATATTACCTTGAATAGATTTTTTCAAGAGTTCTAGATAGCTATCTAGATCTCAGAGAAATGAATGTAGAAATCAATCAGATTGAGAGAGTGTTCTATGAAAGCTTCACAAACTAATGAGAAATATCTGATAGAATGTTCTATGAAAGCTTGACAAACTAATTGAGAAATATCTGATAGAATGTTCTATGAAAGCTTCACAAACTAATTGAGAAATATCTGATAGAATGTTCTTGAAAGCTTCACAACTAATTGAGAAATTTCTGATAGAATGTTCTATGAAAGCTTCACAAACTAATTGAGAAATATCTGATAGAATGTTCTATGAAAGCTTCACAAACTAATTGAGAAATGTCTGATAGAATGTTCTATGAAAGCTTCACAAACTAATTAAGAAATATCTGATAGAATGTTCTATGAAAGCTTCACAAACTAATTGAGAAATGTCTGAATGTTCTATGAAAACTTCACAAACTAATTGAGAAATGTCTGATAGAATGTTCTATGAAAGCTTCACAAACTAATTGAGAAATCTCCGATAGAATGTTCTATGAAAGCTTCACAAACTAATTGAGAAATATCTGATGAATGTTCTATGAAAGCTTCACAAACTAATTGAGAAATGTCTGATAGAATGTTCTATGAAAGCTTCACAAACTAATTGAGAAATGTCTGAATGTTCTATGAAAGCTTCACAAACTAATTGAGAAATGTCTGATAGAATGTTCTATGAAAGCTTCACAAACTAATTGATAAATGTCTGATAGAATGTTCTATGAAAGCTTCACAAACTAATTGAGAAATATCTGAGACAATGTTCTATGAAAGCTTCACAAACTAATTGAGAAATTTCTGATAGAATGTTCTATGAAAGCTTCACAAACTAATTGAGAAATGTCTGAAAGAATGTTCTATGAAAGCTTGACAAACTAATTGAGAAATATCTGATAGAATGTTCTATGAAAGCTTCACAAACTAATTGAGAAATGTCTGATAGAATGTTCTATGAAAGCTTCACAAACTAATTGATAAATGTCTGATAGAATGTTCTATGAAAGCTTGACAAACTAATTGAGAAATATCTGATAGAATGTTCTATGAAATCTTCACAAACTAATTGAGAAATGTCTGAATGTTCTATTAAAGCTTCACAAACTAATTGAGAAATGTCTGATAGAATGTTCTATGAAAGCTTGACAAACTAATTGAGAAATGTCTGATAGAATGTTCTATGAAAGCTTCACAAACTAATTGAGAAATGTCTGATAGAATGTTCTATGAAAGCTTCACAAACTAATTGAGAAATATCTGATAGAATGTTCTATGAAAGCTTACAAACTAGTTGAGAAATGTCTGAATGTTCTATGAAAGCTTCACAAACTAATTGAGAAATATCTGATAGAATGTTCTATGAAAGCTTCACAAACTAATTGAGAAATGTCTGAATGTTCTATGAAAGCTTCACAAACTAATTGAGAAATGTCTGATAGAATGTTCTATGAAAGCTTCACAAACTAATTGAGAAATGTCTGATAAAATGTTCTATGAAACTTCACAAACTAATTGAGAAATATCTGATAGAATGTTCTATGAAAGCTTCACAAACTAATTGAGAAATGTCTGATAGAATGTTCTATGAAAGCTTCACAAACTAATTGAGAAATATCTGATAGAATGTTCTATGAAAGCTTGACAAACTAATTGAGAAATGTCTGAATGTTCTATGAAAGCTTCACAAACTAATTGAGAAATATCTGATAGAATGTTCTATGAAAGCTTCACAAACTAATTGAGAAATGTCTGAATGTTCTATGAAAGCTTCACAAACTAATTGAGAAATGTCTGATAGAATGTTCTATGAAAGCTTCACAAACTAATTGAGAAATGTCTGATAGAATGTTCTATGAAAGCTTCACAAACTAATTGAGAAATGTCTGAATGTTCTATGAAAGCTTCACAAACTAATTGAGAAATGTCTGATAGAATGTTCTATGAAAGCTTCACAAACTAATTGAGAAATGTCTGAATGTTCTATGAAAGCTTCACAAACTAATTGAGAAATGTCTGATAGAATGTTCTATGAAAGCTTGACAAACTAATTGAGAAATGTCTGATAGAATGTTCTATGAAAGCTTCACAAACTAATTGAGAAATGTCTGATACATTGGGAGACTTGTCAAACAGATTTATGTAGTGACAAACAGGCCACAAAATTGTGCCCTATCCTTGACAGGACTTTGCCATCAACTACAGTAAACAATGTGTTCAACTACAGTAAACAATGTGTTCAACTACAGTAAACAATGTGTTCAACTACAGTAAACAATGTGTTCAACTACAGTAAACAATGTGTTCAATCTACAGTCAAACAATGTGTTCAACTACAGTAAACAATTTGTCAATTTTTAGGCATCACTTATATGTTCAATAGTTTGTAATTGCTTTCTGAACGGTGAGGTCTATTTTTACCGTCGTAAAAATCCACGAAAAGAATGTGATTCCAAATTAAAAAAGTATGTATCCACCAATCAAGTGTGTGAAGTACAAACAATGTGTGAAGCTAATAATGGACTCGTGTGACGTACAAACAATGTGTGAAGCTAATAATGGACTTGTGTGACATACAAACAATGTGTGAAGCTAATAATGGACTTGTGTGACATACAAACAATGTGTGAAGCTAATAATGGGCTTGTGTGACATACAAACAATGTGTGAAGCTAATACATGCTAATCTCTCTATCTTGTCTTATCTTATGTTAATACATGCTATCTATCATCTCTCTATCTTGTCTTATCATATGTTAATACATGCTATCTATCATCTGTCTATCTTGTCTTATCATATGTTAATACATGTCACCCATCTATTTGCATATAATTCTATGTTTTGGTTATCACATGTAATTTCTTTATTTACGTAGGGAACGAGAAGGGCGATGAAAGAACGTTTGATCTGTACGGTCGCAAGAAAGAAAAAGATATAAAGAAACCAGGCTGCCTGCATGTGCATATCCGATCAAGTCAGGACCTTACAGAACTGTAAAATACAAGAACTTGACATAGCATGTACTTGTTAACAATGAAGCTTTTCCTCAGAGTAGTGACAAGACTAATCTAATAAGCTGTGTACATGAATAGCAACAATATGTGTTACTTCATTCTGACGCAACAATAGAAATAAAATAACGTTAGTGTTATATCTTGATATAATTATTTATAGCTGAAGTTGTGATCAAATATATAACATAATTATTTATAACTGAAGTTGTGATCAAATATATAACATAATTATTTATAACTGAAGTTGTGATCAAATATATAACATAATTATTTATAACTGAAGTTGTGATCAAATATATAACATACATATTTATAACTTTATGTATTATGTCAATCAACGTCATGGCACATTGGGCATTCCATTTGTGCTCTGTCCCCCGATGCAGCAACCATCCCAAAGTCCATTTGCTCACCTTACCCATGAGAAGTTGATTACTATATCTTCTCTCTCTACCATGAAGACGACACTGTCTGGGATGTCCAAACTTGATGCATTATTCTTGAACTCGTTCCAGTGTCTGAGACTCACCCATATCACATAAATGAGAGCGTACCGCATTGATGATATCGGCTCTGTCCATACTTCTGCCAGCTTGAGTCAAGGTATTGTTTGCAAGAAAGACGGCAAGCTCGTTACCCTGAACTCCAGCATGTCCAGTTGTGTACAGCCAAGTCATTTTCTTCAGATGTGATCTCCGAATGATGTCCACCCATTCCACACGCAGACTTCCAGATTCAATCATTTAAATATTTATATTTAATCTATATATATATATTTAATCCATAGAATTCTGTAAATTATAAAATATTTAAAACTGACGTTATGATCAAGATATACAACATATATATATATATATAATAATAATAATAATTCCTCTCGTACCGTTATAAGTTACATAGGGCTTGCAAGTAATTTCTCCATACCGCTCTATCCTGGGCAATTCGCTCAATCTCCTCCATGGAACTGAGACCGATATTTCCTGCCTCTCTCAGCAAAGTTTGCTTCAGGGTCTCCTTAGGTCGACCTCTCTTTCTTGAACCCTTTGCATCCCACTTCAATGCCTGCTTTGATATTCTTTGATCATTTCTCCTCAAGGTGTGCCCAACATATCTCCATCTTCTCTTTTTATAACAGTTGTCACTAGTGGTTGACCAGACTTGTCTCTGATTTCATCACTTCTCCTGAATTCATTCCATTTTATATTCATTATTTTTGCAGACATCTATTTTCAAATGCATTTAACTTGCTTTCTATATCTTTATTCATTTTCCAACTCTCGCTGGCATATGTTAGGATTGATACAACATTTGAATTGAAAATTCGTAATTTAGCTTTAATACTATTTAACTTGCAGTTCCATATTTTATTTAGACTTTTAAAAGCTGATGTTGCTTTGCCAATTCGTATCATAATTTCTTTTTAACATTTCCTGTGCAATCAAAATTGCTACCCAAATAGGTGAACTGCTCTGTTATTTTATCATTTTAGATTCCAGTGTGATATCTGCATTACTTGCCATAGGTGTCTTCATTATATTTGTTTTTTTATAGCTTATCTGCAGTCAACTTTTGATGCTATAGATGACAAGTTGTCTGTTTTTCTTTGCATATCTTGGTTGTTTCTACTTAACAAGGCAATATCATCTGCAAAATCCAAATCTTCTAGTGACTATTTTCTACCCAATCATGCCAGTTTGCCCTGCAACATTTTCGCATCACCCAGTCAATGGTCCCTCCAAACAATAGCGGAGATAGAATACAGCCTTGCTTTACTCCAGTTTCAACCATAAACCAGTCGCTGTGTCCACCATCAGTGCGAACTGCACACTGTGAACCATCATAGAGGCTCTTTATAATGTTTATTATTTTGTCTGGTATTCCATAGCATCTCAGAATATTCTCAGAGATTCTGTAGACTATCAAAGGCTTTTTAAAATCGATGAAATTTAGTATGAGTGGTTGTTGCTTCTCAATATGTTCCTCCAAAATTAGTTGTAGGGTAATTATTTGGTCTAAGCAGCTTCTCCCAGGTCTAAAACCAGCTTGTTCTTCTCTCAGGGTTGTGTCCACTGCTCCTTTGATTCTATTAAGAATGATTTTGCAGAAAGTCTTGGTCATTACTGATAATAAGGTGATCCCTCTTCAGTTGTTGCAATCTTTGAGATCACCTTTTTGGGGATCTTAACAATTATTCCCTTCTTCAATTGATCTGGGACAGTTTCTTCTTCCCATACTTTATTAAATAGTTCTTGCACCTGGCTAATAGTTGTATCATCAACCGCTTTGAGCATTTCTGCAGTAATGTTGTCATCACCCGCTGGCTTATTGTTTATCAAGGAATTGATTGCCTCCTTGACCTCAGATACACTTATCATTTCTTCATTTATCATCAGCTATACACATATATATATATGTGTATAGCTGATGTTATGATCAACATATACAACATAAGACTGTTCTTCTTCTTCTTCTTCAATGATCCAGCGGTACTTGAGCTCTTGCTCTTCGACCCAATGCTATGTAGTGCTATCCGCATGTGTTTGTAAGTTGTTCTTTGTTCTGTATAATGTGTTCCATTTATCTGGCCTTGGAGGAAGGAGGGTCTTTCTGATGTCTTCTAATGCTTGACACTTGAAGAGGTGGTGGTGAACGGTTTCATGATGATGTGCACACAGTTGGCACTCTGGAGTGTGTTGTGGTTGAATTCTGTTCAAGTGATTATTAAGTGTTATGTGTTGGTTTCGGAGTCTAAAAATGTTGCTCTGATCTCTTCTTGTAAGGTGGTTGATGTTGTCATTAATGTTAGGGCTGGCCATATGGCTGTACACCTCTTTTCCCGTGTCTCCCATGACCCATCTGTTCAGCCAAATTTCTTTATTTGCTGTCGTTAGGATTTGCTTTGCTGTATGGAGAGTTGTTGCCATGATTAGTTGTTCTAGTGTTTACCCTTTCTTGGCTAGCCTACCTGCTTTATCATTTCTAGGTGTGTTTGAATGTCCAGGAATATACTGCATAGTTATTTTGATGTCATGTGATGTAACAAGTCTGTCAATATCTAGGGCTAGATGGGAGAGTTTAGATTTACACATAAGACAGCTAGGACTACATTCTTGTAACCACCTTGGTGGAATAAAAATGATTAATAAGCATGGCTGGAAAAAGAAACTTCTACAAAGTCCGTTGCAGAGAACCCAATAGAAGCGACAGAGAAATATGTGTGATGTGGCTGAGAAGTCTGCTGTCCGGCACAAAGCAACTAATAGTTTTCAAGAATTTGGTCAGTGAAGTAAAGAGAGATTTATGGAAGACTGTCTTCTTCTTTAGTCATCTCTGGTCATGTGCTTAATTTACTGTGCGACCACAAACTGGGCAGTCAGCTTCAGTCATTTCTGGTCATGTGCTTAATTTACTTACGTATGTCGCTTTACGTGCCACAAACTGGGCAGTCAGCTTAAGGTCTGTCAGGTTTTCCCGAAGCTTAGTGTTCACGATGACTGAATGTGGAAGACTTTCATAACACAAGTCTGTGGGCAAAAGTCACTACCTCAATTCTGTCATCGCAGTTTCATAACACAAGTTTGCGGGCAAAAGTCACTACCTCAATTCTGTCATCACAGAATGGAAAGGACTACCTTCCAGTCCCTTTCTAATTTACCTGACTCGTCAGGAGACGTATTGACAACAGATGTAGTAAAGGGGCAGGGGTTGTTTCAGCATTTTCTGGATCATGAATCAGACAGAAAAGGGTGATACGGATGACCATCATGATAATGTGAATGTTCTTCATGCTATTACTAACTCTGAACAAATCATGAAACAAATGATCACATAATTATTGAATGTTCTTGATATTCCGTCCATTTGACAACATGAACTTTATTTTTTTTTTTTATAGTGTTACATTTTGTACTCAAGTTTTTGATTGGTTTTAAGACGCAAACAAACAACAGGAGTAATGAATTTTTTAAAAATACTAACAAATGGATGACTACATACGCTGACAAAAAAAGAAGACATACGGAGACATTCAAACATTTCTAATGAAAATCTGGGATTTTGATTCCCAGACTACCAGCATGAGATTTTGATTCCCAGACTACCAGCATGGGATTTTGATTCCCAGACTACCAGCATGGGATTTTGATTCCCAGACTACCAGAATGGGATTTTGATTCCCAGATTTTCATTAGAAACGTTTGGATGTCTCCGTATGTAGTCGTCTATTTGTTAGTTTTTTTTAAAATTCACTACTCCTGTTGTTCGTTTGCTTGATAAAGCCTTGTTGGTCGAAACGTTGCTGTATATTGTCATTGTTTTTGTAATTTGTAAAACTACAGTACTTTGTTATTACGTGTTTTGCCAATCAAATAGTTTTACTGCAGTCTTAATCGAGAGTTATACTCATCATCATCAGGTGCTATGCCGGATGGCGTAGGCGATCATGGATCTCCACAAATCTCTGTCGTTGGTGTTTGCTATCAACTCAGATGTTGACGCTCTACTGTGCCATGAAGTCAGGCCATCCAACATTTTCTCTCTCGTCTTCCCTGTCTCGTCTATCCTCGATTTTACCGGTTGTCACGATGTGTTCTAAACCTCCCTCCTCATCACATGCCCGAAAAATGATGACTGCCTCTTTCTTATATTGATGATAAGCTTTTTCTGTGTCTTGATCTCATTCAGCACCTCAACATTAGTCATTTTAGCAGTCCATGGATTCTCATCATTCTTCTATAAAACCACATTTCTGTGGCCCTCAGAGATTTTTTGATCTGCGTGTTCATTGTCCATGACTCGCATCCGTATGTCAGTATTGGTTCTATGTAGCACTGAATAACTCGCATTCTGATTGGGATTGACAAGGACTTGTTGCAGATAATGCTTCTCATTTTCAGGAATGATGTTTTCGCTTGTCCTATTCTGCTCTTTATTTCTGATCGGCATCTGCCATCTAATGTTACCAGGACTCAGGTATTTAAATTGCTGCACTTGTCTTAGATCAGTCCCATTTACTGTGATGGTGCATTTTGGCAAAATCTGCTCTTTTGATATTATCATAACTTCTGTCTTCTTAATATTCAAACTGAGTCCTTTGTTGTTACTTTCCGTCACAACCTTATCAACTAATTTCTGTAGCTCCATTTCATTTCTTGCTATTTAAGACAGTATCATCAGAGTATCTCAAAAGTTAGACTGCATTGTCTTGAATCGATAGGCCGTCGACAGAAGTCGGATTACGCAAAGCGTTCACGTATGACAACGCAGCTGAGACACGATTGGTAAAATTTGACATGCCAAGGCTCAGTATCTCATCAGGTGCGAAGAATATAACGCAGCCTCTGTGGGGAATGGGAGATTCAAACCATTTGGCGCACCAAAAGAAGAGCGGTTATGCATGGCAAAGGCACGCGAGCAGCCACAGCTTTACATGAGCATATCTTGAGTTGAAAGTGGACATGGATGAGAAATGATACTTTTAAGATTTGTGCAACAAGCAAAGTCAGCTAGGTGGGAAGAATTTTGTGACAAAATGTTTTCCGATAGCTCCTCCAGAAATTTTGGTTTCACTCAGGCCATGAACAGCGCCAATAGCGTTATCATAACAGATTTTCAAGATCACAATCTGGTGACGAAAACTGATGAAGATAAAGGAATGGCATTTCTGGATCATTTTATTCAACAGACCAATCGAAATGATAGGAAGCAAGACTCAATATCATTTCAGCTGTTATCGAGAATGTGTCGCACGAGTGAAATGCGATCTTGAATTCCTGAGTGATGAAATACGTCAATGCTAAGATCACACAATACTGTCCACCCGATGGTATCTAATACAGTGACATAAGCAGGATATCGGACGAAGACATGAATGAGCTTAGTAAAGAATTCAACACTAGTTTAAAAATGGCGAGATCAGGGAGGAATGGCTACACAGTTATTTAATACCACTGGCAAAACCTAACAAGAATCACAAACACATAAGCGATTATAGAATAATTGCAATGTAGAACACAGTGGGCAAGCTTCTGGAAAGGTTAGTGGCATGCAGGCTCGATCGGGATTTGGAGGAACGTCTCATGTTTCCTTCCACCTCGGCATACAGGGGAATAAAGAAACTTGGTAATGCATCGATTTTTCCTATGACGCTTTGAAGGTTTCAGGCTGGTTTGGAGACTTGTGCTGTTGTACTAGATCTCGAGGATGCTTACAACAAAGTTCCAATCCATACCTTATACAAATACTCAGCTACTCAAAATCGATACATTGCTCATAAGATGGATTGCAAAGGCCCTGTTCGAGAGAAAAGTGGCACAGGTGTGGTAATTGGTACTCTGTGCCGACAAAATTTCACGGCCTACCCAGGGTCCCACTATCTACAGTACTATTCAATGTATTCACCATAATGATTACGAAGCAGCAATTATCTGGCAGGGGACGAACACTGTCATTTGCAGACGACATCATGGTGTATGACAGGGAGAAACAGGATGAAATTGCTAATAAACTCTAGGAAGAACTGAACCGCATAATGGCCTGGTGTGATGTTTCTGGTGCAACGATAAACCATACTAAAGCTGTGCTATCATGGTTCTCCTAAATAATCACATTGTGAAGTCTGACACACCACATGTCACTTTAGATGGATACACTACCCGAACAGCATCTATGAGTTATTTGGTGTAAAATTTGATCGCAGTCTATGCTTTAGGACCATATCGACTAAGTTATTGCCAATGCTCGCACCCTATCCGCACTGAGAATCATGGTGGCTGCTAACATTGAGCAACGCCTTCTTGTGCCTTGTATCAAGGTATTGTTCTGTCATATAGAATATGCATGCACTCTCTAACAATGTCCTACGCAAACAGTGAGACTGGAAAGAATTCAGAATGAGGCTATGCGCATCATTCTGGGATGCACCAAAGATACACCAGGAGTATCAATGCGATTCCTTCTTGACCCAACTATTGCTAACATAATTGAAACTTGGAGGGCTCGATCATATCTAAGAATCGATGCAAACAAGAAACATCCTCTCCATGAAGAACTCATTAAGGAGAAAGGGTGTAGACTCAAGAGAGGCAGATCATGGCTGAGTCAGGCGGAAGATACGCTTAGGAAAATATGTGATCCTTCCGGAATTGAAACAGGAGAGGAATGGATTACTGTGCCACCTCAATTTCAGACTGCTTTCACCGTTATTATATCTATTAAGAAAAACTGCAAACAAAATAATCTATAACTGCTAACGTGGAGGTGGGGCTCTCTTGAATGACATCATCAATGATACAGATGTGGTTATTTACACCGATGGTTCAGTCATTCACCAACAACGCTGTCGTGGGCTTTTTCAGCACGCTTAGGAGGAAAAATAATAAGAGAGGCCAGTGGGGCCTAGGCAACAACCACAAGTAGCTTGACAATGGAGGTTCGGGCGGTTACGGAGGCGGTCAACTGGTTGGCATCTCACAACTACTCTCGTGTTTTCATACTCAGTGACTCCATGTGCATGATTCGTAAGTCGAATCAGGTATGGTGAGACGAAACTGGGTGGAGGTACTGGTACAGACAGTGATTAGAGAAATCACCTTCATTTTTGTCCCTGGGCACGCAGGAGTTAGGGGTAATGAATGAGCTGATAGATTGGCTGGCTTGGCTACAATATCAGAGGGAGCTGCCATGGATCTAAGTGACATTCTTCACGCATTGAGAGTCTTTCCGAACAGAGAAGTTTCAGTGCTGTGAATCCCACTCGCTGACCAGATTGAAAGAGATAGGCGTCAATATTGGTGCAGCCCGAAAAGTACGACATACTAAATATGCAAAGAGATTGATTAATCAACATCGAACTGGCGTGTTGGGTCGCTGGACGCTGCTGGATTTGCTGAGGCGGAGATCGGAGCACCTATGGACATGTCCGAGTGCTATGATGATAGTCCTCATATACCTGACATATAACTGATATACTGCAGTCTCATCTATATTGTGGTTGGTTTTATAAGGCTGTCAATGTGGACCAGTTGGTAACCTTAAAACTAACACTCACATTCTAGACTACCTTATTCCACACACCCACATTCTAGACTACCAACATCCACACACCCACATTCTAGACTACCAACATCCACACACCCACATTCTAAACTACCAACATGCACATACCCACATTCTAGACTACCAACATGCACATACCCACATTCTAGACTACCAACATCCACACACCCACATTCTAGACTACCAACATCCACACACCCACATTCTAGACTTTCAACAACAGCAAATGATGTTTGTAATGTCACTGGTAATGTTGTTGTTGAGCAAACCATGTCTGTGATATATTACTTCTATTCATATCTAACTTGTACATGGACGACTATCTAACTTGTACATGGACTATCTGACTTGAACATGGACTATCTAACTGCATGGACATATCTGACTTGAACATGGACTATCTGACTTGTACATGGCACTATCTAACTTGACATGGACTATCTGACTTGTACATGGACTATCGACTGTACATGGACGACTATCTGACTTGTACATGGACGACTATCTAACTTGAACGTGGACTATCTGACTTGTACATGGACTATCTGACTTGTACATGGACTATCTGACTGGTGCATGGATGACTATCTGACTTGTACATGGACGACTATCTGACTTGTACAAGGACGAATATCTGACTTGTACATGAACGACTATCTGACTTGTACATGGATGACTATCTGACTTGTACATGAACTGTCTGACTTGTACATGGACTATATGACTTGTACATGGACTATATGACTTGTACATGGATGACTATCTGACTTGTACATGGACTATCTGACTTGTACATGGATGACTATCTGACTTGTACATGGATGACTATCTGACTTGTACATGGATGACTTTATGACTTGTACATGAACTATCTGACTTGTACATGGATGACTATCTGACTTGTACATGGATGACTATTTGACTTGTACATGAACTATCTGACTTGTACATTGACTATCTGACTTGTACATGAACTATATGACTTGTACATGGACGACTATCTGACTTGTACATGGATGACTATTTGACTTGTACATGAACTATCTGACTTGTACATGGATGACTATATGACTTGTAAATGGACGACTATCTGACTTGAACATGGACGACTATCTGACTTGTACATGGATGACTATCTGACTTGTACATTGACGACTATCTGACTTGTACATGAACTATCTGACTGTACATGAAATATCTGCGGTACTGAACTATCTGACTTGTACATGGACTATCTGACTTGTACATGGACTATCTGACTGGTGCATGGATGACTATCTGACTTGTACATGGACGACTATCTGACTTGTACAAGGACGAATATCTGACTTGTACATGGACGACTATCTGACTTGTACAAGGACGAATATCTGACTTGTACATGGCCGACTATCTGACTTGTACATGGATGACTATCTGACTTGTACATGAACTGTCTGACTTGTACATGGACTATATGACTTGTACATGGACTATATGACTTGTACATGGATGACTATCTGACTTGTACATGGATGACTATCTGACTTGTACATGGATGACTATCTGACTTGTACATGGATGACTATCTGACTTGTACATGGATGACTTTATGACTTGTACATGAACTATCTGACTTGTACATGGATGACTATCTGACTTGTACATGGATGACTATTTGACTTGTACATGAACTATCTGACTTGTACATTGACTATCTGACTTGTACATGAACTATATGACTTGTACATGGACGACTATCTGACTTGTACATGGATGACTATTTGACTTGTACATGAACTATCTGACTTGTACATGGATGACTATATGACTTGTACATGGACGACTATCTGACTTGAACATGGACGACTATCTGACTTGTACATGGATGACTATCTGACTTGTACATGGAGTCATCTGACTTGTACATGGATGACTATCTGACTTGAACATGGATGACTATCTGACTTGTACATGGATGACTATCTGACTTGTACATGGACTATCTGACTTGTACATGAACTATCTGACTTGTACATGAAATATCTGACGTGTACATGAACTATCTGACTTGTACATGGACTATCTGACTTGTACATGAACTATCTGACTTGTACATGAACTATCTGACTTGTACATGGACGACTATCTGACTTGTACATGGACGACTATCTGATTTGTACATGGACTATCTGACTTGTACATGGACGACTATCTGACTTGTACATGGATGACTATCTGACTTGTACATGGATGACTATCTGACTTGTACATGGATGACTTTATGACTTGTACATGAACTATCTGACTTGTACATGGATGACTATCTGACTTGTACATGGATGACTATTTGACTTGTACATGAACTATCTGACTTGTACATTGACTATCTGACTTGTACATGAACTATATGACTTGTACATGGACGACTATCTGACTTGTACATGGATGACTATTTGACTTGTACATGAACTATCTGACTTGTACATGGATGACTATATGACTTGTAAATGGACGACTATCTGACTTGAACATGGACGACTATCTGACTTGTACATGGATGACTATCTGACTTGTACATGGATGTCTATCTGACTTGTACATGGATGACTATCTGACTTGAACATGGATGACTATCTGACTTGTACATGGATGACTATCTGACTTGTACATTGACGACTATCTGACTTGTACATGAACTATCTGACTTGTACATGAAATATCTGACGTGTACATGAACTATCTGACTTGTACATGGACTATCTGACTTGTACATGAACTATCTGACTTGACTGAACATCTGATTGCATGGACGACTATCTGACTTGTACATGGACGACTATCTGATTTGTACATGGACTATCTGACTTGTACATGGACGACTATCTGACTTGTACATGAACGACTATCTGATTTGTACATGGACGACTATCTGATTTGTACATGGACTATCTGACTTGTACATGGACTATCTGACTTGTACATGAACTATCTGACTTGTACACGGACGACTATCTGACTTGTACATGGACGACTATCTGACTTGTACATGGACGACTATCTGATTTGTACTTGGACTATCTGACTTGTACATGGACTATCTGACTTGTACATGAACTATCTGACTTGTACATGGACGACTATCTGACTTGTACATGGACGACTATAGACGTTACTGGACGACTATCTGACTTGTACATGGACGACTATCTGACTTGTACATGGACGACTATCTGATTTGTACATGGACGACTATCTGACTTGTACATGGACGACTATCTGACTTGTACATGGACGACTATCTGACTTGTACATGGACGACTATCTGACTTGTACATGGACGACTATCTGATTTGTACATGGACGACTATCTGATTTGTACATGGACGACTATCTGATTTGTACATGACCCAGGGTCGGCTCGTCATTAAGGGTCAGTGGGGCCCGGCCCACCAAAAATATTGAGTAACCTGTACTTATTATTTTATACATTATTTGTTCATAATTATTACTTTCAACGAGATACTGATTATAATATAATATAATAATATATAATAATATAACAATCCTGTTATTTATATAATATCTCCTTATTAAAAACATTATATATACTGAAGCTCATCATTTTGCCTCTAATACTTCAAGCATTGTGCAGTGCACTATTTCTGTGGGGCTAGTTTACAAGTTCATGTATAAGATGTAACATTGGGACCTCTGACCTTGATCGCTATTGCAATGATAATTGCCAAAACAATGTCATTTTCATTCAGCCGGAAGATATATTCGTTCTTACGCAGCCAAACTACTTCCCAGATAAACGAGGACTCTAGCTCAAATAGTCCGTTTAATTATCGATTGAATCCCCAATTTTATATAAAAATAGTATAAAATTATAGAAAATAATAGTACTAAATAACAAACTTTCTTATAATAAGATTAGTTTTATGAAATTGTCCCTTGCATTAATACATCTTGTCTCCAGCGATAAATGCGACGACATTCGTGACCTTTGAGCATGGTTCCACTTTACGTCCGCTTCCGTGAACTCTGACCGGTCGACTGACGTCACTTTATCTAGGTTAGCTAGTTTACCCTTTTTAATGGCGAAACACGTAATAACAAAGTACTGTAGTTTTACAAATTACAAAATCAATGACAATATACAGCAACGTTTCAACCAACAAGGCCTATATCAAGCAACTGAACAACAGGAGTGACAAATAAAAAAACCCACTAACATATGGACGACTACATACAGAGACATACTGGCAATATTTTTACGATGCTCTGATCTCATTCACAAGTTCGGGGTTTGTTGTCATGTGGGTGCCGCATTGTCAATTTGCTTTGCAGACAAGTTTTTTAAAAAAATATTCTCTAGGCGCTCCTGTCGTTTGATGTGTCCGAAATATTTAATTATCCTTGATTTTATATTATTTAATAGTCAACTCTCTTTAGTATTGTCCTTGATTTTATATTATTTAATAGTCAACTCTCTTTAGTATTGTCCTCGATTTTATATTATTTAATAGTCAACTCTCTTTAGTATTGTCCTCGATTTTATATTATTTAATAGTCAACTCTCTTTAGTATTGTCCTCGATTTTATATTATTTAATAGTCAACTCTCTTTAGTATTGTCTTTGATTTTATATTATTTAATAGTCAACTCTCTTTAATATTGTCCTTGATTTTATATTATTTAATAGCCAACTCTCTTTAATATTGTCTTTGATTTTATATTATTTAATAGTCAACTCTCTTTAGTATCAAGCTGTTGCAGAACAGAAGTGTTTGTCCTTGATTTTATATTATTTAATAGCCAACTCTCTTTAGTATCAAGCTGTTGCAGAACAGAAGTGTTTGTTCTTGATTTTATATTATTTAATAGCCAACTCTCTTTAGTATTGTCCTTGATTTTATATTATTTAATTGTCAACTCTCTTTAGTATTGTCTTTGATTTTATATTATTTAATTGTCAACTCTCTTTAGCATTGTCCTTGATTTTATATTATTTAATAGTCAACTCTCTTTAGTATTGTCCTTGATTTTATATTATTTAATAGTCAACTCTCTTTAGTATTGTCCTTGATTTTATATTATTTAATAGCCAACTCTCTTTAGTATTGTCCTTGATTTTATATTATTTAATAGTCAACTCTCTTTTAGTATTGTCCTTGATTTTATATTATTTAATAGTCAACTCTCTTTAGTATTGTCCTTGATTTTATATTATTTAATAGTCAACTCTCTTTAGTATTGTCTTTGATTTTATATTATTTAATAGTCAACTCTCTTTAATATTGTCCTTGATTTTATAATATTTAATAGCCAACTCTCTTTAATATTGTCTTTGATTTTATATTATTTAATAGTCAACTCTCTTTAGTATTGTCTTTGATTTTATATTATTTAATAGTCAACTCTCTTTAGTATTGTCTTTGATTTTATATTATTTAATAGTCAACTCTCTTTAGTATTGTCTTTGATTTGATATTATTTAATAACCAACTCTCTTTAGTATCAAGCTGTTGCAGAACAGAAGTGTTTGTCCTTGATTTTATATTATTTAATAGCCAACTCTCTTTAATATCAAGCTGTTGCACAACAGAAGTGTTTGTCCTTGATTTTATATTATTTAATAGCCAACTCTCTTTAGTATCAAGCTGTTGCAGAACAGAAGTGTTTGTTCTTGATTTTATATTATTTAATAGCCAACTCTCTTTAGTATTGTCCTTGATTTTATATTATTTAATTGTCAACTCTCTTTAGTATTGTCTTTGATTTTATATTATTTAATTGTCAACTCTCTTTAGCATTGTCCTTGATTTTATATTATTTAATAGTCAACTCTCTTTAGTATTGTCCTTGATTTTATATTATTTAATAGTCAACTCTCTTTAGTATTGTCCTTGATTTTATATTATTTAATAGTCAACTCTCTTTAGTATTGTCCTTGATTTTATATTATTTAATAGCCAACTCTCTTTAGTATTGTCCTTGATTTTATATTATTTAATAGTCAACTCTCTTTAGTATTGTCCTTGATTTTATATTATTTAATAGTCAACTCTCTTTAGTATTGTCCTTGATTTTATATTATTTAATAGTCAACTCTCTTTAGTATTGTCCTTGATTTTATATTATTTAATAGTCAACTCTCTTTAGTATTGTCCTTGATTTTATATTATTTAATAGCCAACTCTCTTTAGTATTGTCCTTGATTTTATATTATTTAATAGTCAACTCTCTTTAATATTGTCCTTGATTTTATATTATTTAATAGACAACTCTCCTTAGGATTGTCTTTGCTTTTATATTATTTAATAGCCAACTCTCTTTAATATTGTCCTTGATTTTATATTATTTAATAGCCAACTCTCTTTAATATTGTCTTTGATTTTAAATTATTTAATAGTCAACTCTCTTTAATATTGTCCTTGATTTTATATTATTTAATAGTCAACTCTCTTTAGTATCAAGCTGTTGCGGAACAGAAGTGTTTGTCCTTGATTTTATATTATTTAATAGTCAACTCTCTTTAGTATCAAGCTGTTGCAGAACAGACGTGTTTGTTCTTGATTTTATATTATTTAATAGCCAACTCTCTTTAATATCAAGCTGTTGCAGAACAGAAGTGTTTGTTCTTGATTTTATATTATTTAATAGTCAACTCTCTTTAGTATCAAGCTGTTGCAGAACAGAAGTGTTTGTTCTTGATTTTATATTGTTTAATAGTCAACTCTCTTTAGTATCAAGCTGTTGCAGAACAGAAGTGTTTGTTCTTGATTTTATATTATTTAATAGTCAACTCTCTTTAGTATCAAGCTGTTGCAGAACAGAAGTGTTTGTTCTTGATTTTATATTATTTAATAGTCAACTCTCTTTAGTATCAAGCTGTTGCAGAACAGAAGTGTTTGTTCTTGATTTTATATTATTTAATAGTCAACTCTCTTTAGTATCAAGCTGTTGCAGAACAGAAGTGCTTGTCCTTGATTTTATATTATTTAATAGTCAACTCTCTTTAGTATTGTCCTTGATTTTTATATTATTTAATTGTCAACTTTCTTTAGTATTGTCTTTGATTTTATATTATTTAATTGTCAACTCTCTTTAGCATTGTCCTTGATTTTATATTATTTAATAGTCAACTCTCTTTTAGTATTGTCCTTGATTTTATATTATTTAATAGTCAACTCTCTTTAGTATTGTCCTTGATTTTATATTATTTAATAGTCAACTCTCTTTAGTATTGTCCTTGATTTTATATTATTTAATAGCCAACTCTCTTTAGTATTGTCCTTGATTTTATATTATTTAATAGTCAACTCTCTTTAGTATTGTCCTTGATTTTATATTATTTAATAGTCAACTCTCTTTAGTATTGTCCTTGATTTTATATTATTTAATAGTCAACTCTCTTTAGTATTGTCCTTGATTTTATATTATTTAATAGTCAACTCTCTTTAGTATTGTCCTTGATTTTATATTATTTAATAGTCAACTCTCTTTAGTATTGTCCTTGATTTTATATTATTTAATAGTCAACTCTCTTTAGTATTGTCCTTGATTTTATATTATTTAATAGCCAACTCTCTTTAGTATTGTCCTTGATTTTATATTATTTAATAGTAAACTCTCTTTAATATTGTCCTTGATTTTATATTACTGTATTTAATAGACAACTCTCTTTAGCATTGTCTTTGATTTTATATTATTTAATAGTCAACTCTCTTTAATATTGTCCTTGATTTTATATTATTTAATAGCCAACTCTCTTTAATATTGTCCTTGATTTTATATTATTTAATAGTCAACTCTCTTTAATATTGTCCTTGATTTTATATTATTTAATAGTCAACTCTCTTTAGTATCAAGCTGTTGCAGAACAGAAGTGTTTGTTCTTGATTTTATATTATTTAATAGCCAACTCTCTTTAATATCAAGCTGTTGCAGAACAGAAGTGTTTGTTCTTGATTTTATATTATTTAATAGTCAACTCTCTTTAGTATCAAGCTGTTGCAGAACAGAAGTGTTTGTTCTTGATTTTATATTATTTAATAGTCAACTCTCTTTAGTATCAAGCTGTTGCAGAACAGAAGTGTTTGTCCTTGATTTTATATTATTTAATAGTCAACTCTCTTTAGTATCAAGCTGTTGCAGAACAGAAGTGTTTGTTCTTGATTTTATATTATTTAATAGTCAACTCTCTTTAGTATCAAGCTGTTGCAGAACAGAAGTGTTTGTTCTTGATTTTATATTATTTAATAGCCAACTCTCTTTAATATCAAGCTGTTGCAGAACAGAAGTGTTTGTTCTTGATTTTATATTATTTAATAGTCAACTCTCTTTAGTATCAAGCTGTTGCAGAACAGAAGTGTTTGTTCTTGATTTTATATTATTTAATAGTAAACTCTCTTTAATATCAAGCTGTTGCAGAACAGAAGTGTTTGTCCTTGATTTTATATTATTTAATAGTCAACTCTCTTTAGTATCAAGCTGTTGCAGAACAGAAGCGTTTGTTCTTGATTTTATATTATTTAATAGCCAACTCTCTTTAATATCAAGCTGTTGCAGAACAGAAGCGTTTGTTCTTGATTTTATATTATTTAATAGCCAACTCTCTTTAATATCAAGCTGTTGCAGAACAGAAGTGTTTGTTCTTGATTTTATATTATTTAATAGTCAACTCTCTTTGGTATCAAGCTGTTGCAGAACAGAAGTGTTTGTTCTTGATTTTATATTATTTAATAGCCAACTCTCTTTAATATCAAGCTGTTGCAGAACAGAAGCGTTTGTTCTTGATTTTATATTATTTAATAGCCAACTCTCTTTAATATCAAGCTGTTGCAGAACAGAAGTGTTTGTTCTTGATTTTATATTATTTAATAGTCAACTCTCTTTGGTATCAAGCTGTTGCAGAACAGAAGTGTTTGGGTTTTTTTTCCTAAAAGGGATAATGGGGTCTAAGGCGCATAGGGACACAGTCGCGTCAGGATTAGTGAGCTGGCACTAACCAAGATCGTACCCAACCTCCACGTGGTGACCCTGGAAACAGACAACGGTTCCTAAGCGGGTAGGGATCGAGGGAGAGCTACTCTGGTATAAGTAGTGATGCAGACACATTTACATTGGATGAGATCCGCTCGTAACACAGACGAGCAGAATCCCAGAGTGACTATTAATGCACATCTCTCCTGCGGAGAGCGAACCAAGTAAACGCTGGCTAAAACCTGACACATCGCCAAAGGATAAGCACCAGAGCTCCAAATGACGCTAAAGATGTGACGAAATACGCCCATGCTAAGGCTGCAGGAATCAGATTTCCACATGAAAGCAGAATTTATGGGGAAATCTGGTACATCAGTCTAAGCGGTGATCGCGCGCTCGAGAGAGAAATTAAAAAGAGAGAGAGAAAGGTAATAACTTCCTGAATAGACAAGAAATAGTGAATACTTCAAAAACCCAATTTTTCCAGAATTTTTGCCGGGCCCCACCAAAAAAAAAAACGACCACGAGCCGCCACTGGCTGTGAGAGATCTTAACTGCCGAAGTATTCCAAATACACCAGTCACTCTATGGTTTCCTTCCATGCGTTTAGCTAAGGTAGACAGTACATTATCAATTACGACAATAAAGACCTGACTTTCAAATATTTGTTTGGGTGTTTGATTTTCTACTTCATCGAGTGTAATAGAGCCACTGAAATAAGCATACTTAGTATTTCGCTTGCGTCGTCTTGAAGTTTGTTGCTGATATTCTTCACAGTCAGTCAGGATTTTGGCTTTGGCCCCAATATCTGAAAATGTAGGCCCCTTAAAAAATATTTAAACCGAAATTTTGCAAGTTAAACATTTTCTACTCTAGACTCGGGCCTCAGAAACGCGGGCCCGTAGCATTAGCTACTTCTGCTATAGGGCTAATCAGGCACTGTTTGGACTGTTGCTGGGAATTTCATTTGGAACACTTTTTTGTTTGTATCCATGTTAGCTGTGAATACGCAGCATTTGCGCATGATCCAGTCTATAGCTATCCCAAAAGCATTGGTGACATAACACAGACCTGCTTCACGCCTGAATTAACTGTTCACCAGTCCGGGTTCCCTGCATGTGTTCTTACACAGCATGACGCTTCAGAATAGCAGGTTTTTATGATGTTGATATATTTTTCCTGGAAGCTGTATGTCCTAAGAATCTCCCAGAGGGTAGAGCGGTGAAGACTATCAAACGCTTTCTGAAAGTCTATAAAATTTATTACAAGTGGTGACTGCTAACCAGCTAATCATAGGGGGCAGCATATTTCAGCATAAGAGAGTGCGCATGGATATCACCAGACCAAAAACATAACCAGATAAACCACATATGTATTGTTAAGAAATTTAGAACATCATTACAAGATGTTAAAGTGTGCAGAGGAGCAGACGTGGCATCGGATCACCATCTCCTGCTAAGTAAAATCAGGATGAAACTTAAAAGATATTCAACAAACCAAAGTTATAGAAAACAGTTCAAAGTAGAAGAGCTTAAGAACTAGGAAGTAAGAGACAGATTTGCAGTCACAGTATCAAACAAGTACCAAGCACTTGAACAGCTGGTAGACGATATGAGCATTGAGGAACATTTGGCAACAGATAAAAGATATATGGAAGGATACATGCAGAGTTTTGGGGAGATAAGGAGCGGAAAAACAAAGATTAGATAGCAACAGATACCCTTAATCTGATCAAAGAAAGAAAAAACAGGAAAGCATATCTAAACAGATACAAAACTAGAGGTGCTTATGCTAAACCCTACAAGATATATGGGAAGCCAACAAAAGGTTAAACAAAACATAGAAGGGATAAAATAAAATATATAGATGAGTTGACAGGTGAAGCAGAAGAAGCAGCAGAAAAGGGAAATATGAGGGACCTGTATAACATCACAAGGAAGCTAACAGGAAAATACAAACAATCAAGTGACCTTATAAAAGACAAGAGAGACAAAGTAATTAACAACACTATAGAACAAATGAAGAGATGGAAAGAACATTATGAAGAACTACTTAATATGCCAAAACCACAGGTTCCACCAGAAATAGAGTCAGCTGAAGAGGAGTTACAAATTAAATGTGAAAGACCAGGTAAAGAAGAAATAATGAAAGCCATAAAACACTTAAAAGATAGAAAAGCAGTAGGGCCAGAGAACATTCCAGCAGAGGCCATCAAGGCAGATAAAGATATCTCAACAGAATTACTATACAAATTACTTAGGTAAGATATGGAAGAGAGAAGAGATACCAGTAGAATGGAAAGAAGGTCACTTGGTCAAACTATCAAAGAGAGAAGACATGCATGAATCTAGAGGGATAATGATGTTATCAGTGCCAGACCAAATACTAAGCAGGACTATACTTGATAGACTTAAAGAGGCCATAGATAAACAACTGAGAGAAGAACAGGCAGGATTTCGCAAGAATAGATCCTGCACAGACCAGATAGCCACACTGCACATTATAGTAGAACAAAGCCTTGTGAAGCTCACCACTATACATAGGTTTTGTAGACTATGAAAAGGCATTTGATAGTCTAGATAAAGAGTCGTTGGGAAAACTATTAAAATACTATGGAGTTCCTCCCAAGTTTGCAAACTTAGTAAAAGAAACATGAAGGAATAAAATACAGAGTCATCCATAAGGACTAATTGATGGAATCCTTTGAGATAAGAATGGGGGTGCAACAGACAACAAATAAAGAAATTTGTCTCAACAGATGGGCCATGGAAGACAGGGAAGAGAGGTTTACAGACATATAGCCAACCCTAACCCCAATGACAACATCAACCACATTACAAGAAGAAATCAAAGCGCCATTTTTAGACTCCTAGCACATAACACTAATGGTCACATGAACATAATTCAACAACATACTCCAGAGTTCCAGCTGTGTGCACATCATCATGAAACCGTTCATCGCCAACTCTTCAGGTGCCAAGCACTAGATGATGCCAGGAAAACCCATCTTCCTCCAAGGCCAGGTAAATGGAACACATACGGAACAAAAGAACAGCTTACAAACACATGCAGATACCAATTCATAGCATTGGGTCAGAGGGCAAGCCTCACTAGTTCATTGAAGAAGAAAAAAGGAAGTCAATGAAAAAAATAAAGTTTTCTCTTTATCAACCAGACCCCAAAGTCTAAAACTCCTGCTAAACAAACATGTATTGGTCACAGAATAAACCCACTCCAGCACATTCATCGTTCCATCTGGAACAAGAATTTCACTTGTTTCCACATTGATCATGAACCATGAATGACTGAACACATTTGGTGTACTAGAGGTTGCTTCCTCAGTGTCAGCCATGCTGTGAATACTGTTGACAGGTCAGAAATAGCAACATCACCACAACTTAATGAGCACATGCATAATACAGAAGAAATTTTCAACTTATTTTCTGTTTCCAGTATCTGTTGTACTGAAACAAGATAGTTCGCTCTTGACAGTTGCCTGTATTCACCAAATCTTGCTTCAATGTTATCTGTCTGCAATTTTCCCAGTAGAATATATTCAATGCCTAAAGTGCTGAGGGCATACTCAGACAACTGGATCACTGCATTCATGGTACGAGTCAGTGCATTGAAGGTCTCAGTAGTAAGTTTACCGCTCTGACCATCAAGATGTTGCCATGCCTCCAACCACTTAGAAAACTGCATTAGATGCATCAAATTAGCCTGATCTTCATTAGTGACAGGCTGTGAGAAAGGGTTGCGTGTTCTTACGCCGCCAAACTTACTCTTCACATTGACAATGTTCCATCACTGAAGGATTATACTGATGAAACTGGCATTGTCATTCTCACCGGCTAGCCTCAGCGCTGCAACATTATAATCATTAAATACACCTAAGGCCAGTGGTACCTTCTGCCTATCAAGATTGGATGGGAAGAGTGCTTTGTACGTTAGACTTGGTGCCAGTTTAACAATGTTGTGTATATCCTGAAAATACAGTTTTCAGACTAGACAGTGTAGCTTTCAAACTGGATTATCAGAGTTTATAGGGTTTGGAGGGCAGTCAAATGTTTTTTCTGCATTCTTTAAATTTAACCAGTTGTGCCAGATTAGAGTGATTGATTGATTAATGAGACCATCATCATTGCACTTCGGTGAGTAACCATGTGTGCTCCGATCTCTCTTACACAGGAAGATCTCAGCTGCAGCGCACGAACTCCGAAGCACCGGCGAGTCCATGGTGTAATTTAGAATTGGTTATTGGTTACTAAACTGACGTCATTGCACTTCGGGCAGACCCATAGGTGCTCAGTCTCCCCAACAGATATCGAAGAGTATGCATACTGATGGTTCATGTGGCTCGCTGATTAAACACACCTCTCACTCTGCCCATCAGGCATCCAGTTTGACTTGAACAACGAGTAACTCCAAATTGCCTAAATCGCTTGATCGATTCAACATCGATTTTAGTGTCCTCATCCAACAGAAGTCGGAAGAGACTGAAGAATATTCCCCTTATCCATCTTCAACTCCCCAACAATCGATGCTGTGATGCAAGCCTGTCCGCTCTCTCATTACCGTAAATACCCGCATTCCCAGGACAGTATATCCACGTAAGCCGCTGGAGGTTAGAAACTTCTATAGACGACATCCACTCATACCAAAACTTGTCCTTCTGGATCTTGTGAAATATCGACTGAGAGTCAGATACAACAACTGCCCCAGTAAATAAAGTCCCAGAGATACAATGGAGGGCAGCAGTAACGGCCTCAACCTCCATCCTCATACTAGACGTAAAATATGATTAAGATATTTTTGTAAGAATTTATTTTTAATCTTTTCTAATGAATTTAGTCTGGGCATCGGCTTTCTAGTCTGCTCTTCTTGATTTTGAACTGCCAAGGGTTCTTTTGCGTGCTCAACTTCAACATGGGACCTATGTTTTATCGTCCGTCTCCGATAGGACTAGGAACTTGATCTCACCAACGCTCAAGTGGTTATCGGGGCCCAAATTAGGTTGTGATGAATAGAACCAATGCATGTCGTAAGAGGCGACTGAGGAGGTAGGAGGTGGGGCTAACTATCCAAAAACGGTTTAAAAAACACAGTTGTGCCAAATACATTTCAACAAATGAACGGAGTCATGAATTTGGAATATAGGTTACGGGTTATGCACTATTATCCGCAATGACAACCAGTACAGTAAATCCAGATGACTGTACACACTGTATAGTCTGAGGTAAATTGGTCCGCAGAACACCTGCTGTTCTTGATGATATCATGAATGCTTGTACAGTTGTAACACTTTCTTTTGTGTTAGAGGCCGTCACTATTAACTGTCTTCCTGTGTAGTTCAGAGCAGATTTAACATATATCTCATCCATTTGAACTGCAACTATTCTTTCTCTTGTAGATAAAATGTTACTTAAAATGTTACTTAAAATGTGACTTAAAATGTGTACATATCAAGGCCAGATGATCTTGACATGGTGGGAATCAAGTTTTGAAGTGTAGATGGATGCAGAAGGTATAACAATTTTGATTTTCGCAAAAACCGATAGCAGGCAGGAGACTTGATGTAAGCCATAAATGCCAAACATTGAGTTCTGCTGCTATAACGCTTCCTTCTGTCATTAAAAAGTAAAGGTAAGTAAAGGAACCCTTTCATACCTCGTGGTATATAGGTCAATACAGTGTTAGGCCTGTATTTTTCATTGACCTTCGGCACACGATAGGTGATGTGGTCAGCATCACGCCGGCCGCCTTTACTTTCCCAGAGCATGTCTGGTACCCAGTTGAGGCTGGGTCGACCTGAGAGCCGTCGCGGTCGGGAAAATTCCACGCACATTGCGGAGCTGAACCCAGACCACCAGCCTTGCGAAGCGAGTTCACTAACAACTACGCTACAGCGGCTCTCTCCTTCTGTCATTAGTTCTCATAAAAAACAGCTGTTCATCCCGAAACTGCAGATTTTCTTCTTGAACAGTATTTTCTTCTTGAACTCTCTGTATATAACTTAGACCGCCTTTAGTATTCACCACCTTTAGCAAATTCTCATGAGCTTTTGTGAGGTAGTCATCAACAGTTACATTGTTTTCTATATCTGTGACTAAACAAAATTGTCTAACTGGGACCATCTCTCTAATTTTCCATTACTGAAAAGACAATTAAATAATTTTGTATTAACTGAATTTTCCTTAATGGGAGCAACGAAAGACATGTCTTGAACAATTTTAATACTGAGCTCTATGATAGGTGCTCTGTTATGTAGGGCTCTACATTTAATGTGTAGAACAGAACATATTTATCGCTCAAGCATGTGTGCGACGTTGAACTGTGTGTTCTGTCCCAATAGAATCTCGATATTTCTCCAAAGTTCTTCTTCTTCTTCTTCGCGTTCGTTCTTTACGACCAATTTTAATCACTCTTTGTGATATGTTTGATCTTTGCCAAGAACGTGTATACGTTGCACATTGGTTTGGTAGGCCCTTAAATGCATATATTTCTACACGTTTAGGACATGTGCATCCGATTTCAGCCAAACCTCCTTAGTCGCCTCTTACGACATGCGTGGCAGGTAACAGTGGTTCTATTCTTTACACCCCAAATTTGGGCCCCGGTAACCACTCAGGCGTTTCTCCAAAGTAATTACTTCTTCATTCTGAAAATGTTTCATACACACAACAATATATTTGGTTGGAACTCAATCTTACAAGAAATGCTTCAAATTCATTTTTCTCCAAGCTCATGGCTGCGTGTTTGAGATGGAAATTGAAACACTGTAGTATATTCTTCACTCTTGTAGTTTGATCTACATGCATGCACATAACACTTTATTCTTCACTCTTGTAGTTTGATCTACTTGCATGCACAAAACACTTTAAATGAATAATGATTAATCCTTCACATAAGAATACACATAGATCAACAAGAATATCGAAATGATTAATCCTTCACATAAGAATGGCTCATTGGTTGTGTTCGTAAAAACGCTGTATTGCTAGACTAGGCGATTGGTGTCGTAAGGACTAGGTAAGTGGTTCGAGTCCCATGTTTGTCTATTTGTTTTTTCGAAAGCTCTTAATACCTGTACCCTGTTTATTTGTTGATCATATTTGTTACTTCCGTTGCTTCCTCGGGGTTCTTGATAAAAACAAAACTCTTGTGCTCATCTTATATTTACTACAGCAACTTCCCTAGGCCCCTACCTCAGTAGCCTCTTACTACATGCCGTACAGTTCCGGCAACACACGGCGAATTTATTTCTTAAGATTTTCCATTTCATTTTATACCATTTTGTACCAATTTAATAGTCCATTTTGAAATGACACATATTTCATTTTACCATTTTGTACCAATTTAATAGTCCATTTTGAAATGACACATATTTCATTTTTAAATCTTACAGAAATAAAGGGTTTTAAAGCCGAAGGATTGACTTCATTGCACCGGGTTTTACCCCATATGGCTCGGTCCTCTCCGCAGAAATGGCACGCCACCTGTCGAGAGTAATGCACAAAGCACGAACTCCGTAGCTCCGGCAACAATCCTAGTTACAAAATGTATGTGGCTGTACCTTTCGTTATTATTTGATACTTTTCGTCAAACTGAGACTTCCAAATGATACTGAGAATAATCGGTCGAGAACACATGTGACAAGCTAACGACACTGCATGCAGTATTGAGTATATATATCTCTGACCTACTTACTCTTGTCACATGTTTATATAATATACTCTACGCTCTGAGGAATCGCTTTTCAAATACTAGTCCCCCGTTATATTTCATACTTTGAAGCGATGTCACACTATATTGACAATCGAACACTTGAACACTTCCCCAGATCTCTTTCATTAATGGGAATAATTAAATAAGGTTAATAATCAGAGCACTACAACCTACAAAATGAAAACTGCAAATAAATAGGCTTACGACAGAACGTCATGTGTTGTGTTTTTCATATACACACACAGACTGTCACTTGGGGAATCGCTCCAACGAACCAAGTCCCATCACAGAAAGAGCCGACAAGTCATGATCCACTTAGGTAAAAAAAACCAAGCGCTACCGATGTCAGAGTGATGTCTTTGGTATCTTAATTAGCTGTAATATCGTTTGAGTATTGTGACGCAAATTGTGAGAAATATTAATGCAGTGTAATCAATACGTTTATGTTACGCTTTGGAACTTCCATTTTATCTCCCGCAGCAACCTCGCAGCAAATGTCGCGACTTGCTCATTCTAGGGAAAGGGGTGGTTTGGTCCGCGCAAACAATTCCGCAGGTAAGAATTCTAGGAAGGGGTGGTTGAGGATGGTTGGTCAGTTAATTTTGGCTTGCAACAATTTCGCGGGAACGGGTGTGTATTGGTCAGTTAATTTTTGGCGGAACGTAGTTGGGCCGGTGTGTTATAGTTTTAGTAGGTCGTCACCAAATACAAAGATGCGAGCCTATCAAATACAACACTCATACCAAATACAAACACGCGATCGTAACCCCTACGCGCATCAAATAGAATTACCCAAATCCGGGAACCTAGAAATCCTGGCTGCGGGTAGCTCGGGAGATAGAATTGATGTACCGTATGCTTTTATGACACATGGAAATTTAATTCAAATTAGATTAACTATAATGTCTTGGCTCTTGGGGAATAGACGAGTCCTATAGTACATTGAACAGCACGCGACTGTCCTCAATTGTATGTACATTATTTTTGTAAACATTTGCTTTCAATGATACTAAATGTAATTGAGTTAGATCTGGAGAACGAGCAGGTCAAATTTCATGTGATATTATGCGTTTTGCGAAAATTTCTTTACAAAATGCAGTGATGATGTAGCTGTGTGTGCAGTTGCACCATCTGCAGTTTCATGGATCAATGAGAGAGATCGTCTTTGAGGGGATTCAGTCAAGTCAATTTCACTTGCAAAATTTAATTTTAAACATTTCACATAGGCAACTTTATAGACATTCGATGTTAAAGAAAGACATTCTTAAAACAGATTACGGAGGCGGTGAACTGGTTGGCATCTCACAACTACTCTCGTGTTTTCATACTCAGTGACTCCATGAGCATGATTCGTAAAGTCGAATCAGGTATGGTGAGACGCAACTGGGTGGAGGTACTGGTACAGATACTGGTACTGGTACTGGTACAGTGATCAGAGAAATCACCTTCATTTTTGTCCCTGGGCATGCAGGAGTTAAGGGTAATGAACGAGCTGATAGATTGGCTGGCTTGGCTACAATATCAGAGGGAGCCGCCATGGATCGAAGTGACATTCTTCACGCATTGAAAGTCTTTCCGAACAGAGGAGTTTCAGTGTTGTGAATCCCACTCACTGATCAGATTGAAAGAGATGGGTGTCGATGTTGGTGCAGCCCGAAAAGAACGACATACTAAATATGCAAAGAGATTGATTAATCAACATCGAACTGGCGTGTTGGGTCGCTGGACGCTGCTGGATTTGCGGAGATCGGAGCACATATGGGCATATCCTATGATGATAGTCCTCATATAAATGATAACTGATTCTTAAAAAGTTCAGGTCATCAGAAAAATATACATGGAACACAGTTTAAATGGAATTTAATGTTAGGAGAAGTGTCCTCTTGTCGTAACAAGCTAAATATAGCAACTCTAAAATGAAGAGCTTTTGAAATAAACAAACTGTTCATTATTGAAGACCATAATAAAAGAAATAATTAAGGTGGATTGGTTATGTATAGCTTATGCGATTAAGGTGGATTGGTTATGTATAGCTTATGCGATTAATTAAGGTGGATTGGTTATGTATAGCTTATGCGATTAAGGGCATGGTCTAGGACAGCTCTCCCATGGATAGTGGATGGGAAAAGAAGACCTGGATGGCATGGTCTAGGACAGCTCTCCGATGGATAGTGGATGGGAAAAGAAGACATGGAGGGCATGGTCTAGGACAGCTCTCCGATGGATAGTGGATGTGAAAAGAAGACATGGATGTCCAAAGGAAACATGGAAAAGAGCTGTGGAAGGAGAGTTGAAAGAGTGTGGCTGAAAGGAACACTTGGCAGGAAATAGCAGATCGTCAACAATAGAAATCGTTTGTACAAGTTTGACTTGTAAAACGAGACCCACGAAGAAGAAGATATATATATATGGGTTGCCATATGTCCTCATTTTTGCAGACATTTTAGAAGTGTTCTCATTTCGGAGATCAAAATATGACAACTTTTCAAAAGTGTCCTCATTTTGGAAGATCAAAATATGGCAAGCATATTGTTAGGTTTACGCCAGAAATGTATAGTCACATTCTTTGTTCGCGACATTTCTCTTATAGTTGTCTCACGGAAAATCACGGGGGCATTTTCGAGTTTCTTCCCATTTCCATAAGCAGTCACTAAATCATCTGGAAATCTCTTATAGCTTTGAGAGGAGTGCAAGCACGACGTTTTATATCAATCTGGCTCTAGGAGGTTCCGGCAGGGCTCACATGATACATGTACGCTTTAGTGGATATACTCCGGTTTTTTATGTTTGGGCTTACTCATATAAGCAGTTGGACTTTCTCCCGAAGCACCCACATAACTGTGTGGCTATTTGACCACACCTGGGAGTCTTGTTTTTTTGGATATCGAGGCATATCCACTCATCGGTGGGCCGTATCTCACAAGTCTAGGAGCCAGATCTTCTATGAGATGTTTTGGTAAGATTTACTCTTCGGAAGTGGAAACAAAACTGACCTAGGGGAGTCCGTATACCCAGGGATTGCCAGAGCCCATCTAGCATTTGACCTCGCAGTCTTTCTCGGTCTTACCTCTGGGAGATGAGGTTGGATTGTACGGTCTGGTGTAATTTAGTAAATATTTTATGTTTGTTATGTTGTATGATATTTTTTAAAATGAATTTATGATTTCAGTACATCATTGGAAAGTTAACAGCCTTACGACAATATCAGCTTACAAAGTGCTTTAAAACAAGCACACACAAGATCACTACTCCCCAACACTTCCATAAAGAAGAAAATGGTGGAAGAGAAGAATTTGAAAGTTGAGGAATTATATACATTTTTAAAAAGCTTAAATTATCTGTACCGTAATTCAACTTTCATAGCTATTTGACTGTCATAATGTGATGTATTATCATTCACAACTTCCTCCGCACCTGTCCATGTCACTGGGTTGTCTTGTGTACTTTTGTTCTATCTATTGTCTATTCCCAGGTGGAAGATATAGTTGGCTGTCCACTCTTGCCGTTAAGCGTAGGGATGGGAGCTTTAATTTGCGTTATAGGGTCAGATGAGTCGCCCTTGTTGTGTTATATCCGTGTTTATGTAGTGTAGTCTATCCATCTTTTCTTGGTCTTCCCTTAGCTCTAGTACCCGATCTCTTTTTATTTCGATTGCTTTCGATGTATTAGGTGCATGAAGTTATGCCCACTCTGCTTCTGATGTTCTCATTTCGTAGTCTATCTTTCCTGGTGACTCCCACTTGCTTTACTTTGGTGTTGTCTATTTGTATGTTTGCTTGACTTGGTGTTCTGCTTATTTTCATGATCTCGGTCTTTTGTTTGTTTATTTTCATGTTGTACTTCCTACATGCGTTGTCGGAATGAATTCCTGTGTCGTTGTAGTTGATCTTCATCTTCATAGATTAGACTTTGGTCGTCTGCAAAAAGCAATTCGTTGATTTGATTATTTAATTGGTCGTAGTGATCATTGTCTATGTCAATAAGATCTTTTCTGCACTGTGCCTCTTTCACTATTCTGTCTATATATATGTTGAAGAGAAGAGGTGAGAGCACACAAACCTGTCTTACTCCTGATTTTGTTTCGAATGAGTCTGTCTTTCCGTCTGTTGTTCTTACCACGCTGTGACTATTTGTGTATATTGCTCTGATATTGTCTAGCAGTTGTCCCTTGACCCATAGTTTTCTAGTGTTTCCCATAGAATACTTCTATCTATTCTGTCACATGCCTTTTCTTGATCGATGAATAATAAGTGTAACTCTTTATTATATTCTGTTGCTTTTTCACTCAGTTGTCTCAGAGTGAATAGAGCGTCTGTGCATCCCACTCCTCTTCTAAATCCAAACTGTGAGGGACTTATTTGTGAGTCAGCGATGTGTCTTATGTGCTGTTCTAATATTTTTGCTTATATTTTACCAGTGTGGCTTAATAGTGAAATGCCTCTGTATGTTTGCATTCTCTTTTATTGCCTTTATTTTTCCATAATGGAACTATTACTGATTTTTTCCAGTCATCTGGAACTTTTCTTTATGTCCATGCAGCTGTGAAAGAAGTAAATGGTGGAAGAGAAGAAGAGAGTTCTGACAGTTTAAAAACAAAACAACACATTGTTAGATACATAAACGTGTTTAATTTAGTTAGTCATCTCATGGTGTCTTTTCTTCCCCCATACCTTATTATCACAATATAAGATTTCATTAGTGTCTATTAGTCGTTTCAAATTTACGCACAGTACAAATGTAATTAGACACAGGCAATAATGATTTTAATTGGGAGTAAATATTTGAAGTTTTACCGTAGCCTCTTATTGGTTACGAGCAGACGTTCTGCATGAGCTACTTTTCTCGTGATCATACTTCACTTTACTGATCCTGACGTAAACAATATGGCGGACACCGGTAGTCAGAATTCCTAGACTGACTAGTATATTTCGAATGCGATTTAAGAACAACATTATCATACAGTTTCAGTGAACATTAAGCAAGATGGTTTTCGAATCAATTGTGGTGGAGTTAGTTAACCGCTACCTTGGAACCTTTGTGGAAAATTTAGACTCATCACAGCTGAGCATTGGGATATGGGGCGGTAAGTAAGAAGTTTGCTAGCGCACTCATTTCTTTAAGTTTAACAATAACACTAACATTATTAACTATTATTATTAACACACACTGTTTGTTACCTGTTGTGATTTCAATTCATTTGTAGTAAACAAGTCAACTCACTGTAACTGTTGACACAATTCATGTGATTTTCATGCCTCAGCAAATTCACTTAGTACGAAATTGTCGTTTAGAAGATTACCGTTACGCTAGGGATTAAACTCATAATTTTGGTACTAAAAGTAATAAAATAACAGTAACATTGTTTACCGTTACGAGCATGACGGAGATACGACGGATATAAGTCAACTGATCAAGTAAAGTAGTATATACTAATTAAGGTCTGCTGAAAAAGGCTGAGCACTATGGATCTGCGTGCAGTGCTGGTGCTATAAACTATGTCATCATAGTCATAGGTCCACCAACCAATAACCATGGGATAGTCATAATACTGATTAGTGATACTTATATTATCTTCAATTTATATAGAAAAAACTATCATGAATGAACACTCAGAAATTTGAGAAAGTGAGAGCTTCAATCAAAGTTAATTAATAAAAGTAGAAATGGGTTTGCAAAGATGCCTCATCAACTGCTAAGTTAAAGTTTGAAGACTTAGAAGATATGTTATGCGATGGATGTCATGACACATTGGGCATTCCCATTCGTGCTCTGTCCTCCGCTGCAGCAACCATACCAAAGTCCATTTGCTCACCGTACCTATGAGAAGTTGATTACTATATCTTCTCTCTCTACCACGAAGACAACACTGTCTGGCATGTCCAAACTTAACGCCTAATTCTCGAACTCGTTCCAGTGTCTGAGACTTGCCCATGTTACATAATTGAGAGCATACCACATTGATGATATCAGCTCTGCCCATGAAGACTTAAAAGATGGCACTCACTTTGCTTTCTACTATTCTAGTCTTTGTTCATGTCTTACTGTAAGATTTTTTGTTTTATTTTAGAATCATCTTATAAATCTGACAATAACACATTTATTGGCGGTTTTAAGAAGTGCAAAAGTTGGTATATACTCTCTTCTGTCCTTGAGCTTCAACTATCAGCAACATATAAACAAAGATTAGAACACATTTATGATGGTTTATAACTCACTTAATCTACTTCATAAATTGCAACTCGTTATTTTAAATTTCCAATATATTTGTATTGTTTAGGATTAGTTCTTATCCATAGCGTTGCATGCTTTTCTCATTATTTCTTGCAGTCACAATTAGTCATATTTGGAAAAATTGATAGAATTTACATCTGTGAAATTCTCATGATAATGTTGGGGTTAATGGCTGTAACAATCATGTCATAATGTGATCGTCATCTGACTTTGTTGGTTATGTTTACAGTTAGTATCATATAACATTTACTAGTAACACACACATCTTCATATTGCTAACTTGTCCATTATTTCTCTCTATTTTATGGTATTTCATTGAGTAATATTTACTTTAGTAATATATCTTAGTGTTCAGCCTATTGATATCTGTGACGCTTTCTGTGCAGTTGTCAAGTTCATGATATACTTTCTGTAGTTGTCAAAGACTATACATTAGCTTTCTGCAGCTTGTCAAAGTCTTCGCAATAGCTTTCTGTGCAGTTGTCAAAGTCTATCGCATATATCTTTCTATGCAGTTGTCAAAGTCTATCGCATATAGCTTTCTGTGCAGTGTCAAAGTCTATCACATATAGCTTTCTGTCAGTTGTCAGTCTGCCTATCAATATTTCACACCATAAAGGGTCTAAACGACTTCATCACTCTAGTTCAATATCAGATATCTCTCATCTAGCATATAGCTTTTCTATGCAGTGTCAGTCAAGATCATATCACATATAGCTTTTGTGCAGTGGTCAGTCTAGCTATCAATATTGCAATAGGTCTTGTCAGTGTCAGTCTAAGTATCGATATCAGCATATAGCTTTTTATGCAGTGGTCAGTCTAAGTATCGATATCAGCATATAGCTTTTGTGCAGTGGTCAGTCTAAGTATCGATATCAATAAGCTTTGCAGTGTAGTCTATGTATATAGTTGCAGTGGTCAGTTCAAGTTCATATCAGCATATAGCTTTTTGTGCAGTGGTCAGTCTAAGTATCGATATCAGCATATAGCTTTTTGTGCAGTGGTCAGTCTAAGTATCGATATCAGCATATAGCTTTTTGTGCAGTGGTCAGTCTAAGTATCGATATCAACATATAGCTTTTTGTGCAGTGGTCAGTCTAAGTGTCGATATCAGCATATAGCTTTTGTGCAGTGGTCAGTCTAAGTTCGATATCAGCATATAGCTTTTGTGCAGTGGTCAGTCTAAGTTCGATATCAACATATAGCTTTTTGTGCAGTGATAGTGTCAGTGTAAGTCAGATATCAGCATATAGCTTTTTGTGCAGTGGTCAGTCTAAGTATCGATATCAACATATAGCTTTTTGTGCAGTGGTCAGTCTAAGTATCGATATCAGCATATAGCTTTCTATGCAGTGGTCAAATTCTCTTGATATCCGCATATTGCTTTTTGTTGTCCTAGTGTTAGGCACTTTTCTAACAGGCGTTGAGATATAATTTGACTAGTGTCACAGTTGGACACAACGTAAGATTATCTTGTAGTATGTTGAATATATTCTATTCTACATCTGTTATGACATTTATATGGGGCTAATTTGCTTTCTCTTGTGTCATTTTTTTTCCAGATCACTGTTTTAACCTACGTCACCTTCCTTGTGTATTGCAGCTTATATCTGGTTATAGTGGTCAGTTGTTTCTGGACATTATCTCATGTCCAGCTTGACCTTCTCTCTTTCTCTTGAGAACTTTGGAAAGAGAGTTTAAAGATTGTGGCCTGACATTGGAAACAATTAATAGAAAATGACATAACGACAAACAGTTGAAATCTTTTGTGGAAACCTTATGTGTCAAACAGAACACAAAGGGGATATAGATAGATATACAAAAATGCAAGCTGATGTGATACAGTCTATTGTCTTTCCCCAGGTGCATGATGGAGTTGATTATCCACTCTTGACATTACATGTAGAGGTGGGAGCGTTAATTTGGGTTTCAGGGGCAGATGAGTTGCCCGTGTTGTCTTATGTCAGTGTTTATTTATGCTTGATATTGTCTATCGATCTTTTGCTCGGTCTTCCTTAGTTCTATAACCTGATCTTTTTATTGTATGCTGTTATTGGTGGTTGGTTGTATTCCATTCTCATGAAATGTACAAACCATTGTATTTGTTGTCTCAATGTATTTGATGCATGAGGCTATGCCCTCCCTGCTTCTGATATCCTCATTTCATAGTCTTCTTGTGGCCCCCACAGTCTTCCTCAAGCATATCATTTCACATGTGGTGAGCTTTCTATAGTGTGTTGCTGTCAGATACCAAGTTTGGCACTGGTAACAAAGTGCTGGTAGAAAAATACTTTTTATCATCTGTCTTTTCTTCTTCTCGTTCGCTGATGTTCAATGTCTACACAATGTGTCCTGTTCTCTGGATGTATGTTGTTGTATTTGTTAGTTCATCAAAGCTTCCAAACAGCTTTGTGTTGATGTCTGTCTCTGTTGGCCAGTGTTCTTTCCACAGTTGATAGATCAGGTGACAATCTTGCAGGATGTGTTCAGCTGTCTGTGTTGTCTGTCCACAAGCACATGTGGGTGATGGAACTAGTTTTAGTCTGTGTGTCTGTTCATTCTGTTGTGTCCAGTTCTGTCAAAACAATATCATTTGCCTTGCTCTATCTAGATAATGGTAATTGTCTCTTTGCTGATCTTCTTTTCTAATGGCCTTGATGAGCGTTTCTTTTCCTGGAAAGTGATTATTTGATTCCTTTGTTCCTGTGTTGATCCTTCCTTAGCTAAGTTGTCTGCTCTCTCGTTTCCTGGTATGCCACAGTGTGCTGGTATCCACTGCAGCATCACCCTTCTTATGGTATTCAGCTCACTTAGTGTTTCTTTTAGTTCTGGCAGCTTTTCACTATCTAGGGATTGCAATACTGACAGTGCATCGGTGAGGAATACAATTTGCTGACACTATCTAGGGTTTGCAATACTGACAGTGCATCGGTGAGGAATACCATCTGCTGACATTGACTTGTTTCACTATCTAGGGTTTGCAATACTGACAGTGCATCGGTGAGGAATACCATCTGCTGACATTGACTTGTTTCACTATCTAGGGCTTGCAATACTGACAGTGCATCGGTGAGGAATACAATCTGCTGACATTGACTTGTTGTGTATTTTAGCTGCAATGTTTAGGGCCTCAGCCAAGTAGTTTGAGCAGAATTTTTCAGTGGGTATACAGGTGGATTCATTTGTTTGGTCTGGGTATCTTATATGAACTCCTGCCCCTCCGTTTCTCACTGCTCTAGTTGTAGATCCATCTGTATATATTGGGATCCATGCTTCGTTTGAATATAGTTCTTGTATCATTTCACAGGCTACTGTTTTCGGTACTTTGATAAAATTTCACCGGATACTGGAGTATTCAACTTGACCTAGGTCACAGAACATTACTACTTCCGCCCGCCTCAAAATGGATTTCTTATGTCAACATTGGTTATCGCTAACGCCAAGTTGTAGATGTCCAAACACTTTGTGGACCCAAACACAGGCGCACATACACAGAACATATAGAGCCTCTGGAAAACGGCAAAGGAGTGAAACAAGAAACAAAATGGAACACATCGACATCTCTTGCATTCGTACATGAGTGAGTTTGGACCCATGTGAAGCAATCACACATTGTAAGCTTCTGGCCCCCAGAGTTATCTTAAACCACTCACAGTTCCGTGTCCCTGCCTACTCAGTCATTTTTATGGCTACACAACGAAATCACGTTACACTTCTTATTGAAACCCAAATCTTATTATTATACGTAAGGGGTGACCGTTGAACACCAGTCGCCTATTCTGACCTGGTAACGTTCTGTGACCTAGGTCAAAACGAATACTTGAGTATCCGGTGAAATTGTATCAAAGTACCCTGTTTTCTTTTGGAGAGTATTTAGGATTTCTCCAGCCTACTCATGTTGTTTAGCCAGTCGACTGAGACTGTTGCCCGGGTGTGGCACGAGGAGCCAAACATGAGCTAGGTGAGAAGATGGGGACCAAATAGGATCATGACTATCCATGGATACAACCAGGATACAGTCCGTCATTTTCCGTGAGGTACTACCCCTACCTTCTCACCCTACACCCTATCTGTCTTTTTACTTCCATCTTGATCTTCAGGCATTGTAGTAATGGTGACAGCTGGTAGGTCACTGGATTTGTTTTTTGGCATCTTGTCTCTATTTCTCTATCAAGTTTTCCATCCTCTGTGAAAGGACTATGGTACAGTATATCCACATAATACAGCTTCATAAGGTGGACATCATACATGTTATAAAGGACTTTAACAAAAGCATATACAGAGTTCTGATTTGAGCATGATGGCAGCAGAAGCATAACATCTGGTCTATGAGAGAGAGACATTCAGAAGGATTGTTTGTGTAGCAAAGTTGTGCTCAGAACAAACTATTGGTTGATGATACAGAGTTCTGACATAAGAAATAACTTGATAGTTATCTATCTATGACCACTTCTTAAACTTGCAATAGATTGAAAACTGTTCATCAAATATGGAATAATCACCGTACAGAATGGGCAGGGTAAATGACATGTCAGGATAAGATATAGCTAATCAAGTAATGATCCATCTAGGAAAGGACAAATAATTTAAATGAGAGTTTTCAGATCAAGCAGGAGACTATCCTGAGACTAGCCATTGATCTGAAGGTTGTGTATAACAGGGTGGTCTTTACTACCATGATGTGCTGTTGCATGAAGTATGGAATTACTGATGAACTGGATAACATCTGTCCTGATGGAAACATCCATTACATTCTGTAAGAGAGATTATTGCCATCAGAAATCTGTGTTTATGTCTAGACTATTCTATGGTTCTCTTGTATTACTACTTGCTGTTTGGCATATACACCAGCAACAGTAGCCAACATTCAAATGTTAGGACCATGAGAAACATTGACGTTTGCAGATACCATCCTCTCATACAAGACTTCTTCACATAGACATGAAATAGACATACTTCTTCTTTTCTTCTTCAAACGCTCCATATTGACCACTTGTTACTCTTGTGTGATTTGTATGTGATCTGAGCCTAAGAGCAACTGTACATTGTGCCAGTTATGCACCTACACGTAGGCCAGCACATTCGATTTCTGCGATGCTTTTTATTTTCTGGGGTAGCTTCCTAGGTCCTACATCAGTTGCCTTTTACTACATACTTTGTAGGTCGCAGTGGTACTATTCTTTGCTTGTCTTGCGGGCCCGACACCACACAAAATAGACATACTTGAAACATGACAAGAAATATCACAATGATGTTTAGAAACTAGATGAAGGATTAATCTAGGAACTGGCTATGTAATGTAGTGTTCATTGAGTAACAACATAGTGAAAGACCTGACCTCCCTTTAGTCTCTGCATAGTGTGATGTCATTTTGTCTACACTCAATCCTGAGAAGTTCTGCTCTTCTTCTTCTTTGCGTTCATTCTTTACCACCAATTTTAATTACTATTTGTGATATGTTTGATCTTTGCCAAGAACGTGTATTCGTTGCACATTGGATTTGGTAAGCCCCTAAACGCATATACTTGTACATGTTTAGGACACATGCATCTGATTTCAGCCAAACCTCCTTAGTCACCTCTTACGGCATGCGTGGCAGGTAACAGTGGCTCTATTCTTTACACCCCAAATTTGGGCCTTGGTAACCACTGGGGCGGTTCTGGTCTCATCTCTTGCAATTTAGCTCTGAAGTGGGAGAAGTCACGCCTGTATGACGGGGACACTGATAACAAGGAAAGCAGACTTTCACACACAAATCAAATCATAAACGTCATACCAAGGACCCTGACTTTGCTTGAATTCATAGTGGATGAACGCAAGAAGAAGAAGAAGAAGAAGAAGATCTCTTGCAGTGTTGCTTTATTGTCAGCAATCTTAAACAGATTGAGCACAAACATTGATGGACATTTGCTTTGAAATTCATGAGATAATTCTGGAATGATTCTTCCTTTTAACGGTTGTGTCTTCATCCAACAGACTGTTCACTAAGCAGAGCTGCCAGTAGGCACCACTTATCCATATCCACTACCCCAACTATAGGTACTCTTCTGTGATCACTAAGCAGAGCTGCCAGTAGGCACCACTTATCCATATCCACTAACCCAACTATAGGTACTCTTCTGTGATCACTAAGTAGAGCTGCCAGTAGGCACCACTTATCCATATCCACTAACCCAACTATAGGTACTCTTCTGACAAGTTCTGTATTATTGCTACAGTGTTTCATTATACATTCATACATTGTATTGACAGCAATAGTTACTTTAATAAGATGCTATAGAAAAGTAGCTTAGAACATCCTGCACAGAGAAGAGAAGAAACAAAGACATCCTACAAGACCTGCATATCAAGGAACATTGGCTCATAAATAACATCATGTCCCGGAAGATGAAATATTTTGGCCACATTAAATGCCACAGTGGTCTGGAGAGAAAGGTAATGGAAGGCATGGTTCCTGGAAAACGAGGCTGGGGACGACCAAGACGAAGGTGGCAGCAGGACATGAAAGAAACCTTGAACGTGACGCTGGAAGAGGCAGGAGAACTTGCAAGAGACAGAGAACTTTTCAGGCGGGCTGTGATATGAATGCAACGTTCTGCAAGGGACATGCTACTACTTGAATAGTTAGTTATCTCTCTCTGTGTGTGTGTACACTACAGATCACATACATCTTATCATTGTTGGTTATTGTATACAGACTATGTATTCTAATTACTGCTGCCAGCTCCTAACTTGTTGTTTGAACAATGACACAGCCATTTGCTATATAATCATCATAACATCAGTTCTTATCTTTGTAGTGTTTGAAGATATAACATCCAAGTCTATGAAGACTTATCAGGAGTTTCTTGTTCATTGACATTGTGCCATGTGTGCTGTTTTTCTGCTTATCATGTTTTTGTTTCAGACTTATTTGCGTTTGTTTCTCACTTATTTGCTTATCAACTGTGAAGAAATCTCACGAGACCCGGCTCCTCCTCATATGTTGTACAAATAGGTTATCTTATTGGCACAATTCTTCTTCTCTTCTTTATTTAGAGAGATAATTTATTGAGTTATTATCCTTCTTTTTTATTTTGTTTACCTTCAAATTTGCCCAATATTGATTTGAAGAAAGTCAGTTCTATGTTCCGACGCAGGATAGGACACACTTTGCGAAAACCTGAGGGCAATATAACAAGAAGGGTCCTTTCCTGGAACCCACAGGGACAGCAAAAGAAGGGGAGGCTGAGAAATACATGGAGACGAGATTTGGAAGCAGAGATGAACAATATAAAGAAGAGCTGGAGGGAGCTGCAGGAGATAGGAAGACTTGGCATCAGTTAGTTTAATATCTATGCCCCAATCCGGATTAAAAAGCAGAGAGAGAGAGAGAGTTCTATGTACCTGGTATCACCATACATCGCTTTCTGAAAGCCCATATATATATATATATATGATAACGACGGGGATCGCTGTGGAAGATAAATGGTTAAGACGTTTGTCTTGCGTTCTGAAGGTTGTGCTTTCCAATCCGGTTTGTGTCGTTCAGTTCACATGTGCATTTTTTCACGAAGATCCCTAAATTGTTGCTGTTAGCACATGGTGTTCTGTGCTTTGTGCAACACTCGGCAGGTGGCTTGCCATTTTTACTCTGCCTAGAGGGACAAAGTCAGTATTTCGCCTTTAGACATTTGTATAGAGTGGGACATTCCTGTCACTTCATATTTCTATCTCATGTATGCTGGAGGTATGCGGGCCAGTTTTTATCAGAAATATTTCAATCTATCATATATATATCAATAGGAAATGTTAAGCATTGAATATGATACTTGTCAGTTCAGCCGTCATTATGTATAGATTTCAAGATGACCACTTCACCGTTTCACAGAGTAGTTATCTGTGAGCAACAATCGTCATACTTCTTCTTCTTCCAACGCTCCATATCGACCACTTGTTAACCACTCTGTGTGATTTGTACGTGATCTGAGCCTAAAAGCTATTGTACGTTGTCTCAGTTATACGCCAATAAGTACATCCGATTTCTGCGATGCTTTTATTTACTAGGTAGCTTCCTAGGTCCTACCTCAGTCGTCTCTTACGACATACCGTATAGGTCGCAGTGGTACTATTCTTTGCACCCCTTGCTAGCCCCGGCACCACACGGGTGATACAAATTCAAGATTCGGTCGCCATTAAAACAGCAGCATATTCACAATCATTATCGAAATAGAAACATCACAGACAAGAAAGATACAAGAACTCTCCAAAATTCATACCCAAAGTATTGAACAACAATATAGAAAAAAATAAAAATATTTTAAAAAAAGAAAAGAAAGGACGATCAAATGAAAGAATATTCCTCGGAGTAAAAAATAAATAGTCTTGTCATTTGAATGGTTTACAGCACTAACAATTTCATATTTCAAAGTTGAGTGAACTCGTGATATTTCCCGCCTTGTTGTGTGTGTGTGTGTGTGCGCGCGCGTGCTCACTCACTTGTGTGATTTGGGGTGGGGAAATATTATTTAGTTTTACTTTGTCCTAATATAAGGCTATAAATATAATCATTGATGACGTAATCTGGACAGAAGACCAGCTATAGTTATATAACTAAACAACAAATGCATAGACATGTGTACAGTATACACTTCATTTGTCTGGTTAATCAAACTGCAAATGTCCAAGAAATGACTCCCGACTATACTTGAAACAATTTGATATTAAATTAAAATATAGTGGTAACGCAGACCGATAGATTGACTGGGATATAAACTGAGTAAAGAGGAAAGTAATATGAATTTCTGTACATATACCCTCACACTGTAAGATCAAGGGGAATGAATATGCTGACGGACTAGGCTAAAGAGGGAGCAGGAATGCCCCAAGATGACAACCTGGTTAGCTATGAAGAAGCACAAACCATTTGCCAAAGGGCCTACAAAGCAAAATGAGATAAAGAACACCCAAAACACAACAAGAACGATGGATATTACCATCTGTCCAGATGGGACCAAACAGTCATACTTGACCACTGGACTGGTCACAACAGAATGAGACACCACCTGTACACTAAACTCAAGATAGGCACCAACGACCCGTGGCTTGGCGAGTATGACAACAGAACATATCCTACAAAACTGCCCCCAGTATGCAGACCTGAGAAGAAAGAGGTTACACCAGCGTCCAAGACAAACTGTGTATGGCGTGGCTGATTATCATATCAACTCTTGTCTCACACACAGACTATATCGTTTTACATGCCAACCGGACGTCGACAACTTCATGTGACTAGTGATGTTACATGCCAACCTGACGTTGACAACTTCATGTGACTAGTGATGTTACATGTCAACCTGACGTTGACAACTTCATGTGACTAGTGATGTTACATGCCAACCGGACGTCGACAACTTCATGTGACTAGTGATGTTACATGCCAACCGGACGTCGACAACTTCATGTGACTAGTGATGTTACATGTCAACCTGACGTTGACAACTTCATGTGACTAGTGATGTTATATGTCAACCTGACGTTGACAACTTCATGTGACTAGTGATGTTACATGCCAACCGGACGTCGACAACTTCATGTGACTAGTGATGTTATATGCCAACCTGACGTTGACAACTTCATGTGACTAGTGATGTTATATGTCAACCTGACGTTGACAACTTCATGTGACTAGTGATGTTATATGCCAACCTGACGTTGACAACTTCATGTGACTAGTGATGTTATATGCCAACCTGACGTTGACAACTTCATGTGACTAGTGATGTTGATTTGTTCTGTTGTTGGCTGACTTCACTACCAGTATGTTTAAGCTGATCACTCATATTATCTTCCCAGTTTGTGGTGACATACAAAAATGGTCTATTAGTGTATACAGTTGTTATGATATAGTCGAACTTCTTTGTAGTTAAGCATTTATATTGCATTCCGAAGGTCGGGGTTTCGAATCTGGACCTCGCCGTTCTTTTTGACGAGTGCATTTTTTCTAGAGACCACTAGGATTGTTGCAGGAGCTACGGAGTGTGTGCTTTGTGCAATACTCTTGGACAGGTGGCGTGACATTTCTGCGGAGAGGGACCGAGCCATGTGGGGTAAAACCCGGCACAATGAAGTCAATCCTTTGATGATGATTACTTTGTTGGAGTTATAAATACAACGATGTGGGAACTGACATGTTATAACGACACTATTCTTTGCCTCTAGTATTGCAATATGCCATGCTTTCTAGGTCATTAACTTAGTATTGAAAAGTACACATTCAGCAGACGATATCATTGACATGCGCAGGTGGCAAGCTAGTTTCCGTCTGTATATTCGCACACTATGATTGTGCAGTTTTATTCACCTTTCTACATCTCACACACACATTGTTCTCTTACTCAGTCCGTGCTCATGAACATGCAGTTTGTCTCATTGACACGTGATCAGATGCTCTCGCGTGCGTGAAATACCTCCCGATTTTGCCGGCTCGGTTGCTAATTCCCGGCATTGTTAAGTTCAAGGGCATTCATATTTAGCTTGTAATTTGTATACAATAAATAATATAACAATTATGAACAGTATGTCGTTGTTCTTATATTTAGTTCTCATGTCTACATCAGGAAACTTTAGCAGTGACGCACGAACTTAGTACATTTGATTTTCTTGTGTTTTACACTTCGGATCATCATCACTACACAAACATCAGGGGTTAACACGTACATTATGTTTTCTAGTGTTGAGTTTACACTTCGGATCATCATCACTGCACATCAAACCAATTAGTTCATAAGTGCTTCCATCTCCTCAGTATGTCGCTCTGCTTGTGGCAACTAACGACATCAGTTCTTTGTTGGTCTAATATTCTTCTTTGGCTACCAGTATAGTGCTATTGTCTAGCTACACCACATTGACTTGGAATTCTTGCAGTCTGGTTAGTGTTGTAGATTCTGCAATTGAACCACATTTGACTTGGTATTCTTGCAGTCTGGTTAGTGTTGTAGATTTACCAGTATTACTTGAACCATGTACACATCCTCTCTCTTTTAGAGAATTTAGAATATATCTGGTCTATTGCTCGCCCTCTTTTTATAGCAGCCATACTTGCAAGCTTATCGGCGCGTTAACCAAGCAAATCCAAAACAACCCATCGCTACACGCCGATGACGAACACTAAGGGCAACTTTTGCAGTGACGCACGAACTCCGTAGCACCGGCTAAGATCCGAAATGAACGGACTTCATATTCTTGAATTCTTATACTGTATTGAATGTCGATGCTTATAGCTGTGCAGCAATACTTCTACTTTCGATGCCTTCGACCGCTTTTAATTATAACCTAACTTACCAAATCGACCGATTGCTTTCCTTTTACCACCTGGTTTCCTCTTACCACCTGGTTTCGACCGCCTCTGAATTCAACGACACATGTTGAAAGCTTAGGATAAGTAAAAGCTTAGAATTAGTATTAAAAAACTATTATCATTTGTTGCATAGTGTTTGTCGATTGCGAGATCAAGATTCGTTGAATGTATGTCATCATGTCGTTTGCAGAACGTGGCCCTGATCCGTTGAGAGACATGGCAGCAGTTTGAAATATCTTGTTACAGCATTTGATGTCATTGTTTCTCATATAAGCAACACACCGAACAGACTGGTACAGACAGAGCTAGATGTCTACGTGGTTTTGCAGCACTTCAAATCATGAAGGTAGAGAGTCGGAGACAGAGACTTCTTTCTCATATCTACATCATATCAGTTGTTGCTTTCTATGTATGTGTCATCATATACAGAGAGTTTATGAAGACATCCTTGATGGACCTTGATTGACATAGATGTTCTTGGTATATTAATATCTCTATAATCGCTAGAAGAAGATCTGCTAGTGTTTATACTAAGATGTGAAGCAATAATCCAGCCGTAGATAGAGCTGCGATGGAGCATGTTTGGTGGGCAGCTTTCTGTTGTTGTACAATGTGTGCAACAACACATTCATTGAGTGAATAAATGGGCAGCTTTCTGTTGTTGCACAATGTGTGCAACAACACATTCATTGAGTGAATAAAATATACAATTTCTAAATCTGTGTAGAAATCTGATTAGATAGTGAGAAAGAAGGAAATGTTAATCTGCCATTGATAATCGAGCAGAGCTAACAGTGTATAGAAAGTGTTGAGCACACACAAGACATGTGTCATTGTAAAGACATGATTTCTTCCACCTGCTGTGTAAGCTTGGATACTTGAATAGCAAACACGAACGTCTAGTGCACGATGGGTGTCACTTTAACCCACCCACCATCAACTGGGCTGTGCTGCATGTTTATACATGCTGACTCACAAATATGCACTTGCTGCCAGTTCGTATGAGATAGTAAAACTAGTATGAACAACTAGAAGTACTAGCACAGATAATCTGTTCAAACTGTTCTACTGTTATTTTTACAGTCTGCATATTTACCAGTAATTATGCAGACTGAAATGATATTATCAGAGCCCATCAATCATACCTTCTAATAATGTTTGAAATGAGCCCTCCTGGGCAACTTTGTGACTTTGTTTCAACATCGTTGCCAACATATGTGCCAGCAACATTTCAATATTAATGATCTTAATACCAAGTGACCTCATTTCTCAATAGAGGCTGTGACCTTTTAAGAATGATACAATTGCACGGAAATATGGATATAAAAAACAAATTGGGTCTGTTACCTTGTCGAAGTGGAAAAAATAAGCCCGCCATGCGCACCTAGCAAAAATAGCAGTTGTAATGATGACTGACTGTCAATGTAGCAGCTATGGATGATGCTTAATAACTTAACGTGAGGGATCTCTGAAGGAGGCTAGGTGCTCGCCTCTCTCGTTCCAAAGGTACTCGTGTAGCCAAATAGAGATATTTCTTCCAGAGATCCATGATCTCAATGTAGGTGAAGATCGAGTTTCTAGTATTATCTCGGAGTGTAAACGTTGAGGTTATCATACTATCATATGGGGACGGCGCATTAAAACCAGCCTGTAGCCGGCGTGATGTCTGTCAGCCCTATGTATGAATTTTTTATTTCTGCTGCTATAGGAACAAGAAAATCTCTATCTCCAAATCAATCATAAATTCACCAAAATACCTGATAAATGTCAATGAAACTTGAATTCCTCTCTCAGCTACTCTTACTGAGATAACTAAATCGTGAACATGAATTGATACAACAATCATACATAAATCAATAGTTCTCGAGAGATCTCAGGGCTTGACAGAAAAATACCCTGTCCCATGAAGACAAAATCAAACTCAATCCAACTGACAATTCCATGGTCTCCACTACTCCGACTATATTTCTCTAGATCGATATTTTTCATCTTCGACAGTAACTGACTATTGAATATCTAGATATGAACAGTAACTGACTATTGAATATCTAGATATGAACAGTAACTGACTATTGAATATCTAGATATGAACAGTAACTAACTATTGAATATCTAGATATGAACAGTAACTAACTATTGAATATCTAGATATGAACAGTAACTAACTATTGGATATCTAGATATGAACAGTAACTAACTATTGGATATCTAGATATGAACAGTAACTAACTATTGAATATCTAGATATGAACAGTAACTAACTATTGGATATCTAGATATGAACAGTAACTAACTATTGAATATCTAGATATGAACAGTAACTGACTATTGAATATCTAGATATGAACAGTAACTAACTATTGAATATCTAGATATGAACAGTAACTAACTATTGGATATCTAGATATGAACAGTAACTAACTATTGAATATCTAGATATGAACAGTAACTAACTATTGAATATCTAGATATGAACAGTAACTGACTATTGAATATCTAGATATGAACAGTAACTAACTATTGAATATCTAGATATGAACAGTAACTAACTATTGGATATCTAGATATGAACAGTAACTAACTATTGAATATCTAGATATGAACAGTAACTAACTATTGAATATCTAGATATGAACAGTAACTGACTATTGAATATCTAGATATGAACAGTAACTAACTATTATCTAGATATGAACAGTAACTAACTATTGAATATCTAGATATGAACAGTAACTAACTATTGAATATCTAGATATGAACAGTAACTAACTATTGGATATCTAGATATGAACAGTAACTAACTATTGAATATCTAGATATGAACAGTAACTAACTATTGAATATCTAGATATGAACAGTAACTAACTATTGAATATCTAGATATGAACAGTAACTAACTATTGGATATCTAGATATGAACAGTAACTAACTATTGAATATCTAGATATGAACAGTAACTAACTATTGAATATCTAGATATGAACAGTAACTGACTATTGAATATCTAGATATGAACAGTAACTAACTTTTGGATATCTAGATATGCATGTACCAGAACCATCTTACTGGTCTGTCAGATCTCCTTCCATATCTACTAGATCTCTACAAATACCGGATCTGCTCTGCTTGAGCTACCCTCCACAAGCTGTACCAGGTATGCTCTGCTTGAGCAGCTGTCCTAGCCTCTGCCTGTCCTCGAATTCCGTCCCACCGTATTTATACTAGGCTGGTGTTATGCAATCTATCCTCCTCCCGAAAGTTATAGATCGGTGTTGTTTTTCCCCAAATACTATACCTAACACTAATCTACGAATTTCATTGGTCTAATTAGATGTTAAGATGAGCTGTTTACAGATATTTTCAGCTTCTAGAAGATTTTCGAACCTCTCAAATTGTTAATTGTTGAGCGGAAACTTCCACCGACTAATCTGCGATGTCCAAACCATTACGTAAGTGTTTACAAAAACAAGTTGTTTTGCGAAAATAAAATTTATAACTGGGTCATTTTTTCTTCAAAATAGGGTCAGGTAACCTTGTTTACTAGATTCGTCTAACGAACAGCATCATTATTTCAGACACACTTGGTCTGTCTCTCTGTTACAGGAGACTGACGATAAAACATAGATCCTGTCTTCAAGTTGAGCATGTCAAAGAAACCGTGACAGTTTACAATCGTAAAGAGCAGGCTAGAAAGCCGGACAAATTTCATTATATAGATAACATAAAATTCCTACAAACTATATTGAGATATTAGAAGAATGTTGTTGACACAAGATTTGAAACGTACTATACGAAACGACAACCCACCTTTTATTAGAAACATTATTTTTGAGATGTATGTACGCTTACTAGGCCGCTTTTGTATATTTCGGGATGAAAACAGCGTAAGATTATTGATATTTCTCCCTAATTTTATTTATTCTAACGAGGTCACAACCTATTCAAGTTCATGACGCGAATTCAAAACGTGACCGGTTCAATTCGCGTCACGAACTTGAATATGCAAATTGTGGTGGTACATGTTAGTCTCTGAATTCCGTTCGTCCTTGACCACAGACAGATGACGCAATCAATATCGTCCGCTTGTGGTGACGTCATGTATTACTGCACCAGAGACCTTGATCTGGAGAAAATTTTTACCGAGAACTTAACCTCCCACGAATCTTTCGTGTTTCTTATATCTGTTTGTCGAGTTCTTCGCCAAGTTGTCTGACATTACTCTCATCTTTCCTTTGATGTTCATTCTTCACCAAGTTGTCTGTAACTGACATTACTCTCATCTTTCCTTTGATGTTCATTCTTCACCAAGTTGTCTGTAACTGACATTACTCTCATCTTTCCTTTGATGTTCATTCTTCACCAAGTTGTCTGTAACTGACATTACTCTCATCTTTTCTTTGATGTTCATTCTTCACCAAGTTGTCTGTAACTGACATTACTCTCATCTTTCCTTTGATGTTCATTCTTCACCAAGTTGTCTGTAACTGACATTACTCTCATCTTTCCTTTGATGTTCATTCGTCACCAAGTTGTCTGTAACTGACATTACTCTCATCTTTCCTTTGATGTTCATTCTTCACCAAGTTGTCTGTAACTGACATTACTCTCATCTTTCCTTTGATGTTCATTCTTCACCAAGTTGTCTGTAACTGACATTACTCTCATCTTTCCTTTGATGTTCATTCTTCACCAAGTTGTCTGTAACTGACATTACTCTCATCTTTCCTTTGATGTTCATTCTTCACCAAGTTGTCTGTAACTGACATTACTCTCATCTTTCCTTTGATGTTCATTCTTCACCAAGTTGTCTGTAACTGACATTACTCTCATCTTTTCTTTGATGTTCATCCTTCACCAAGTTGTCTGTAACTGACATTACTCTCATCTTTTCTTTGATGTTCATTCTTCACCAAGTCGTCTGTAACTGACATTACTCTCATCTTTCCTTTGATGTTCATTCTTCACCAAGTCGTCTGTAACTGACATTACTCTCATCTTTCCTTTGATGTTCATTCTTCACCAAGTTGTCTGTAACTGACATTACTCTCATCTTTCCTTTGATGTTCATTCTTCACCAAGTTGTCTGTAACTGACATTACTCTCATCTTTTCTTTGATGTTCATTCTTCACCAAGTCGTCTGTAACTGACATTACTCTCATCTTTCCTTTGATGTTCATTCTTCACCAAGTTGTCTGTAACTGACATTACTCTCATCTTTCCTTTGATGTTCATTCTTCACCAAGTTGTCTGTAACTGACATTACTCTCATCTTTCCTTTGATGTTCATTCTTCACCAAGTTGTCTGTAACTGACATTACTCTCATCTTTCCTTTGATGTTCATTCTTCACCAAGTTGTCTGTAACTGACATTACTCTCATCTTTTCTTTGATGTTCATTCTTCACCAAGTCGTCTGTAACTGACATTACTCTCATCTTTCCTTTGATGTTCATTCTTCACCAAGTTGTCTGTAACTGACATTACTCTCATCTTTCCTTTGATGTTCATTCTTCACCAAGTTGTCTGTAACTGACATTACTCTCATCTTTTCTTTGATGTTCATTCTTCACCAAGTCGTCTGTAACTGACATTACTCTCATCTTTCCTTTGATGTTCATTCTTCACCAAGTTGTCTGTAACTGACATTACTCTCATCTTTCCTTTGATGTTCATTCTTCACCAAGTCGTCTGTAACTGACATTACTCTCATCTTTCCTTTGATGTTCATTCGTCACCAAGTTGTCTGTAACTGACATTACTCTCATCTTTCCTTTGATGTTCATTCTTCGCCAAGTTGTCTGTAACTGACATTACTCTCATCTTTCTTTTGATGTTCATTCTTCACCAAGTTGTCTGTAACTGACATTACTCTCATCTTTCCTTTGATGTTCATTCGTCACCAAGTTGTCTGTAACTGACATTACTCCCATCTTTTCTTTGATGTTCGTTCTTCACCAAGTTGTCTGTAACTGACATTACTCTCATCTTTCCTTTGATGTTAATTCTTCACCAAGTTGTCTGTAACTGACATTACTCTCATCTTTCCTTTGATGTTCATTCTTCACCAAGTTGTCTGTAACTGACATTACTCTCATCTTTTCTTTGATGTTCATTCTTCACCAAGTTGTCTGTAACTGACATTATTACTCTCATCTTTCCTTTGATGTTCATTCTTCACCAAGTTGTCTGTAACTGACATTACTCTCATCTTTCCTTTGATGTTCATTCTTCGCCAAGTTGTCTGTAACTGACATTACTCTCATCTTTCTTTTGATGTTCATTCTTCACCAAGTTGTCTGTAACTGACATTACTCTCATCTTTCTTTTGATGTTCATAACCATGTACTGTTACATTCTAGTGATAATACTTGAGTTTCACATGTGAGGACAAGACCAATCTGAATGTAGTATCTATTATGTCTGACTACTGAATTGTTGGCCATTATGTCGAGCCTTGTCAGAATGGGGTATACATTTCCATCACCATTTCTTGCTCCCTGACTCATCATCATCAGACTATTTCATGTGTCATATGACCAATCTGCTATCAGTATTGTTAGTTATAATTGTTGTTCTTAATCTAGTCAACAACAATAGCTTGATTGTTTCTCTGACATGGAGGAGGAGATTGTGTGTTATCAGTTGTGTTGCAAACTGCTGACATTGGTACTATTGTTTAGTACAAGGCTTCTCAAATTGTCGTCTCACGCTCGAGTGGTTATCGGAGCCCAAATTGGGGTGTAAAGTATAAAACCACTGTTACCTTCCATGTATGTCGTAAAGGCGGCTAAGGAGGTTGGGTGTGGGGCTAGGTCCCACACCGTAAAAAAAAACACTAGATGACTACAGAACGGAGAGCGAACGAGTAACGCTGTTGAAACCGGACACATCGCGAAGGATAAGCACCAGAGCTCCAAATGGTGCTGAAGATGTGACGTAAAACACACCAATGTTAAGGCTGCATGTTCAGATTTCCACATGAATAGAATTTATGAGGAAATCTGGTACATCGGTCTGGGCGGTGATCGCGAGAGAGAAATTGTCGTCTGTTGGTCACATTGATACATGAGATATGTCAGTGCTGCTTGAGTTATATATATACAAATTATATTTTATATGATATTGTGAAAGCAAATTTACTTATTATCTTTTCATGAACATTAAATATCTTGTCCTGAGCAGAACTTTGCCACCCTAACAGTCCTTCGGAATGTGTGTGCTCTCATCTCTCTCTCTCTCTCTCTCTCTCTCTCTCTCTCTCTCTCTCTCTCTCTCTCAGGCCAGATGTCCCGTCCATGCAGACATTAAAAAAGCACACATGCTATATAAGTACATGGTTGCTACTGCCCCTCGCCCGCCCTTCCCACCGCAAACCATAACGACATGATTAAGTGGTCTAATCATGTAAAGAGTAGATTATTGAAACTGATCTGCTCAAGTGTGAGACACTCTGATTTACTCAATTACAATATAGTAGATATGTGGATTATTGAAACTGATCTGCTCAAGTGTGAGACACTCTGATTTACTCAATTACAATATAGTAGATATGTGGATTATTGAAACTGATCTGCTCAAGTGTCAGACACTCTGATTTACTCAATTACAATATAGTAGATATGTGGATTATTGAAACTGATCTGCTCAAGTGTGAGACACTCTGATTTACTCAATTACAATATAGTAGATATGTAGATTATTGAAACTGATCTGCTCAAGTGTGAGACACTCTGATTTACTCAATTACAATATAGTAGATATGTGGATTATTGAAACTGATCTGCTCAAGTGTGAGACACTCTGATTTACTCAATTACAATATAGTAGATATGTGGATTATTGAAACTGATCTGCCCAAGTGTCAGACACTCTGATTTACTCAATTACAATATAGTAGATATGTGGATTATTGAAACTGATCTGCTCAAGTGTGAGACACTCTGATTTACTCAATTACAATATAGTAGATATGTGGATTATTGAAACTGATCTGCTCAAGTGTGAGACACTCTGATTTACTCAATTACAATATAGTAGATATGTGGATTATTGAAACTGATCTGCTCAAGTGTGAGACACTCTGATTTACTCAATTACAATATAGTAGATATGTGGATTATTGAAACTGATCTGCTCAAGTGTGAGACACTCTGATTTACTCAATTACAATATAGTAGATATGTGGATTATTGAAACTGATCTGCTCAAGTGTGAGACACTCTGATTTACTCAATTACAATATAGTAGATATGTGGATTATTGAAACTGATCTGCCCAAGTGTGAGACACTCTGATTTACTCAATTACAATATAGTAGATATGTGGATTATTGAAACTGATCTGCTCAAGTGTGAGACACTCTGATTTACTCAATTACAATATAGTAGATATGTGGATTATTGAAACTGATCTGCTCAAGTGTGAGACACTCTGATTTACTCAATTACAATATAGTAGATATGTGGATTATTGAAACTGATCTGCTCAAGTGTGAGACACTCTGATTTACTCAATTACAATATAGTAGATATGTGGATTATTGAAACTGATCTGCTCAAGTGTCAGACACTCTGATTTACTCAATTACAATATAGTAGATATGTGGATTATTGAAACTGATCTGCCCAAGTGTGAGACACTCTGATTTACTCAATTACAATATAGTAGATATGTGGATTATTGAAACTGATCTGCTCAAGTGTGAGACACTCTGATTTACTCAATTACAATATAGTAGATATGTGGATTATTGAAACTGATCTGCTCAAGTGTCAGACACTCTGATTTACTCAATTACAATATAGTAGATATGTGATTATTGAAACTGATCTGCTCAAGTGTGAGACACTCTGATTTACTCAATTACAATATAGTAGATATGTGGATTATTGAAACTGATCTGCTCAAGTGTGAGACACTCTGATTTACTCAATTACAATATAGTAGATATGTGGATTATTGAAACTGATCTGCTCAAGTGTCAGACACTCTGATTTACTCAATTACAATATAGTAGATATGTGGATTATTGAAACTGATCTGCTCAAGTGTCAGACACTCTGATTTACTCAATTACAATATAGTAGATATGTGGATTATTGAAACTGATCTGCTCAAGTGTCAGACACTCTGATTTAGTCAATTACAATATAGTAGATATGTGGATTATTGAAACTGATCTGCTCAAGTGTCAGACACTCTGATTTACTCAATTACAATATAGTAGATATGTGGATTATTGAAACTGATCTGCTCAAGTGTCAGACACTCTGATTTACTCAATTACAATATAGTAGATATGTGGATTATTGAAACTGATCTGCTCAAGTGTCAGACACTCTGATTTACTCAATTACAATATAGTAGATATGTGGATTATTGAAACTGATCTGCTCAAGTGTGAGACACTCTGATTTACTCAATTACAATATAGTAGATATGTGGATTATTGAAACTGATCTGCTCAAGTGTGAGACACTCTGATTTACTCAATTACAATATAGTAGATATGTGATTATTGAAACTGATCTGCTCAAGTGTCAGACATTAGATTTACTCAATTCACAATATATAGATATGTGATTATTGAAACTGATCTGCCCAAGTGTAGACACTTGATTTCTCAATTACAATATAGTAGATATTGATTATGAAATGTCTGCTCAAGTGGGACACTTGATTCTCAATTCAATATGTAGATATGTGATTATTGAACTGATCTGCTCAAGTGTAGACACCTGATTTACTCATGTACAATATAGTAGATATGTGATTATTGAAACATGTCGCCAAGTGGACTCTGATTTGTCATTACAATATAGTAGATATGTGGATTATGAAACTGATCTGCTAAGTGTAGACACTGATTTACTCAATTACAAATAGTAGATATGATTATTGAAACTGATCTGCCCAAGTGAGACACTTGATTTACTCAATTACAATATAGTAGATATGTGGATTATTGAAACTGATCTGCTCGGTGAGACACTTGTTACTCAATTACAATATAGTAGATATGTGATTATTGAAATGATCTGCTAAGTGTGGACACTCTGTTTACTCAATTACAATATAGTAGATATGTGATTATTGAAACTGATCTGCTCAAGTGTGAGACACTTGATTTACTCAATTACAATATGTAGATATGTGATTATAATGATCTGCTCAAGTGTGAGACACTCTGATTTACTCAATTAAATTAGTAGATATGTGATTATTGAAATGATCTGCTCAAGTGTGAGACATCTGATTTACTCATCAATATAGTAGATATGTGATTATTGAAACTGATCTGCTCAGTGTGAGACACTCTGATTTACTCAATACAATATAGTAGATATGTGATTATTGAAACTGATCTGCTCAAGTGTGAGACACTCTGATTACCATCTAGTAGATGGTTGAAACGTCTTATGAGACTTGTTTACTCAATACAATATAGTAGATATGTGATTATTGAAACTGATCTGCTCAAGTGTGAGACACTCTGATTTACTCAATTACAATATAGTAGATATGTGGATTATTGAAACTGATCTGCTCAAGGTGAGACACCTGATTTACTCAATTACAATATAGTAGATATGTGGATTATTGAAACTGATCTGCTCAAGTGTCAGACACTCTGATTTAGTCAATTACAATATAGTAGATATGTGGATTATTGAAACTGATCTGCCCAAGTGTGAGACACTCTGATTTACTCAATTACAATATAGTAGATATGTGGATTATTGAAACTGATCTGCTCAAGTGTGAGACACTCTGATTTACTCAATTACAATATAGTAGATATGTGATTATTGAAACTGATCTGCTCAAGTGTCAGACACTGATTTACTCAATTACAATATAGTAGATATGTGATTATTGAAACTGATCTGCTCATGTGAGACACTCTGATTTACTCAATACAATATAGATATGTGATTATTGAAACTGATCTGCTCAAGTGTGAGACACTCTGATTTACTCAATTACAATATAGTAGATATGTGATTATTGAAACTGATCTGCTCAAGTGTCAGACACTCTGATTTAGTCAATTACAATATAGTAGATATGTGGATTATTGAAACTGATCTGCTCAAGTGTCAGACACTCTGATTTACTCAATTAAATATAGTAGATATGTGATTATTGAAACTGATCTGCTCAATGTCAGACACTCTGATTTGAATTACAATATAGTAGATATGTGATTATTGAAACTGATCTGCTCAAGTGTCAGACCTCTGATTTGTAATACAATATAGTAGATATGTGATTATTGAAACTGGATCTGCTCAAGTGTCAGACACTCTGATTTAGTCATTACATATAGTAGATATGGTTTGAAACTGATCTGCTCAAGTGTCAGACACTTGATTTATAATTACAAATAGTAGATATGTGGATTATTGAAACTGATCTGCCCAAGTGTGAGACACTCTGATTTAGTCAATTACAATATAGTAGATATGTGGATTATTGAAACTGATCTGCTCAAGTGTGAGACACTCTGATTTACTCAATTACAATATAGTAGATATGTGATTAATTAGTTCATGTTCAATTGTCTAGCAACATTCTTCCACCCATTCAGAGATATATTCATTGGCAAAGAAAAACACAGCAAGAGTCAACTGTTTCTTATCTGTCAATGTTAGTTTAAGTATAGTCTGGTAGACGTGATATTCAATATTATGTTGTTATCATTCTCTTATCTGTCAATGTTAGCTTAAGTATAGTCTGGTAGACGTGATATCCAATATTATGTTGTTATCATTCTCTTATCTGTCAATGTTAGCTTAAGTATAGTCTGGTAGACGTGATATCCAATATTATGTTGTTATCAAATATCATGTATCCGCTATTGTTACTGATATGTTTGATCTCAGATTTTTGATCGGTACTGTTGATGTTGATGAACGATTTTCTGGCCAATACTATGTTACCAGTGTCATACTGCAGCTAATGAGCGGAAAATCATAATGACGGAGATGAGGTGCCTTAAAAGAGCTGCAGGTGTGACAATAAGAGACACCATTAGAAAAAGAAATCAGAAGAAGACTGGATGTGAAACCAGTCATGCAGTTCATAAAAAAACAACAAATTAAATGGTTTGGACACCTGACCAGAATGCCCTGGTATCGCCTACCACAGAGAGCCACACAGAAAAAGTATAATGAGTACAAAGCAAGAAGAAAACCACACAAAAGATGGAGCGACGGCATCAATAACAGCCTTAAGAAAATGCATATAAGCTCACAAAATGCCTTTATACCAGCACACACTCGATCACCCCCTCCCCACCAAACACGTCTATACCCAAACACTTCTACAAAGAGTAAATGGTGAAAGAGAAGATCAGCCCTCCCCACCCGCCAAACACTTCTACAAAGAAGTAACTGGTGAAAGAAGATCACCTCCTCCCCACCCCAAACACTTCTACAAAGAGTAACTGGTGAAAGAGAAGATCAGCCTCCTACTGCCAAACACTTTACCAAAGAAAGTAACTGGTGAAAGAGAAGAAGAAGAAGAAGACTGTTGATGTTAGAAGAAGTTATCATGAATATACCAGAGACGTAGTAGCGTCATTGTTAGTGAACTGGCTTCTTAATATACCAGAGACGTAGTAGCGTCATTGTTAGTGAACTGGCTTCTGAGACTAGTGGTCCGGGTTCAATTGCACAGTGGACGTGGACACTTGTTCCGACGCGCGTAAGTCACTGAAGGTTGGAAGCCATAACAGACGACATCGACTCATGCATCATCCTGTCATTATGAAGAATCTTTTGAAAAGCATATACTGAGACTTGAATACAGTAATGGCCTCAGTAAACAGTCAAAGAGAACAATTAGTGCTAGGGCCGTACGGTGCTCTGATGCACAGAGGCAGCCGCATCAGGCGGTACCGTAAGAGGGGCGGCATAAGCAGTGAAATTAAAATCACAATTGAAGGTTATTTTAAAGAAAAAACATTTAAGGGCGGCATTTCGAAGACTTGCATCATACTGAGCAAATATACCGCACGACCCTGATCAGAGCAGTAACGGCATCAACTTCCATTCTCATATTGAAAGTACGCCCTTATAGTGCCGGTACCCGCAAGGAAGCAAAGAATAGTACCACTGCAACCTACAAGGCATGTCAAATCTCGTGCCCACAAACTTCTTCGAATATCTCAATAATTATTGCATGAAATACAACGTAATTTTGCTTGTGGTGTTAGATTTTCCATGACATTATGAATATATAATTACAATTTATGTAGGTACTGCTGTTTCACTGAAGCGGCGATTTTCTTTGATCTTTGACTACCTAATAATTATTTTGGTAGCACAAAATAGAATTTACAGCAATATAACAAATTTAACACTTTTGATAAGTCATAGGTGTATCCACATTATACTCGTGAGTGGAAATCATACAAAAAAGAAATGACTTTATTTCAACTTTTATCTTCATTTCGATACAGTTGTCATGTTAAGAGGTCAGGATGATTGTGGTGGTCTTGAAAAGGACCAGATGTGTACATTGATGACAATCTCATGCAAACATCTGTATTGCATTTTTTTTTTACTAGACGACGTCGGACTTTGTCTTCTTGTGCCACTACATTGTGGTATGATGCATTGTCCATTATCATACAAGAATGCCTATCTAATGTCGGAAGTATAGTTTTCTCAATCTACTCTCTAAATATGTGACAGTTCTTTTCTGTGGCAGTCTCGATTATCGGCCTATTTCGAAACAAATAAGAGTTGAACATTCTTCAACAGTCTATTTTGTCTACTGCCTATATGTGCAATCATAAAACGCTGCCCTTTGGCAATTGGTACTAATTTCTAATCGTTCCATCTGATGACTGCCATTCTTTTTCATTGGTGTGGTGAGCATTAATCTTGTTTCGTCTAAATACACGTCATAGCTTTGTCGACACATTTCTCTAACTTCATGCAAATATTTGGTTCTCATCATAACTAGATGTGGTTTCTCACAGATAATGTTTCTTCCACCGGCTTATTTTCTAAATGTGAACCCCCAATCCCACTCCCCAATAATGTTGATTTTGACACATCGATGTCGTTGTTCTTTCTAAGCCACATCTTTAATTTTCTTAATGTCACTGTTTCTTTCAACTCAAACATTCGACACAATTCTCTTCGAATAAGATCTCTATAAAACCTATCTACGACTTTCTTTCTTGCGTTCTTGGTTGCATTGCACATGTATTTGAAAAGTCCTGGATGCAGCGATTAAAAGTACGTCGATTTACTCCCAAAACGCACATTGCCGTCTGCTCAGGGATAGAAATGCTCTCACCCTTAACTTCTCTACAAAAATATTGATACATCTGCATTGTGATGCTTTGCTGTGTCACACAATTTACTCTTATACTCATTGTAAAGATCCTACAATGTGCACACCTCTGAAAGGAATGATGCTATTGAAATCACCTTCGAAAAACCAAACGTAACTTGTCCGTTCAATTGTAAACACTTTTGGTCTTCTGGTAAATAACAGGAAAACACTAAAAACAAGTGAATATTGAGATTTTAAAAATGACGCAACTAATAACAAAAATAAAGTTACTGTAAACGTTTCAAATGTATGTCTAGTTCATGTTTGATGTTTTTTTGTATACCGCATATAAGCTAAAGTGAAAATCAGCTGTTTGTTTTCATTGCAATTATTTCCTTGCAATGTCATGACGATTAATAGAGCACACTATCACCTCTTCACGTTAAAAGGCTCCAGACTTACAGAATTTCAAACATGCGCATGAGTTTTGAAACGCACTATAGCTATTGTTTGAGTTAATTCTTGGTAAACTGCCTTCATATCTCCATTGTGATTAGCAAGAAAAGCGGGCGTACCCTGGACACCTGATCGACTACACACACATGTTACTTGTAACTGATCTTCTCTCCATTGTACTTGATATTATCAGTAAGATTATGTCAGTGATTATACAGGTCAACAAAACTGAAACTGCACACTCTTCTACTCTCACTCCCTCCATCTTTCAACATTAGTTTGTTCAAACTTTACAAATACAAAGTTGCTACAGTGGTGTAAGCTTTCTAAAAGTTTACAAGCTAACATATACAGTATTGCCTGTTATTTTATAAAATTATTTGTTTCTGAACGTAGTTATGGTTCAAATTCATCCGGCTTTTCACTCGGCGTTCAAAGTGAACGCGTAACCCTCGTTGACTTGATTGTTGGACACAATTCCATGATTGAGTGCTATGTCCATTTCTGAAAATTAATGTCTCAAAGAAACCTTTTTTCCCCGATCCAGAAGCCACGAGCTTTCAGTTCTTGGCTCGGTGCCATGGACATCGTAACCCTTCAGTTCGGTGCCACGAACACCGTGAATCTGTAGAACCTGTGGCTTTTCTGCCAGCCGCGGAATTGAACCCGCACTCACAGAGGTCTTGTCACCCGTCGTCAACGCGCTACGAACACGCTGGGCAGGTGGGCAAAGAAAACCTTGACAGACCGTAGGATGGGAAATCACCGGTGTGGTGCCCGGGCCTGCAAGGAAAGCTAAGAATAGTACCACTGCCACCTACAAGGCATGTTGTAAGACTGCCACCTACAAGGTATGTTGTAAGACTGCCACCTACAAGGTATGTTGTAAGACTGCCACCTACAAGGCATGTTGTAAGACTGCCACCTACAAGGCATGTTGTAAGACTGCCACCTACAAGGCATGTTGTAAGACTGCCACCTACAAGGCATGTTGTAAGACTGCCACCTACAAGGCATGTTGTAAGACTGCCACCTACAAGGCATGTTGTAAGACTGCCACCTACAAGGCATGTTGTAAGACTGCCACCTACAAGGCATGTTGTAAGACTGCCACCTACAAGGCATGTTGTAAGAGGCCACTGATATGTGGCCTAGAGAAGTTACCTTAGTAAATAAAAAGCGTTGCAGAAATCGGATCTGCTGGCCTACTTGTAGGCGCATAACTGGCACAACATACAATCGCTCTTAGGCTCAGATCACATACAAATGACAGTGATTAACAAGTGGTCGATATGGAGCGTTCCAAGAAGAAAAAGGATGGGAAATGTGTGTTATTTCACATTTCTAAATCCTAGTACCTGGGAGAAGTAGGCGGGCCAGTTGCCTTGTTCTTATGGACTAAACCACAGTAGGATCACACATGACGACCGTGTAATTTGTGTCGTTTGAAATTGCAAGAGCAAACAACACGGATAAAAAAACAAAAAGCAAGAAATGGTAAATATATTTGCTTTTGACGTGATATCATCATGAGTTGTTGTTGTGTGCACTTTGTGGTTTCCTATATACAGCTGACATGAGTGTAACATATTTCATTGACAGTTGCTAGTAGGTCAAGTTACATCTCATCAATGACTCATGGTTACAACAAGATGTTACATGTACAAGTTTGTCTATGAATTATGTTTATTTAATAGCATGAGATGGAAAGGAGGGAAGGAAGGGGGATGGAGTAGAAAGCTGATATATATTTGAAATAAAAGTCGAATCCTATTACACATTCCTGGTGTAACACTGTTGCCATTATGACATATGTTACAAGGCAGCAGCCAGCTTCTTTGAACATTCATTTGTTTTTCTTTTGTGTTCTCTTTCATAATCAGATTAAACACAACAACAACAAAAAACCCATCCGTAATGGATTAATCGAAGTTTAGGGACCAGCAGGTGGGTTTTCAAGGTCAAAGGTCAAAATTAACAACATAATGTATTTGAAACTTGGTCCTCATGGTGGAGAGCCTTGTGTTCTAACTTTATTAACAACATAATGTATTTGAAACTTGGTCCTCATGGTGGAGAGCCTTGTGTTCTAACTTTTCTGTCACCTGCTACAGTTAGTGTCAGTACTAGTGTGATGTAATACTATATACATTATAGGAACGGGGAGGAGGAGAGTTCTGTTCATTTTTGTGTTGCAGATTAGTGGATCGCTGTCACTGTTGTTCAGGTCTGACAGATACTCTACTCATCAATTTTTTGCAGGACTAAGTCTAGCAATGTTCATTGTAAGATTGTCACATTGGTCTCCCAGGACGCTAAATATTTCTCTCTGTTAATATGCTCACTTCAGATAGAACATAAACTACAGTCTTTGGGACATATACACTGATTGTGACTAGTTAGCAACGCTTTCTATCAGCGAGAGTCTTTACAACAATGAGTTAGTGATATCATTGTGTCACATCATGCTTTACAACAATGAGTTAGTGATATCATTGTGTCACATCATGCTTTACAACAATAAGTTAGTGATATCATTGTGTCACATCATGCTTTACAACAATGAGTTAGTGATATCATTGTGTCACATCATGCTTTACAACAATAAGTTAGTGATATCATTGTGTCACATTATGCTTTACAACAATGAGTTAGTGATATCATTGTGTCACATTATGCTTTACAACAATAAGTTAGTGATATCATTGTGTCACATCATGCTTTACAACAATAAGTTAGTGATATCATTGTGTCACATCATGCTTTACAACAATAAGTTAGTGATATCATTGTGTCACATCATGCTTTACAACAATAAGTTAGTGATATCATTGTGTCACATCATGCTTTACAACAATAAGTTAGTGATATCATTGTGTCACATTATGCTTTACAACAATGAGTTAGTGATATCATTGTGTCACATCATGCTTTACAACAATGAGTTAGTGATATCATTGTGTCACATCATGCTTTACAACAATAAGTTAGTGATATCATTGTGTCACATCATGCTTTACAACAATGAGTTAGTGATATCATTGTGTCACATCATGCTTTACAACAATGAGTTAGTGATATCATTGTGTCACATCATGCTTTACAACAATAAGTTAGTGATATCATTGTGTCACATCATGCTTTACAACAATGAGTTAGTGATATCATTGTGTCACATCATGCTTTACAACAATGAGTTAGTGATATCATTGTGTCACATCATGCTTTACAACAATGAGTTAGTGATATCATTGTGTCACATCATGCTTTACAACAATGAGTTAGTGATATCATTGTGTCACATCATGCTTTACAACAATGAGTTAGTGATATCATTATGTCACATCATGTGTTTCAGGTAGTTAGTCCTGTGTTTAAACAAAAAGTGAAAGTGAGTCTATGAAAGAAGCTGTGAACAATTATCTGTTTTGTTCCCTCTTGTCCAAACTAGACATAGTCACTGTCGATCATTGTTAAGACTTGCTGGTATTTACTACGATGACAGGGCCATATTGGCATCTGTCAGGGACACTTTACTTTGAGGTTTCCACAAGCAGGGGGTTTGATGTGATACAGTTACCCATTCTAGTCCCGTCGTTTTTGGCTGTGCTGAAACTACATCATTTCTCATATTTAGCTTCTCTCTTTGATCCTGCTGAGTCGCCAAACTTCATCATTGCAGCCTGTTTCCACGATCACCACTTGAAGATGGAGTAGGATTTTGGTCAGTGCCGGATTACTGACGCTGAATTGACACAATGTTCATTGCGCCTTTCAACATTCCCAATAGACCAACCTTCTACCCCAGATCATGGCACATACCCTTTACACTAGACTTAGCATTCCACCCATCAGACTTGGAGTGGAATATTACACACTGGTTTACTGTCCACCACTGGTCACAGTTTCTACAGTTAGTTTACTGTCCACCACTGGTCACAGCTTCCTACAGTTTGTTTATTGTCCATCACTGGTCACAATTTTCTACAGTTAGTTTACTGTTCACTCACTGCTGTCACCATTGTCCATTTCTACAGTTTGTTTACTGTCCACCATTGGTCACAATTTCTACAGTTGTTTATGTCCACACTGGTCACACTTCCTACAGTTGGTTTACTGTTCACCACTGGTCACAACTTTCTACAGTTGGTTTACTATCCATAACTGGTCACAACTTCCTCCAGTTGGTTTACTATCCACTGGTCATAGCTTCCTACATCCGATTTAATAATCACCAATGCTCACTGACTGAGAAAGTTGGCATATACACACATAGCCTCTCACAAATTGATTTTCTTTTATCCAGATTTGATTGATATTCCCGCCACAATTTCTCCTTTGGATTAAAAAAAAATCTTTGGCAAGTAGAATGAGCCCATTCAACAGTCATTCATATCTCCAAACGTGAAGATCTGCCAGAAGTGGGGCATATGTAAACATTGCCTGTAGTATTGCATACAGTATATACTGTAACATTTGTTTGTCAAGTCTTCCATATCTTTCCTTATAATGCATTCATTCCATATTTACACTTATTCAACATTGTGTTTTTCATGAAATACAAAGTCAATGAAAGATTGGGCAAGTGTTGTATATGAACAAAAGTAAACACAAGCCAGAAGAAAAAAAAGACCAAGAAGAAAGACAGAGCATGTGTTATATAGACACAAGAGTGAAGATAAGATACATCACAAAGTAGTGTTCTTTTTAGTGAATTTGCACAGAGTAGAAAAAGGAGCAGTTATGAAAATATTAAACTCACATTATTGCAGCTAAGTGATTAGTAAGGATCATCATCATATCACCCAGGACAGGTTCATATGTGCTTCGATCTACTCCAGTCCCAGTGCTGTCCAACCTTTTTGTTTAATGGGGAAGGGAGGGGGAGGAGGCATTTGACTGATGGTTGGGGATGCGCTGGCGCCATGTGACAAATGTAATAATATTACAAACTAAAAATATTAATGAAAACATAATCCTGACTTAAAATCGTAATGTTTAATTTAAAAAGAGTGTACTTACATTTTAAATAATTAGTGGGAATTTTGGCACGCATATTCAGCTGCAAGCTCAAGAAATTCTGCTGTGTAATTGGTACACACTGCTGCTGTTAGTGCATCATCTAAGTCTTAGTCCATCAGACAGGATGGAATTTTATCTTTGATAATGTTCATAAATGAAAACGAGACTTCACATGTTGAACGAAAGCACAAATATATTTTCAGAGCAACGCTACTAGTCATTGGGGTATTTATTTTTGTCCACCAATGTCTAGAAATTGTAATACATGCCATGGGAGGACTTCAAACATATGTCTTGCAGATTTAATACCTTTATTTCTAACTCTTCAAGATTATATTTGTCGAAAACTTCACAGACCCAACTTCCAAGTTCAGTTACATCAACAGAAGCGAATAGGTTATTGACAAACATTATACTTCACAGACCCAACTTCCAAGTTCAGTTACATCAACAAAAAAAGGGATGCAAACATTATACTTCACAGACCCAACTTCCAAGTTCAGTTACATCAACAGAAGAGAATAGGTTAGTGACAAACATTATACTTCACAGACCCAACTTCCAAGTTCAGTTACATCAACAGAAGAAATAGGTTAGTGACAAACATTATACTCACAGACCAACTTCAAGTTCAGTTACATCAACAGAAGAGAATAGGTTATTGACAAACATTATACTTCACAGACCCAACTTCCAAGTTCAGTTGCATCAACAGAAGAGAATAAGTTATTGACAAACAATTATACTTCACAGACCCAACTTCCAAGTTCAGTTACATCAACAGAAGCGAATAGGTTAGTGACAAACATTATACTTCACAGACCCAACTTCCAAGTTCAGTTACATCAACAGAAGAGAATAAGTTAGTGACAAACATTATAATTATAATTCAAGGGTTAAACACTGACTAAATCTGTGATCAAATTTGAAGAAAGTTCAAGATGTTTGGCAAAACTAAGACGATGACATACACTGACACTGTCAGATTTAGCAAATAGATTTCAAAATTTGAAAAGTGAAAAAGAGATTTTCTGTCATTTTGTATTACTTTTCTTACTAATAGATACACTACCATCACAAATAAACATCAAGATTTGCCTTTGTATTCAATGAAACAATACGGATCCTCCCATTCATATTTGAAAGTGTAGTTCCATTGCCGTTTAGCCATATTTTTAAATGACAGTTAATATTAATTAACAAATCGCCTGAGTGGTTACCGGGCCCAAATTTGGGGTGTAAAGAATAGACCCACTGTTACCTGCCACGCATGTCGTAAGAGGCGACTAAGGAGGTGTGGCTGAAATTGGATGCACATGTCCTAAACGACTAGAAGTCTATGCATTAGGGGCCTAGCAAACCAATGTGCAACATATACACGTTCTTGTCAAAGATCAAACATATCACAAAGAATGATTAAAATTGGTTGTAAAGAACGAACGCGAAGAAGAAGATTAACAAATGTTGCACTCCGTTGACAGCTAGCACAGATCAAGTTATAATATCAAATTAAGATTATAAATAAGATAGATTATAAATAAGACATTGTTCCTACTCTAAACAGAACCTCCACAAGGTGGCAGAAAGATCAAAGAATCGACTCGGACATGGTAGTTGTTTGAAGATATCAGTTTCAAGCTGAACTAGGTACTGTGTTCAGTGTAAGAACTCAAGATTGGATTAGTGGCAGTAGAATGGTTACACAATCAAATAAGATTGAATAGAGAGAAGACTTCTCAGGAGGGCTGTGACCAAAAAAAGGAAACATTCCGTTGTTCAGAAATGTTTTTTTCTGTCTTCAAGTACTGATTAACGTTATAGCCAGCAGAGTAACTTGGGGCAGCAGAAATGAATAGCGCTGGCGCCATGCCGCCCGTGGGCATCATGTTGTACAGCTCTGTTCAACCCAATATCTTTACCAACATATAGTGACTAATCTCACCTGTTCTGTGTTGATTAATCTCACCTGTTCTGTGTTGATTAATCAAGTTTTCTGGGGCCTATATAACAAAGTGTTTATGTCTGACAGTTGCCAGTTTCAACACCATCTCCCTCCTCACATTGGAGAGCGAGCATCATCATCAAGTAGTTTGTCCCTTCCAGAACTTGGCTCCCATGACAGCAGTCCTGAAAAACTCTGTGTTCAGTGCAAGTTAACCGTCACACATCGTCTTCTAGGTCGTCCTCTCATTCTTTTTCAAGATACCATTCCCTCCAAAATTACCTTCTCTAGGCACTCATGTCGATTGATGTGTCCGAAATTTTTAATTATCCTTAATATTATGTGCTTTAATAGCCATCTCTCACTAATATCAAGCTCTTGTAGAACAGAAGCGTTTGTTTATACTGAAATCAGGAATCTCTGGAAAAATATCCAGATGGCTTAACGAAGGAGCGAACCTGGTATCTTTGGCACGAGAGACAAGCATCTAACCTCTACGCCACAGAGAGCCCCAATAATACATGCCATATAAATAGATTATATAAAACATATCACAACTTTATCCATGCTCAGAACATTGTTGTCAAATATGATCTCTTGTTTTCTTCAGGTGATGTTGTCCTCAATCAACTAAGCTTGAAAGAAAGTGCTCTGGTAAGTTTTCTATGTATATTGTTGCTGTACAAACCAAACTGTATATGCTTTTCTTTGGATGATTTGTATCTTATGTTAAATTTCGCCCATGTGGTGTCATGGGCCCTGGAAGGGAAGCAAGAATAGTACCACTGCGACCTACAAGGCATGTCATAAGTTTAGTTAGTTTGTTCCTTTCGTGCCAAAGGCGGCACATAGGGCAGAGGTTTTAGATCTCCATGTGATACGGTTCTTTGCTAGCAGTTGGAGATCTTGTATGGTTTTACACGCCCTTTTCAGGGCCCATCCCCCCTTGGTCCAAACCTGACTTCCAGCTCACGCCTGTGGCTCCTAGTAGTTGTCAGCATGCGACAGCGGCCACCCCCCCGGGCAACGGCTGTGACAGGCCGGCTAAACCATGCGCTGGTAACCGATTCGGTACTAAACCAATCGGTGAATCCGGGTATGCCAACCCTGCATGCGAAGACTGGACTCGGCAGAGTGTGCGGAAGAAACTATACTCTGGTTCAACGGACAAGAAGGCGTCTGCCAGAAACGCGCTGCGGAGCGTATTGAGCACGGCCAGGCACGTAGAACGCCCTGGTCATCCGCTGCAGCCAGATCCTTCTCCAGCCGTCTCGACTTTGTCCTGCCACTGGACACAGAAGGAATTGGGCGAGAGAGTGAGATCGGCGAACTGCGCAACTCTTTCTCACTTTAAACCAAATCATCGCGCAAGTCACTGTTTCATCCCGTATCGGGCTCACTAGTCATCTACGCACACACAGACAAACATGGCGCAACTACATTCCCTTGGATGAAAATTTGTGTGGTCATCATCACCCGTGATGGACAAGCATCATACACATCCCAATAGTTTACTTTCTTGTTGGATGGTTCTTCGAAGAGTGGTCTTTGGTCTTCCACGTTTTCTTTTCCCAACTGGTGACCACACACATAAGGACTTGTCGATTTAGTCTCTTTTCGTCTGATCTAAGAACATGACCTAAATATTTCCACCTTCGTTTCCTTATAATATTTGATATGGGTTGTTGGTGTGTTCTATCTCTCACTGTGTTGTTAGAAACGAAATCACTCCATTTGACTTTTAATAATTTTCTGAGACATTTATTCTCAAAGCTGTCCAGTTTCTTATCAATTATCTTTGTTGATTTCCAACTTTCACAACCGTAGGTCAGTACAGGAATCACACATGACCTAAATAATTTAACTTTTGTGCATATATTAAGGTCTTGAGATTGCCAGATATTCGTTAATTTAGTGAAGGCACTAGCTGCTATAGCAATACAAGAGTTTATTTCTTTCATCGTGTCTCCGTTGTTTGACACTTTACTACCCAAATATGTAAAATGTTCAACTTTCTCAGTGTTTGGCCATTTATTACGATGTTGTCTGTCGCTTGTAGGTCCATAATTTTGGTCTTGGCAGAATTAATCTGGAGACCAACCTATTCTGCAAGTGTGCAAAGATTGTCATAAGAGGTGGCATATAATCTTCATATAGTCTTCATATAATCTACAGGACATAATGTATTTGCTCTCCCTTGTATGTGCCAGTCTTCATATAATCTATAGAATATAATTTTGTGTTTGCTCTCCCTTGTATGTGCCAGTCTTCATATAATCTACAGGACATAATGTATTTGCTCTCCCTTGTATGTGCCAGTCTTCATATAATCTACAGGAGATAATGTATTTGCTCTCCCTTGTATGTGCCAGTCTTCATATAATCTATAGAATATAATTTTGTGTTTGCTCTCCCTTGTATGTGCCAATCTTCATATAATCTATAGAACATAATTTTGTGTTTGCTCTTCCTTGTATGTGCCAATCTTCATATAATCTATAGGACATAATTTTGTGTTTGCTCTCCCTTGTATGTGCCAGTCTTCATATAATCTATAGGATATAATTTTGTATTTGCTCTCCCTTGTATGTGCCAATCTTCATATAACCTATAGGATATAATTTGTGTTTGCTCTCCCTTGTATGTGCCAATCTTCATATAATTTATAGGACATAATTTTGTGTTTGCTCTCCCTTGTATGTGCCTGTCTTCATATAATCTATAGAACATAATTTTGTGTTTGCTCTCCCTTGTATGTGCCAGTCTTCATATAATCTATAGGACATAATTTTGTGTTTGCTCTCCCTTGTATGTGCCAATCTTCATATAATCTATAGGATATAATTTTATGTTTGCTCTCCCTTGTTTGTGCCAATCTTCATATAATCTATAGAACATAATTTTGTGTTTGCTCTCCCTTGTATGTGCCAATCTTCATATAATCTATAGAACATAATTTTGTGTTTGCTCTCCCTTGTATGTGCCAATCTTCATATAATCTATAGAACATAATTTTGTGTTTGCTCTCCCTTGTATGTGCCAATCTTCATATAATCTATAGGATATAATTTTGTGTTTGCTCTCCCTTGTATGTGCCAATCTTCATATAATCTATAGAACATAATTTTGTGTTTGCTCTCCCTTGTATGTGCCAGTCTTCATATAATCTATATGATATAATTTTGTGTTTGCTCTCCCTTGTATGTGCCAGTCTTCATATAATCTATAGAACATAATTTTGTGTTTGCTCTCCCTTGTATGTGCCAATCTTCATATAATCTATAGAACATAATTTTGTGTTTGCTCTTCCTTGTATGTGCCAATCTTCATATAATCTATAGGACATAATTTTGTGTTTGCTCTCCCTTGTATGTGCCAATCTTCATATAATCTATAGAACATAATTTTGTGTTTGCTCTCCCTTGTATGTGCCAATCTTCATATAATCTATAGAACATAATTTTGTGTTTGCTCTTCCTTGTATGTGCCAATCTTCATATAATCTATAGGACATAATTTTGTGTTTGCTCTCCCTTGTATGTGCCAGTCTTCATATAATCTACAGGACATAATGTATTTGCTCTCCCTTGTATGTGCCAATCTTCATATAATCTATAGAATATAATTTTGTGTTTGCTCTCCCTTGTATGTGCCAATCTTCATATAATCTATAGAATATAATTTTGTGTTTGCTCTTCCTTGTATGTGCCAATCTTCATATAATCTATAGGACATAATTTTGTGTTTGCTCTCCCTTGTATGTGCCAGTCTTCATATAATCTATAGGATATAATTTTGTATTTGCTCTCCCTTGTATGTGCCAATCTTCATATAATCTATAGGATATAATTTTGTGTTTGCTCTCCCTTGTATGTGCCAATCTTCATATAATCTATAGGACATAATTTTGTATTTGCTCTCCCTTGTATGTGCCTGTCTTCATATAATCTATAGAACATAATTTTGTGTTTGCTCTCCCTTGTATGTGCCAGTCTTCATATAATCTATAGGACATAATTTTGTGTTTGCTCTCCTTGTATGTGCAATCTTCATATAATCTATAGGATATAATTTTGTGTTTGCTCTCCCTTGTATGTGCCAATCTTCATATAATCTATAGAACATAATTTTGTGTTTGCTCTCCCTTGTATGTGCCAATCTTCATATAATCTATAGAACATAATTTTGTGTTTGCTCTCCCTTGTATGTGCCAATCTTCATATAATCTATAGAACATAATTTTGTGTTTGCTCTCCCTTGTATGTGCCAATCTTCATATAATCTATAGGATATAATTTTGTGTTTGCTCTCCCCTGTATGTGCCAGTCTTCATATAATCTATAGAACATAATTTTGTGTTTGCTCTCCCTTGTATGTGCCAATCTTCATATAATCTATAGGATATAATTTTGTGTTTGCTCTCCCTGTATTGCCAGTCTTCATATAATCTATAGAACATAATTTTGTGTTTGCTCTCCCTTGTATGTGCCAATCTTCATATAATCTATAGAACATAATTTTGTGTTTGCTCTCCCTTGTATGTGCCAATCTTCATATAATCTATAGGATATAATTTTGTGTTTGCTCTCCCTTGTATGTGCCAATCTTCATATAATCTATAGAACATAATTTTGTGTTTGCTCTCCCTTGTATGTGCCAGTCTTCATATAATCTATATGATATAATTTTGTGTTTGCTCTCCCTTGTATGTGCCAATCTTCATATAATCTATAGAACATAATTTTGTGTTTGTTCTCCCTTGTATGTGCCAGTCTTCATATAATCTATATGATATAATTTTGTGTTTGCTCTCCTGTATGTCCAATCTTCATATAATCTATAGAACATAATTTTGTGTTTGCTCTCCCCTGTATGTGCCAGTCTTCATATAATCTATAGAACATAATTTTGTGTTTGCTCTCCCTTGTATGTGCCAATCTTCATATAATCTATAGGACATAATTTTGTGTTTGCTCTCCCTTGTATGTGCCAATCTTCATATAATCTATAGAACATAATTTTGTGTTTGCTCTCCCTTGTATGTGCCAATCTTCATATAATCTATAGAACATAATTTTGTGTTTGCTCTCCCCTGTATGTGCCAGTCTTTATATAATCTATAGAACATAATTTTGTGTTTGCTCTCCCTTGTATGTGCCAATCTTCATATAATCTATAGAACATAATTTTGTGTTTGCTCTCCCTTGTATGTGCCAATCTTCATATAATCTATAGAACATAATTTTGTGTTTGCTCCCCCTTTGTATGTGCCAATCTTCATATAATCTATAGAACATAATTTTGTGTTTGCTCTCCCTTGTATGTGCCAATCTTCATATAATCTATAGAACATAATTTTGTGTTTGCTCTCCCCTGTATGTGCCAGTCTTTATATAATCTATAGAACATAATTTTGTGTTTGCTCTCCCTTGTATGTGCCAATCTTCATATAATCTATAGAACATAATTTTGTGTTTGCTCTCCCTTGTATGTACCAATCTTCATATAATCTATAGAACATAATTTTGTATTTGCTCTCCCTTGTATGTACCAATCTTCATATAATCTATAGAACATAATTTTGTTTTGCTCTCCTTGTATGTACCAATCTTCATATAATCTATAGAACATAATTTTGTATTTGCTCTCCCTTGTATGTACCAATCTTCATATAATCTATAGAACATAATTTTGTATTTGCTCTCCCTTGTATGTACCAATCTTCATATAATCTATAGAACATAATTTTGTGTTTGCTCTCCCTTGTATGTGCCAATCTTCATATAATCTATAGAACATAATTTTGTATTTGCTCTCCCTTGTATGTACCAATCTTCATATAATCTATAGAACATAATTTTGTGTTTGCTCTCCCCTGTATGTACCAATCTTCATATAATCTATAGAACATAATTTTGTGTTTGCTCTCCCTTGTATGTACCAATCTTCATATAATCTATAGAATATAATTTTGTGTTTGCTCTCCCTTGTATGTGCCAATCTTCATATAATCTATAGAACATAATTTTGTGTTTGCTCTCCCTTGTATGTACCAATCTTCATATAATCTATAGAATATAATTTTGTGTTTGCTCTCCCTTGTATGTACCAATCTTCATATAATCTATAGAACATAATTTTGTGTTTGCTCTCCCTTGTATGTACCAATCTTCATATAATCTATAGGACAAAATCGGTTGTTATCCTTCTGTAGTGAAGATCAAATCTGTTTCTGTAGATCTCTAGCTTGTGTCATCATCATTGGCCTCTTTGTCTCAGGAGACAATAGGTGTTGCGTCATGTAGTATGTTCTGTGCTGAATCACAACATTTCATGTGGCTGTAATGGCCTATTCTGGAGTGGCAATCCTTGCCACAGTTGCTGCAGGTAAAACTAGAGACTAGAGCCGATACATGGGATGTTCTCTCTGCCCTCTGTGCTCTCTTTGCCTCCACATGTGATGTTGTTTTTCTTCTTTTCTTTTTGAGCCGCCCTCAGTGCCGCTCGCCATGCTTGCCTGTCTTTGGCCAGCCGCTCCCAGTGTTTTTGTCTATGCCGCATGAAGTTAGATCACGCTTGCAGGTGTCAATGAAGCGTAATAATGGGCGCCCATGCTGTCTGGCACCAGATGCGAGTTGACCATATAGAATGTTCTTTGGGATTCTATCATCGCTCATACGGCACACGTGTCCCAGCCATCTGAGACGCCGCTGACTCAGTAAAGTGTGCATGCTTGGAATTCCAGCACTGTTCAGGACTTCTATATCAGAGATGTGATCTTGCCATCGGATGTTGTATATTCGCCTGAGACAGCGCATGTGGAATGTGTTGAGGCGATGTTCTTGTCTAGTATATGTGGTCCATGTCTCACTACCATACAGCAGAGTGCTGAGAACACAAGCTTTATATACTTGTGTCTTGGTGTTTCTTGTGAGTGCCCTGTTTTCCCATACACGCTTTGCTAATTTAAACATAGCAGTGGAGGCCTTCCCAATGCGACCACTAATTTCATCATCGAAGGAGAGGTTGCTGCTGATGACAGAGCCAAGGTATGTAAAGGTATTGACTACTTCAAGCGTACGACTGCCAATGTTGATAGATGGGGCTCTGCTAATATCCTGGAACATTATATTTGTTTTCTTCAGGCTGATGGTCAAGCGAATTCATTTGATGCTGCAGCAAATCTGTCCATGAGGTGTTGTAGCCCTTCTTCTGTGTGTGATGTTAATGCTGCATCATCGGCAAACAGAAGTTCCCTGATGGTGACTCTTTGGACTTTGGTCTTTGCTTTGAGTCGCGCCATGTTGAACAATTTTCCATCTGATCTTGTGTGGAGAAATATTCCTTCTTCTGCGGATTCAAAAGCATGGGAGAGAAGTAGGGAGAAAAATATCCCAGAGAGTGTGGGTGCAAGTATGCACCCTGCTTGACGCCGCTGTTGATAGGAAAAGCGCTGGAGGAGGCCCCATCAAACATCACTGTACCCTTCATGTTGTTATGGAATGATGTTATGATTTTAAGCAATGTAGGAGGGCAGCCGATTTTTCCAAAAGCTTGAAGAGGCCATCTCTACTCACTAGGTCAAATGCCTGTGTTAGATCTATGAAGGCAATGTACAGTGGCATGCTTTGTTCGACATTTCTCCTGCAGTTGTCTCAAGGAGAATAACATGTCAATAGTGGATCTGTTGGATCTAAATCCACATTGTGACTCAGGGTATACTTGGTTTGCTAGCTTTTGTAACCTATTTAGTACTACGCGTGCAAAGACCTTCCCCACGATGCTGAGCAACGAGATACCACAGTAGTTGTTACAGTCACCACGATCACCTTTATTTTTATACAAGGTGATGATGTTTGCATCTCTCATGTCCTGAGGCACTTCTCCCTCCTCCCAGCATAGGCACAATAATTCATGCAGACTGGTCAAGAGAGTTTGCTTAGCACATTTGATTACTATCTAGCTTGTGTAACCATCAGATATTGTGGTGTGTTGTTTGGGAGTGCTCCGAATAAGAAATTATCACCAGTTGTATGATACCACAGGTCATTTACATTTGAGTTATTGACTAAACACAAGACATTAAACAACTTGTTATTGCCAAGTTATTTTATTGTTCCAGTGTGCAGTTCTTAAGTTGGGTAATAAAGACTGCTTGTTTATACTCATACTGAACCACACACTAAGCAGTTTATTTTTGTAACTTATATTTTCTTCCAAAGAAGTTTTGCAAAAAAAACTGACTTTGTTAGAGTTGAAACTGACATCATGATTACATGAGACATATGACTAATATTCTCACCACTCACATCAATTTTTCTGTTCTAGCAATAATGAATGTTGTTCTACTGATTACCATTAACATAACTAATAAATATGCTATTATATTTGTTTCACATCTCTTTACACAGGACAACTTGGATCTTCCAGTAAAAATAAAAACTGGTCATTTAGGTAAGCTGGTCAGATTTATATGTCCTTTAGCATGAGAATCATACATTTGACATTTAGCTAAGATATGATCAGAGAAATAATGGCAGACATACACTACTAACCCTGATTCAGAGAAATAATGGGAGACACACTCTAACCCTGGTTCATATAACCATAGAAATAATGGGAGGCACATGTTAACTCTGGTTCTTGTGACCAGAGAAAGAATGTTAGACAAGCCTAATGTAATAAAACGACAATGAGTCTGTTGTTGAAAGAGATATTTAGCACAATATGAAATCTCAACCACCTCCACCTACATGATGAAGAAGAAGGTTAACAGAACTGACTGCACTGCACTCCACATTCATCCATAGAACCTTTCCACAGTTTCCACAGATAGAGTACAAGCATTCATGGGACTCACTAGTTGAAATATAGACTGAAGACACACAGATGTTTCTAAGTGTTACAATATGTGCCACTAGACAGAGCATAACATGGTTTGACCATCTTACAAGAATGAGGACTACCAAATATAACATTAAAAGATCTAGTCACCAACAGACAGATGGATACACACTACAGAAATGCTATAACATCATCGACTCACAACATCTAATGATACATACTTGATCCATACAGAATCTCCCCATGAGGTTTAGTTACAATGACAAATAGTGAGAAAGCAAATACACATTTGTTGTGTTGATTATTTAAAGTAAACATTGATGCAGGATGTCCTGTCTGGCAATATACATGCACTCTCTGTATTTGGTAAGCATACAGTGATAACTGACTAGACCTGGAGATTGAGAACCAGTATGCAGATTGACTGTAGGTAGCACAGAGAGCACCCTCATCTTCTGCTGCTAGGACAGTCCAGTTCTTACTTTGAACATTTGAACACATTCCTGGAGTAAAGAAGAATTTGGATGGGACAGGCGGAGGACTGTATTGAACAGGTGCGTACACTTGAAGACATTGATCCCGGTGAAGAATAGATACCAGTGCCAACAGGAATCAATACATCATTTTCAGTATGCATCATACTTGATAAAGAATGCAGACAAGACAACCCACTTGTCATGGAGGCAGAAGTTCAGGCATTAATTTCTGAGAACTCATCTGAGCATGATGTAATCATTTATACAGATGGTTTGTTGATTCAACATGTGGGGAGCCCGTGGGCTTTCACTGGTCAGGTCGGAGATGTTGTGAAGGAAGACAGTGGTGGTTTTGCCGTGACTACGAGCAGTCTCACTATGGACATCATGGCAGTTACTAAAGCGATGGTTTGGCTGGAATCACAGACTTTTATCCATGCATGTTCTCTCAGTGACTCAATGAGTATGCTCAGGAAGATTGAAACAGGATGGGCTAGGAGACATTGGATGGAGTCGCTGGGGAGATCTAAGCTGACAAGGATCAGTTTTATTTTTGTGACAGGGCATGCAGGTGTAAGGGGAATGAATGTAAGGATAGGCTTGCAGGTATGGCTGCTGTACAAAGCAGGCGAGCAATGGACCAGGCTGATATTATAAATTCTCTAAGGGAGAGAGGACGGGTACATGATTCATGTAATAGTGGTGAATCTACAACACTAACCAGACTGCAAGAGCTCCAAGTCAAGTGTGGTGTAGCTAGAAAAGAACGCTATGCTTGTAGCCACAGAAGAATAGTAAACCAACAAAGAACCGGTGTCGTTAGTTGCCACACGCTGAGGGAAATACTGAGGGGAGATCGGAGCACTTATGGACTAATTGGTTCGATGTGCAGTGATGATGATCCGATGACCAAACAAAACTAAACATATACTTGGAGTATAGAAGAACTGGACATGACCAGCAGATAATCTGGTTGCTGATAGTGAACACAAGAAACTTACCTTGACTGTAGGTAGCACAGAGAGCACCCTCATCTCCTGCTGCTAGGACAGTCCAGTTCTTACCTTAGACATTTGAACACATTCCTGGAGTATAGGAGAACTGGACATGACCAGCAGATAATCTGGTTGCTGATAGTGAACACAAGAAACCTACCTTGACTGTAGGTAGCACAGAGAGCACCCTCATCTCCTGCTGCTAGGACAGTCCAGTTCTTACCTTAGACATTTGAACACATTCCTGGAGTATAGGAGAACTGGACATGACCAGCAGATAATTTGGTTGCTGATAGTGAACACAAGAAACTTACCTTGACTGTAGGTAGCACAGAGAACACCCTCATCTTCTACTGCTAGGATAATTCAGTTCTGGTTCCTGTTTGGGGTGGATAGAGAATCAGCAGTCACCCCCAGTTTTTCAGTGCTATATAAAGGGTGTTTGTAAAGTCTCACAACACTTCAAATATAGGTCAGTTTGAAAAATGTAGTATATGACATCATAAAAAAATGTGCTAAAACAAAGTCGTGAAATTAGTCACAATAGTTACTGCTATGGCCTACAGTTCTTGGTAAACTAGGAAGAACCAATGAAATATTCATGATAGCAGATGTTGGAATTATCCACCACAGGCTTCAAGAAACATCTGTACACATTTCTTCATTTTGTCAACTATTTTTTCTTCAGTTGAAAACACCATTATGGTTTGAGTGAAAAGAATTACCCCAGCAGACAAGCCATTCACTGCACATTGGGTGGATGGATGGATGGGTGGATGGATGGGTGGGTGGATGGATAAGATAGATAATGGATGGCATAATTCATGGAAAACTAGACAGTTCACAACAAAGACGATGGTGGAAAAAGAACATTAATCTAAACTTGAACATGACAGTAGAGGAGATGAGGAAAGCAATCTAAAGATTGCATCTCTCAGATGGATAATGATGAGAATGACAATCTGCAAGGGACATGTTATATGAAGAGAGAAATATAAGCTCTGTTGTTAGATCAATGACAAGATGACATTTAGAGGACATTTAAATAACAGTAGATTTGATATGATACAGCTATGCTAACATGTTTCTATGTTGACAGGTAAACTGACATTGAAAGTACCCTGGAAAAGTCTGTACACAGAACCTGTTGTGGCACAGATAGATGGTATCTATGCTCTGGCTGTACCTAACATTGGTAAGACTGCATTCATTTCTTATGTTCCTTATTGTTGACAATAATAGTAATTGTATGTTGTTGATACTGTCCTGGTGATTGATTGTGCTAGTCTTATAACTGTATTCTCTTGACTTATACACATGTGCCGTGAAGTGTCATGGGGAGTTTCGGTTTTCTATCCTGTACCGGGTGTGTTGCCTCTGTAGATGTTAGTTTTTGATTTCGCAGGATATCTGTGATATTATCTATCCATCTGGGTCTTGGTCTTCCTGTCGCTCTGTGTCCGGCCTGTCAGTTGTTATAGGCACAAGATGGTAGTAGATTTTGTTTCATTCCCATATAGCTGTATTAATTGTTAATAATTGTTAATAATAATCTTTGATTTGTTAGCTAGCCATAGATCTATAACAGGCTACACTATAGAGGTCATTTCATCTTTGATTTGTTAGCTAGCCATAGATCTATAACAGGCTACACTATAGAGGTCATTTCATCTTTGATTTGTTAGCTAGCCATAGATCTATAACAGGCTACGCTATAGAGGTCATTTCAGTCTTTGATTTGTTAGCTAGCCATAGATCTATAACAGGCTACACTATAGAGGTCATTTCAATCTTTGATTTGTTAGTAAAAAATAAGAAAGTAGAGATAAGTGGAAGGTTGGAAAGTAAAAACAAAGTTATGTCAATCTGACATAATTGAGATATGTCATTATCCAACAGTGACAGCTTTACTTGGCAGAACACGTAATCACAAAGTACTGTAGTTTACAAATTACAAAAACAATGACAAAATACAGCAACGTTTCGACCAACAAGACCTTTATCAAGCAACGAAAACAGGAGTGCGAATTTAAAAGCACCAACAAATGGAGGACCACAAACGGAGACACCAAAACGCTTCCAATGTTAATCTGGGAATAAAAACGAATGACGAAACAAATGCAACACAAAAAACACACATAAAAACTAGAAAAAGAAAAGAAACAATAAAAAATCCAGTAAATATATAGCTTGAATACATGCAACATATGCACATATAGATTACAAGCCATGAGAAGAGAAAGTACTAAGAAGCATTACTTGCAGGCTCTGACGTGTACTTTATTTGTATTCCTCCATTGTCTGTTGTTTCATTTTGCATAGATAATTTGCTTCACAGCAGACAGACAATTCAGTATTCATATCTACATTTCAGTCTTCATTTATCATTACATTATGAGTACAGTGTTACAACTACAGTTGACATCTTTATAGGAATATTGCTGCAAGTAATTGATGAGTTTACTACAGTAGTACCAAATGTGGACACTGACAGCAACAGAGAACAGAGACACATTGAAACAATCTCGATATATATATATATATTGGAAGACTGCAGTAAAACTAGATAAACTGGCGAAACATGTAATCACAAAGTACTGTAGTTTTACAAAATATAAAAACAATGACAATACACAGCAACGTTTTGACCAAAAGGCCTTTATCAAGCAAACGATACAACAGGAGTGACGAATTTCACAGCACACTTCATTTAGACTACCACAGAGATTCCAAAAGGCATAAAATGAAAATTGAAACAACAGAGATGAAGTATCTATGATTAATCTTAAACATATCAACAAAATAGGAGTCATTGCTTTCTGAACGATGAGTTCTATTTTTACTGTTCGTAAAAATCCATGAGAACAAATTTGTTTTCAAACTGCTGACAGCAGAGTTTGAACCAGGTACTCTTTGGTTGTGATCGAGCTCACTACTGCTAAACCACAATTGAGTAATAGCAATAAAAGTGTTAAAATATAACAATAAAAAATTATCAAATATCAGCCACACTTCAAGACTATCACAAGAAAGTGTCACACAGATACAGTGGAAGCAGATCCAGAGGGTGGCTGTATAAACAATTGATTGACAACATATCTGAGGTTGTATACACTGTATTGTATGAGGCATATACAAAGCTATGATCCAAGTAGCTCTTCTATACCTCCTGATCTTGACAGGCACAACAGGGATAGAGAATAAATAGACTATAATAGTGGATTCTGTAGACATTTTGTTGACATGACAAGGCTGATATATCATCATTAGCAACATTCCTGATAGAGCGCATTCACCTTATTCTTTCACCATCAAGAAGTCCCCAATGTTCACACAGATAGAAGAAATATTTTCAAAGTCAGCGATTATTCTTGTTCTTGTTTTCATATCTTGTTTCTTGTATATATAGGAATCAAGTACAATGAAGAGAAAGAAAAGAAAGACAAACAAGATGACAAACAAGCCAAACTGGCCAAGATTGAAGAACAAAAAAAGTTGGAAGCAGAAAAAGGTATTTCTAGGAAGCAGTTCTCAATGTACATAAGAACATATTATGTGATACATTGAAGATAAGATTGAGTAAAGTAAAGACAAAATAAGTATTTGTAAGACAATTTGAAAGCTCTTGACATGAGTATATATCTATCTGTACATGCTGTTTGGTGACACACTCTTTGTTGATATATTGACACACTTTATTGATATATTGATACACTGTTTATTAATATATTGACACACTGTTTATTGATATATTGATACACTGTTTATTGATATATTGATACACTGTTTATTGATATATTGATACACTGTTTATTGATATATTGAGACACTGTTTATTGATATATTGATACACTGTTTGTTGATATATTGATACACTGTTTATTGATATATTGATACACTGTTTATTGATATATTGACACACTGTTTATTGATATATTGACACACTGTTTAGTGATATATTGATACACTGTTTATTGATATATTGATACACTGTTTATTGATATATTGATACACTGTTTATTGATATATTGATACACTGTTTATTGATATATTGATACACTGTTGATATATTGATACACTGTTTATTGATATATTGATACACTGTTTATTGATATATTGACACACTGTTTAGTGATATATTGATACACTGTTTAGTGATATATTGATACACTGTTTATTGATATATTGATACACTGTTTGTTGATATATTGATACACTGTTTATTGATATATTGATACACTGTTTGTTGATATATTGATACACTGTAAAAATTATTGATATATTGATACACTGTAAAAATTATTGATATATTGATACACTAACAATTATTGATGTATTGAAATTATGGTTACCCAGATAAAGCCAAAGACCCTAAGCAGGACAGTTTTGTGGAGAAGTTGGCCACACAAGTGATAAAAAATCTGCAGATCAGAGTTTCCAACATCCATGTTAGATATGAAGATAAGTACTCAAATCCTGATCATCCCTTCTCCATAGGAGTCACACTTCAAGAGTTAGTGTTTCAGGTAAGTCTAGACTATAGAGAAAATTGTCATGTATTAGTCAAGCCATTAATGTTACACAGTTTTCTTACCGTGTGCTATCAGTGTCAGACCTAGACACTGACAACAAATGAGAAAAGAAGAATCCAAACGACAGAGATGAAGTGTTTACGGCAAATTCTAAATGTTCAAGAAGAGATAAGATCAGAAACGACAAAATCAGAAGAATGGGATCCTTTCGGTGCTATAACATACGAGGGCAAGTCAATAAGTAAGTCACATAGTTCTGTGGGATGGCAGATAAATGTAGTTGGTGTTTTCTAAAGGTGTCATTAGGTGACAGCAACATCAAACTTTATATTCCTGTTCATCGGGTGGCGCTAGGTGTCTCATGCACAGCGCATAAACAAAATGGTGACTGTACTTACGGAGTGTACAACCAAAGAACAACATGCTGTTGTGCGTTTTTTGTGGGCAAAAGAACTGCCTGGAAAGGACATTCATAAGGAAATGCTTCTTGTTTATGATGACAAATGTTTGTCCCGTAAAGCGGTGTATAGTTGGGTAGAAAAATTTTCTCAGGTAATCTCTAAACTTGTTGATGAAATCTGATCTGGTCGTCCTGTTGAGATTGCAATAGAAACATCCGCAGAGGGTGAGGCAACAGAAACATCCGTGCAGAGGGTGGAGGAGATGATTAGAGGTGACAGGTGAGTAACGATGGACTCTGTAGCATCTGCAAAAGAGTGCTCACATGGTTCAGCATAATGCATGATTGATTGAAATTTAAGAAAGTATGCTCAAGGTGGGTACCCAGACATTGAAAGAGGAACACAAAATGAACCGATTTGGCCTGTCCTTGCATCATCTCTGTCGATACGAAGATGGAGAAGAAATGCTGAACAGGATTGTTACTGGGGACAAATCATGGGTGCATCACTACCAGTCCGAATCAAAGCGGGCTTCGATGCAGTGGAAACGTCCTTCTTCGCCTTGTGTAAAAAAATTCAAGGTTACGCCATCAGCAGGGACGGTTATGCTGATGGTGTTCTGGGATTGTCAAGGAGTGCTTTTAACCAATTTCAAGACGAAAGGTGACAATGTGAATTCTGAATCATACTGTGAAGTTTGCCGAAAGGCAAAAGAGTATTAGAGAATAGACAGATTAATGTTACTATAAGTTGTATGTTAATATGAGAATAGACAGATTAATGTTACTATAAGTTGTCTGTTAATATGAGAATAGACAGATTAATGTTACTATAAGTTGTATGTTAATATGAGAATAGACAGATTAATGTTACTATAAGTTGTATGTTAATATGAGAATAGACAGATTAATGTTACTATAAGTTGTCTGTTAATATGAGAATAGACAGATTAATGTTACTATAAGTTGTATGTTAATATGAGAATAGACAGATTAATGTTACTATAAGTTGTCTGTTAATATGAGAATAGACAGATTAATGTTACTATAAGTTGTCTGTTAATATGAGAATAGACAGATTAATGTTACTATAAGTTGTCTGTTAATAGAGAATAGACAGATTAATGTTACTATAAGGTATAAGAATGCAATATGCATTAATATGAGAATAGACAGATTAATGTTACTATAAGTTGTCTGTTAATATGAGAATAGACAGATTAATGTTACTATAAGTTGTATGTTAATATGAGAATAGACAGATTAATGTTACTATAAGTTGTATGTTAATATGAGAATAGACAGATTAATGTTACTATAAGTTGTATGTTAATATGAGAATAGACAGATTAATGTTACTATAAGTTGTTGTTAATATGAGAATAGACAGATTAATGTTAATGGTGACTTAATAAGTTGTATGTTAATATGTTAACACTCAGCAAGCACTTAAAATTAAAGATCTTTAACTCTTGTGTGATTCCAGTATTAACTTATGGATGCGAGAGTTGGAAAGCAACAAAAGCTCTAGAAAGAAAATTAGATAACTTTGAGAATAAATGTCTTAGAAGAATATTGAACCTCAAATGGTCAGATTTCAGACCCAATACACAAATAAGACAAGAGACCAAGCAAGAAAATGTATCAAATTTTATAAGAAAGCGCCGCTGGAACTACATCGGCCACACACTTAGAATGGATGAGAGAAGACTCCTTACCAATCCCTCATATGGACACCAGAGGGAAAAAGAAAACGAGGAAGACCAAGAGAGACTCTGCGTAGAACCATCACCAGAGAAGGCTCAACGATGGGCCTAGTAAATATTAAAGACCTAAAACGGATAGCAACGAACCGCGAGACATGGAGAACTATGACCTCTGCCCATGCGCCCCACAGGCCCAAGAGGAAAGACTAATTAACATAATAAGAAAATTAAATATTGTGGAAACATAAAAAGATATGATCTATCAACTAGTACTGTTGTCAAGTAATTTGTACACTTTTTTGTCCGGTTTCGATAATATATGCTTGTACTCCCTTTCTGCAGTTATTTTTTCCCTTTCAAAGTTAATACCTCAGTTTTAGATAGTTAAAACTAAAAATGTATTTTTAAATTGTGAATTTGGTTTACAATTCTTCACCAGGACAGTGTGTCTGCAATGATCAATTCTACTAACTACTGACCTACAAACATAGTACTTATACAAACATACAAAGATTTAGTAGACAACCCCATAGACATATATTTATTATACAAACCTAGTCATAGTATACTAGGATCTACAGACGTAGATTGATTTAGTAGACATCTATATATCTAATATATATATATTAATGTAGAAGACCTAAGACCACTCTTCCAAGAACAATCCAGTTATCAGTTATATGAGGACTATCATCATAGCACTCCGGACATGTCCATAGGTGCTCCGATCTCCGCCTCAGCAAATCAAGCAGCATCCAGCGACCCAACACACCAGTTCGATGTTGATTAATCAATCTCTTTGCATATTTAGTATGTCGTTCTTTTCGGCTGCACCAATATTGACACCCATCTCTTTTAATCTGGTCAGCGAGTGGGATTCACAGCCCTGAAACTCCTGTGTTTGGAAAGACTCTCTCAATGCGTGAAGAATGTCACTTGATCCATTGCAGCTCCTCTGATATTGTAGCCAAGCCAGCCAATCTATCAGCTCGTCATTACCCCTAACTCCTGCGTGCCCAGGGACAAAAATGAAGGTGATTTCTCTGATCACTGTCTGTACCAGTAACTCCACCCAGTTGCGTCTCAGCATACCTGATTCGACTTTACGAATCATGCACATGGAGTCACTGATTATGAAAACACGAGAGTAGTTGTGAGATGCCAACCAGTTCACCGCCTGAATCTCCATTGTGAAACTACTTGTGGCTGTTGCATAGGCCCTACTGGCCTCTCTTATTATTTTTCCTCCTGAGCGTGCTGAAAAGCCCACGCACAGCGTTGTTGGCGAATGACTGAACCATCGGTGTAAATAACCACATCTGTATCATTGATGATGTCATTCAAGAGAGCCTCCACCTTCACGTTTAGCAGTGATAGATTATTTTGTTCGCAGCTTTTCTTAATAGATGTAATAACGGTGAAAACAGTCTGAAATTGAGGTGGCACAGCAATCCATTCCTCTCCTGTTTCAATTCCGGAAGGATCACATATTTTCCTAAGCGTATTTTCCGCTTGACTCAGCCATGATCTGCCTCTCTTGAGTCTACACCCTTTCACCTTAATAAGTTCTTCATGGAGAGGATGTTCCTTGTTTGCATTGATTCTTAGATATGATTAAAGATCTTAAAATTAAAGATCTTTAACTCTTGTGTGATTCCAGTATTAACTTATGGATGCGAGAGTTGGAAAGCAACAAAAGCTCTAGAAAGAAAATTAGATAACTTTGAGAATAAATGTCTTAGAAGAATATTGAACCTCAAATGGTCAGATTTCAGACCCAATACACAAATAAGACAAGAGACCAAGCAAGAAAATGTATCAAATTTTATAAGAAAGCGCCGCTGGAACTACATCGGCCACACACTTAGAATGGATGAGAGAAGACTCCCTTACCAATCCCTCATATGGACACCAGAGGGAAAAAGAAAACGAGGAAGACCAAGAGAGACTCTGCGTAGAACCATCACCAGAGAAGGCTCAACGATGGGCCTAGTAAATATTAAAGACCTAAAACGGATAGCAACGAACCGCGAGACATGGAGAACTATGACCTCTGCCCTATGCGCCCACAGGCCCAAGAGGAAAGACTAACTAACTAACTAATATGAGAATAGACAGATTAATGTTACTATAAGTTGTATGTTAATATGAGAATAGACAGATTAATGTTACTATAAGTTGTATGTTAATATCAAGTTATTATTGTTGCAGTGAGAGAGAAAGTGAGATAGGAGACGTTTCTCTCTCTCTAGATAGAACATTATCTTTCTGGCGACTATAGCTTGACCAATAATCTGCTATATACGTATTGTAAGGTCATGGTAGATTAGCTGTTCAGTCTGGAATCTGTTTCACATTTATAGAATGCTCATAAATGACATCTAACAGACTTCTGTAGGACAAAACCGAGAGCATTTTTTAAGTGTCAAGGCAATGAGAGAGACGATAGCTACAACCCTACCACTATCATAAACAGTAAGGAAGGAACACCGTTACTCAACAGACAAGATAGAATGACCAGATGGAAGGAATATTTTCAAGAACTTTACAACCCTACTAAATTAACTGAATATATATATACACAACAACGGAAAGTGAAGAAACAGAACCATATATATTGATCCAAGAAATTGAAACAGCAATAAAGAACAACAAATCACCAGGTGCAGATGGCATACCCAACGAAGCAATTAAAGCATGCAAAGAAATAGGTGTAAAATGGTTAAACAGAATATTCACTGCCGCATGGACATAAAGAAAAGTTCCTGATGACTGGCAAAAATCAGTATAGTCCCATTATGGAAAAATAAAGGCAATAAAAGAGAATGTGAAACATACAGAAGCATTTCACTATTAAGCCACACTGGTAAAATATACGCAAAAATATTAGAACAACGCATAAGACACAAATAAGCCCTCACAGTTTGGATTTAGAAGAGAAGTGGGATGCACAGACGCTTCATTCACTCTGAGACAACTGAGGGAAAAGGCAATATAATATAATAAAGAGCTACACTTATTATTCATCGATCAAGAAATGGCATTTGACAGTAGAAGATAGAAGTATTCTACGGGAAACACTAGAAAACTATGGGATCAAGGGACAACTGCTAGACAATATCAGAGCAATATACCAAAATAGCCACAGTGGGGTAAGAACAACAGACGAAATGACAGACTCATTCTAAACAAAATCAGGAGTAAGACAGGGTTGTGTGCTCTCACCTCTTCTCTTCAACATATATATAGACAGAATAGTGAAAGAGGCACAGAGCGAAAAAGACCTTATTGACATAGACAATGATCACTACGACCAATTAAATAATCAAATCAACGAATTACTTTTTGCGAACATCAGAAGCAGAGTGGGCATAACTTCATGCACCGAATACATTGAAAGACAACAAATGCAGCGGTTTGGACATTTACTGAGAATGAAATACAACCAACCACCAATAACAGCATACAATAAAAGAGATCGGGTACTAGAGCTAAGAAAGATCAAGAAAAAGATGGATCGACATTATCAAGGCCACACTACATAAACACGGATATAATACAACAAAGGTGACTCATCCAGCCCTTCAACGCAAATTAAAGCTCCCATCCCTACGCTTGACGGCCAGAGTTTTTGCAAGGAATGATGATGTTGTATATACCGATGGGTCGGTTCAATGTGGTGAGAATTCCGGCTGGGGTTTCTTGGCTAATGCGCATGGTAGGGTTGTTGCAGAGCGAAGTGGGGCATACAGGCAACTACTTCTAGTATGAGGATGGAGGTTGAGGCCGTTACTGCTGCCCTCCATTGGATCTCTGGGACTTTATTTACTGGGCAGTTGTTGTATCTGACTCTCAGTCGATGCTTCACAAGATCCAGAAGGGCAGGTTTCGGATGAGTGGATGTCGTCTATAGAAGTTTCTAACCTCCAGCGGGTTACGTGGATATATTGTCCTGGGCATGCAGGTGTTTACGGTAATGAGAGAGCGGGCAGGCTTGCATCAACAGCATCGATTGTTGGGGAGTTGAAGATGGATAAGGGGATATTCTTCGGTCTCTTCACGACTGTCTGTTAGATGAGGACACTAAAATCGATGTTGAGTCGATCAAGCGATTTAGGCAGTTTGGAGTTACCCGTTATTCAAGTCGAACTGGATGCCTGAGAGGCAGAGTGAGGTGTGTTTAATCAGCGAGCCACAGGAACCATCAGTATGCATACTCTTTGATATCTGTTGGGGAGACTGAGCACTTATGGGTCTGCCCGGAATGCAATGACGTCAGTTTAGTAACCAATAATGGCAAGAGTGGATAGCCAGCTACATCTTCCACCTGGGAATAGACGTGACATAAATGATAAACTCTTCATACATCTTTTTTTCATAATGGATGTTACACACCAATATTTTAAAATGAGACCTCACAGAGTCCATTAATCATTTTTGCTGCTATTTGCTGGCTATTTTCTGAGTGGCATGTCTGCATTAGCAGGAGAAGCTAGAACAGTCACTGACGACTTGGTTGTTGACAGATGCTGTGTGTTCATGCATGTGTTAGTTCTATTCAGAAAATACCATTCCTACCAATCTTTTAACACACACACACACACACACACACACACACTCTCTCTCTGTCTCTCCATCTGTCTCTCTCTTGAAGAAAACATGACTAGTTTGAGACACAATTCTGTTCACAGACAACTGATGCCAACTGGAAAGAAACAATAATCAAAGAAGCTGTCACACAGATCTACAAGGTAATATTCTTCTATATATCAGTGCTTTTTTTTACTTTTACTTCTTCTTCTCTTCCACCATTTACTTTATAGAAGTGTTGGGGGTGAAACGTAGTGATCTTGTGTGTGTTTTTTTTTAAGGCCCTTTGTAAGCTGATATTCATGTTCATAAGGCTGTTCTTGATGCCGTCGCTCCATCTTTTGCGTGGTCTTCCTCTTGCCTTGTACTCATTATACTTTTTCTGTGTGGCTCTCTGTGTTAGACGATACCAGGGCATTGTGGTCAGGTGTCCAAACCATTTAATATGTTGTTCTTTTATGAATTGCAAAACTGTTTTCACATCCAGTCTTCTTCTGATTTCTTCATTTCTAATTTTGTCTCTTACTGTCACACCTGCAGCTCTTCTAAGACACCTCATCTCTGTCGTTATGATTTTCCGCTCATTAGCTGATGTTATTGCTGTTACTTTTACTGTAAGTAACAAAAAAGGCCCTTTTCAAAGAAGTAACAAAAATCAAATATTATGCTAGGGAAGCATTTCTTATAATAGAGCCCTGGAGAGAGAAGAAGAGTTATAAATAAACATTCTACAAGACCTGTATATTGAATAACATTGGCACACATAAACAACATCACGGATGTTGCGTAAACTGACATTTGTTGGTTATATGAAATGCCACAGTGGTTTCAAGAGCTAATAGAGGCTGAGAGTTGTTCAAGTGGGCTATGATTAGAGCAAAGTTCTGCCAAGGACATTCTATATGATGAATACAGAAGTTGGGTGCTACTAATTCAATCATCTCTTGTCATCATCACTATTATTATCTTCGTCATCTATATATATATAATATAGAAATACATAATAACAATATGTATATACATAAATATATATAATATATAGAAGGAAAACATATAACAAAGTACTGTAGTTTTACAAAAACAATGACAATACACAGCAACGTTTCGACCAAAAAGACCTTTATCAAGCAAAACAATACAACAAACCTGACGGATAACTCAGAACACTACATATAGACTTTAAGCAACGATAAAGGACTTTTTGGTCGAAACGTTGTGTATTGTCATTATTTTTTGTATTTTGTAAAAGTACAGTACTTTGTTATTACGTGTTTGCTGCCATTCTACGTAGTTTTACTGCTTTCTCCATCTATATTGTATATATATATATATATATATATATATATATATATATATATATATATATATATATTTATATAGAGAGAGAGAGAGAGATATGAGTTGAGATTGAGATAAACTAATCAACTAAGATGAATTACTAAGAAATCCTCATTTATTTTAATCATTCTTTTAAAACTATATATCATCACAAATCTGATCTCATTGACAGTACACAAACTCTATAGCACTGGCCTGGGTCCCCTGTTGCTTTCTGTGGGATTTTTACAAAAGGTAAAAATATACCTCACCGTTCAGAAAGCAATGGCAAACTACTGAACGTATAAGTGGTGTCTAGAAAAATCAACGACTCGTTTACTGTGGTTGATGGCTACGTCCTCTAGGATATGCCATGATTATCATTATCATAGTTTGAAGATGGTATATGACCATGGAAGCCACATTACTACTGCAAACTTTCACCCACAGACTTCTTGGTCACATCCTTCATAATAGATAACCAAAAGTCATTAAAAAAAAAATATTTGAGAAATAGAACAAGACAACAACCAATACAACTAGAGATTGAATAAAGAAAGTGAAGATGGATAACAGACACACTCAGTCTGACAGTTATTTAACAGAAGTTGCCTAATTAAACTCCATGTAGACCCATAGTTGTTAGGTTTCTTTCCCAGCAAATTGTGAAAGAATGCTGATAGTTTCTCATTACTGTAAAACCCTGCATGTTCAGGAGAATATGAGACCTCACTTATTCAATTAGAATTCATTGACATTTATTACATGTAGCACATATCAATGATAAGTAGTTGTAATATATATATATCACTTTATTACTTTGTGATTATTTTCATGATTAATCTTTCCTAATGTTCTCATAAACTAATAATTGATTATTGATGTCATTATTTGTGTATGCTGATTTCTATAATAAATGTCGAGATAAGACTAGAGTGTTGAGATAAGACTAGAGTGTTGAGATAAGACTAGAGTGTTGAGATAAGATGAGTGTTGAGATAAGACTAGAGTGTTGAGATAAGACTAGAGTGTTGAGATAAAGAGCTAGAGTGTTGAGATAAGACTAGAGTGTTGAGATAAGACTAGAGTGTTGAGATAAGACTAGAGTGTTGACATAAGACCAGAGTGTTGAGATAAGACTAGAGTGTTGAGATAAGATGAGTGTTGAGATAAGACTAGAGTGTTGAGATAAGACTAGAGTGCTTGAGATAAGGAATGAGAGTGTTGAGATAAGACTAGAGTGTTGAGATAAGACTAGAGTGTTGAGATAAGACTAGAGTGTTGAGATAAGACTAGAGTGTTGAGATAAGACTAGAGTGTTGAGATAAGACTAGAGTGTTGAGATAAGATGAGTGTTGAGATAAGATGAGTGTTGAGATAAGATGAGTGTGAGATAAGATGAGTGGCTATGATTTCTATAATGAGTGTTGAGATAAGACTAGAGTAGCTATGCTTATTTCTGTAATGAGTGTTGAGATAAGACTAGAGTGGCTATGCTTATTTCTATAATGAGTGTCGAGATGAATGTTGAGATAAGACTAGAGTGGCTATGCTTATTTCTATAATGAGTGTCGAGATAAGATGAGTGTCGAGATAAGACTAGAGTGGCTATGCTTATTTCTATAATGAGTGTCGAGATGAATGTTGAGATAAGACTAGAGTGGCTATGTTTATTTCTATAATGAGTGTCGAGATAAGACTAGAGTGGCTATGCTTATTTCTATAACGAGTGTTGAGATAAGACTAGAGTAGCTAGTGCACTTATTTGCTTGATGCAGACATGGTCTCAGCATCAAATTCCAACAGTGGGATATGTTCTTCTACTAGTGGTTCTCATCTTAGCCCAGATATATTGTACAAGAGAAACACTTGTAAGTAAAGGCAATAGACATGATGCTGACCACATCACCCATCATGTTGCACAAAGAAAAATACTAACAATAACACTATTAGATTGAACAATCTACTACATGGTTTGTCTTTTTCTTCTTCATATCAACACACGGGAGCTACATTATTTGAAAACAGTTTCTTGAATTTAAATCTCTTGTGTGGTGTCAGGGCCCTTAAAGGGAGCAAAGAATAGTAACACTGTGGCCTACAAGGCATGTCATAAGAGGTGACTGAGGTAGGGGCCTAGGGAAGCTATACTAGTAAATAAAAAGCGTAGGTAAAATCGAATGTGTTGGCCTACTTGTAACTGACACAACATACAATCGCTCTTTGGTTCAGATCATCAAATCACAAAGAGCGGTCAAGTGGTCGATAGGGCGTTCAAAAAAAGAGAAGAAGAGGAATTTTAATAAAAAATGTATTATGATAATGACCATTGACACTGCCATACTTTATTTGCAATCACATATCAGCACTTCTTCATTTTCAGCTGATACGACTTGATTCTCTCTCTGTCTATTGGAACAATAAGAGTGAACTCCTACAAGACAAGGACAGCAAACTAATTCTGGTAAGTTTGTTGAGTACCCCCTGGTACCAGCAGTCATGATTTCATGTACTGTAAGGTGTGATCCAGTCAACCTTACAGAAAGCACTGTTAGAAGTAACCCAAACAGTTTAATGTGGACAACACAAAGTAGACTGACAGACTGCCAACATGACAGGAAATATCCAATGATAAAGTAGAATACATAGAATAAACTGTACCAACATGACAGAAAATATAGAATAAACTGTACCAACATGACAGAAAATATAGAATAAACTGTACAACATGACAGAAAATATAGAATAAACTGTACCAACTGACAGAATTAGTAAGTGTACCAACATACAGAAATATCATGATAGTAGAATCATGAATAAACTGTACCAAGACTATAAGTAGAATACAAAATAAATTGCCAACATGAAGAAATATAATACTGTACCAACATGTCAGAAATATAGAATAAACTGTACCAACATGTCAGAAATATAGAATAAACTGTACCAATATACAGAAATATAGAATAAACTGTACCAACATGACAGGAAATATAGAATAAACTGTACCAATATCATAGAAAATATAGAATAAACTGTACCAACATGACAGAAATATAGAATAAACTGTACCAACATGCAGGAAATATAGAATAAACTGTACCAACATGCAGGAAATATAGAATAAACTGTACCAACATGACAGGAAATATAGAATAAACTGTACCAACATGTCAGGAAATATAGAATAAACTGTACCAACATGACAGGAAATATAGAATAAACTGTACCAACATGACAGGAAATATAGAATAAACTGTACCAATATCATAGAAAATATAGAATAAACTGTACCAACATGACAGGAAATATAGAATAAACTGTACCAACATGACAGGAAATATAGAATAAACTGTACCAACATGACAGGAAATATAGAATAAACTGTACCAACATGACAGGAAATATAGAATAAACTGTACCAACATGCAGAAATATAGAATAAACTGTACCAACATGACAGGAAATATAGAATAAACTGTACCAATATCATAGAAAATATAGAATAAACTGTACCAACATGACAGGAAATATAGAATAAACTGTACCAACATGTCAGGAAATATAGAATAAACTGTACCAACATGTCAGGAAATATAGAATAAACTGTACCAATATCATAGAAAATATAGAATAAACTGTACCAACATGACAGGAAATATAGAATAAACTGTACCAACATGTCAGGAAATATAGAATAAACTGTACCAACATGTCAGGAAATATAGAATAAACTGTACCAACATGTCAGGAAATATAGAATAAACTGTACCAACATGTCAGGAAATATAGAATAAACTGTACCAACATGACAGGAAATATAGAATAAACTGTACCAACATGACAGGAAATATAGAATAAACTGTACCAACATGTCAGGAAATATAGAATAAACTGTACCAACATGACAGGAAAAATAGAATAAACTGTACCAACATGACAAGAAATATAGAATAAACTGTACCAACATGTCAGGAAATATAGAATAAACTGTACCAACATGACAGGAAATATAGAATAAACTGTACCAACATGACAGGAAATATAGAATAAACTGTACCAACATGACAGGAAATATAGAATAAACTGTACCAACATGACAGGAAATATAGAATAAACTGTACCAACATGACAGGAAATATAGAATAAACTGTACCAACATGTCAGGAAATATAGAATAAACTGTACCAACATGACAGGAAAAATAGAATAAACTGTACCAACATGGCATTTGTATTGAACAACCTAATTTTAGTTGCTCTGGAAACATCTAGCAAACTACATACATGATGGACAAAGTTGCAGTAGTTTAATTCTAGGACAACTAACTAACTTACCCAAGTCAAATCTGTGTAGTTTTATTTGCTTTAATATATGAATTTATTCGGTGTTATTTGTATGTTGTAATCCTTATTTGTACTCTATATATCAATCTCATTTACATTTATTTGGTTAAACTTGTGTTTATTTTTAGTTGATTTGTGAAAAGTTTACTATTGCTGTTTTTTAGTTATAATTATTTGTGTATGTTGACTTTCATTTTGTTGTTTTGTATTTTTCTAGACAGAATTGGCCAGCTGTATACTTAGTGCACAGGTTGACTAATCTCCATTTTTACCCTTCTTTATTTTATTTTATTTTCCCTTCATTTTCTCCCTCTCATTACCTCATAAACTTGCATACTTTACTCATATTACTCGTGCATGTAACCTGCAACCAGTTTGCATTTTGAAATAATGTGATCACAAAAACATATAATCATCTAAAATTATGTTCAAGATGTATGATAGCAAGGATATGAACAAGACAACAATGGTAGGGTAGGTGGGGTATGGCAGGGTATGGTAGGGGTGGGGGGTGGGGTAGGGTAAGTGGTGTAGGGTAGTTGTGTGGGGTAGGGTAGTTGGTGCAGGGTAGGTGGATGGGCTAGGTGGGTGGGGTAGGTAGTTGTGGTAGGGTAGATGGGCTAAGGTGGTTGGGCTAGGGGGGTGGGGTTGGGTAGGGAAGGTGGGTTAAAGTAGGTAGGGTAAGGTGGTGGGTAAAGTAAGTAGGGAAGTAGGACAGGTGGTAAGGAAAGGTAGGTTGGTAGGGTAGGGTGCTTTAGAGAGCATCCGTTCTTGAAATCTCAGTACATCTTCTAGTACATCTTTGCATGTTGCTGTTGTCATTCCAGGAGATCTTGAATATATGTCTATGACAGTGCATGTGGTATATATTCATCTTTTTCTCATGGAACGTATGTATGGTCCATGATATGCTGGTATAGAGTTTTCAACACTCAGCCTCAGCACATAGCAACCCAAACATACAGACACACATATGCATATACATATACATACACTAGCAGTTTTACCCATTCTTCACACAGGGAATTTACTTTAAATCTATTTGTAAAGTGCCTTAAAGAAGCATGCCCTGTTGCCTCAAAATTGGCTTCTTCCCCATTAAAAACATTACGTTTTCTCTCCATGCTTGGTTTGAAAAATTTGTCAGTTGGCCACATAAGATGAAAATGTCCCTCATTTCGATTTGCCAGCAAAACCTGATACAACAAAATTCCGTTCCGTGAAAGTTGACAAATAATTAAAAATGTCCCTCATTCCGATTGCCCGTAAAACCTGATACAATTGAATTCTCATGAAAGTTGAAAAATAACAATTGGCAAATTAAATGTATTCAGATTATTAACTTATCGACGTGTTTAAAAAAAAAAATTGACAGAATGTGAGCTGTGTTTAAAAAACAAATGTGGCTCGAGCGTGAATCGAGCGCATTGTCCACTGCAATGTAGACGGACACGTTATCAACTACTCTACAGAAACTTATAAATAAATGTGTTTAAAATACGTTATAATAATAGTGACCTTATCATAGCATTATGTGACCAGGACTTGAGCGGAAAGTAATAATTTGGTTATATAAAGTCTGTATGTAGTGTGCTGTGACATTCGTCACTTTGTTATATCGTTTGCTTGATAAAAGCCTTGTTAGTTGAAAAGTTGCTGTGTAGTGTCATTGATTTTGTATTTTGTAAAACTACTGTACTTTGTGATTACGGGCTTCCAGCTGAAAATAACATGATCACATGACCGGAACGTCGTGAAAACATTGATAGGCATTTTTGGCGATTTATACGCAGAATGGCCATGTGCGTTAAGTTGGAATATGGTTATAGAAAGGAACAAATAGTTCAGTTTATAATTTTTACCTCTTGCCATGTATGAAAGTTACCATCTTGCCAAATTTCAAGTTCGTAGGATGTCCAGATATCTTCAAACAATTGGGACAGACATCGAATCCATTCATCTTCGTCTTATATATATATATATATATATATATATATATATATAGATATAGATATAGATATAGATATAGATATAGATATAGATATAGATAGAGAGAGAGAGAGAGATTTACATACATACATATATACATACAGACATAGATTAAGCTGTTTGGTTGACATTCGGCTCACACTGATTCACTAATTAAGAAGAGGTTGGCATTAATACAACATGACGTTTTTAAAAAAGAAGCAATTATTTTCATAATTACAGCTTGATTTTCCTCTCTGATTATCCTCCCAATTTATATATATATATAGGTATGCATGTATACAGTTAGCAGCATACTTGTCAAGTGAATGTTAATTATTATTACATTAGTTAATCTTAGCATACAATCTAGCATACATATACATGTAAACATGTATTCTGACTAGTTATTGACATACTTACTGACTGGACATGTTCACATAACCACTTGCTGACTGGACATATTCCCATACCTACTTGCTGACTGGACATATTCCCATACATACTTGCTGACTAGACATGTTGGCACACCCACTTGCTGACTAGACCTGTTCCCATACCTACTTGCTGACTAGACATGTTGGCACACCCACTTGCTGACTGGACATGTTGGCACACCCACTTGCTGACTAGACATGTTGGCACACCTACTTGCTGACTAGACCTGTTCCCATACCTACTTGCTGACTGGACATGTTCACATAACCACTTGATGACTGGACATATTCACATAACCACTTGCTGACTGGACATGTTGGCACACATACTTGCTGACTAGACATGTTGGCACACCTACTTGCTGACTGGACATGTCCACATAACCACTTGCTGACTAGACATGTTGGCACACCCACTTGCTGACTGGACATGTTGGCACAACGACTTGCTGACTGGACATGTTTACATAACCACTTGCTGACTGGACATGTTCACATAACCACTTGCTGACTGGACATATTCCCATACCTACTTGCTGACTGGACATGTTTACATAACCACTTGCTGACTGGACATGTTTACATAACCACTTGCTGACTGGACATGTTCACATAACCACTTGCTGACTGGACATGTTCAAATAACCACTTGCTGACTGGACATGTTTACATAACCACTTGCTGACTGGACATGTTTACATAACCACTTGCTGACTGGACATGTTCACATAACCACTTGCTGACTGGACATGTTCACATAACCACTTGCTGACTGGACATGTTCACATAACCACTTGCAGACTGGACCTGTTCACATAACCACTTGCTGACTGGACATGTTTACATAACCACTTACTGACTGGACATGTTCACATAACCACTTACTGGCTGGACATGTTGGCACAGCCACTTGCTGACTGGACATGTTCACATAACCACTTGCTGACTGGACATGTTCACATAGCCACTTGCTGACTGAACATGTTTGCATAACCACTTGCTGACTGGACATGTTCACATAACCACTTGCTGACTGGACATGTTCACATAACCACTTGCTGACTGGACATGTTCGCATAACCACTTGCTGACTGGACATGTTCACATAACCACTTGCTGACTGGACATGTTCACATAACCACTTGCTGACTGGACATGTTCACATAACCACTTGCTGACTGGACATGTTCCCATACCTACTTGCTGACTGGACATGTTCACATAACCACTTGCTGACTGGACATGTTCACATAACCACTTGCTGACTGGACATGTTCACATAACCACTTGCTGACTGGACATGTTCACATACCTACTTGCTGACTGGACATGTTCACATAACCACTTGAACTTTCAATGTGGAGATGGTACTTGATCTGTTACATCTAACTTTCAATGTGGAGATGGCACTTGATCTGTTCTAATCTTAACTCTTTATGTCCACGAAAATTTTTGGGGGTAATCACACTCTACCAACACAAAATTTTATCAAAATTTTTCAATATGGAATGATCTTGGAAATATGCCTATAACTTAAGTTCTTTGTAAGCTAGATTTATACTGTTGGTATCAAAATATGCAGAATTAAATTCTGAACAATCTGATAATAAATAGTTATATATGTAAATCAGTATTTATTTAGTAAATTATTGTTGTAATTCATGTTCATAGTAACTACTACGACTTTCAAACTTGAATCAATACTTAGCCATTGCTGAATTCTCCATCATTGTCGGTGAAATCATAAACATGAAACACTGTGTGTGTTTATTTGAACTTTGGAACAAATCCATGTCTTGTTCGGCACTTTATCGGCGTGGAGGACGAAACAACATCTTATAACTAAACTTTTCACATGAAAGTTCACTTTTTCACAACAGGAAAAATATATTTGCGAATAAAACTATTTACTAAAAATTTGAAAATAAATTCTACCATGCTGTACAGTATATGAATGAAATGGTAGTTATCTGCCCGTTGAATTCTGTAAACAAAAACAGTGTCGGACGTATAGTAGCTGAACAGTAAAACAAAACGTGCATGGACTCAAATTAGCTGTTGGCAGCGTGTTTTGGCATAATGAGAGAACTGTTTTCTACGCTGGGAGCGTCGACTGGACATATAGAGTTAACATTAAGTAATAAATGTTGGGAATCTGTTACATCTAACTTTCAATGTGGAGATGGTACTTGATCTGTTACATCTAACTTTCAATGTGGAGATGGCACTTGATCTGTTACATCTAACTTTCAATGTGGAGATGGCACTTGATCTGTTCTAATCTTAACATTAAGTAATAAATGTTGGGAATCTGTTACATCTAACTTTCAATGTGGAGATGGTACTTGATCTGTTACATCTAACTTTCAATGTGGAGATGGCACTTGATCTGTTACATCTAACTTTCAATGTGAAGATGGCACTTGATCTGACTTGAGTACATAAGAGACACCATAACATGCTATGTTTACAAAGAGATGTATATAGATATAACATTTTTATTTAAAAATCCTGTCTTTACTGGCAGTGTAATACCACTTTTAGGACGGTGTAGGGCAGGGGCGGAATGAGCCTGGTGAATTTGATGGCCACATGGTTATCATTGCAGCAACCATGAAACTGTTCAGGTTAGGCTTTTCTTTATCGCCTGACATAAGAAAAACATGTTTGACCTTACCGGGGTCGAACCCGGTCTATCGAATGGGAGCCTGCACTCTAATCAATTGAGCCAGACGCTGCGCAACATTTATATAACTGTGTATATATTTCTGTTCTATATAAGAACTGTATGAAAGCCAGTGTCTGAGATGACAATGTATTTAAAGGGTTTTAAAGCCGAAGGATTGATTTCATTGCACCGGGGTTTACCCCATATGACTCGGTTCCTCTCCGCAGAAATGGCACACCACCTGCCAAGTGTATTGCACAAAGCATGAACTCTGTGGCTCCAGCAACAATCCTAGGGGCTCTAGAAAAACATCACTCTTGTACAGAGCAGTGCGGTCCGGATTCGAACTCACTACCTTTGACTCGCAAGGCAAAGGACATAACCACAGAGACCTCCTTAAAATGTATTGTGTTTAGGTATTCTGAAGCTAATCAGTAGATAATCTCATTCTATTGAACTATTTTCAGGATACTTTATCAGAGAACATTGCCAAACAAGGACATAAGCCAAACCTACAGTACTGTAAGTTGATTGTCAAAGATAATGAGAAATTGTGAACTAATGACAGATATAATGAAACATATCAGAAAGTAGGATTTGAGAGGTTGATAATCATAAGAGTAAATAGTGTGAGCTAGATGGCCTTATGTTACTGGGGGCCACAGACAGATATAATGAAACATATCAGAAAATAGGATTTGAGAGGTTGATAATCATAAGAAGTAAATAGTGTGAGCTAGAGATTCAATGAGAATAAATTTGAACCAAATAAATTGCAGAAAAATACATGTATATATATATATATATATATATATGACCTTTTCGTCTTTACAGACGGTCAATTGGCAAGTGTTTTACTGTGACAACTTCTGAGTTGTGATTTACAACTCAGGATGGATCGTAGTTCGTCACGAAAAGTCTGCATGGGCCTTCTCTGCAAGCTCATGTGGCAGAATGGTCAAGGAAGCCAGTGGTGCATTTAGTATAACAACATTCAGTATGACAATGGAGGTACTGGTGGTGACCAATGCACTACTCTGGCTAGAGTCACAAGACTACACTTATGCGTGCATTCTGAGTGACTCATTGAGTATGATCCGAAAGGTGGAGGCCGGTTTGGTGCGCAGGCAATGGACTGAATCACTGCAGGTGTCAACAATTTTGCAGAATTACACTTGTCTTTGTTCCAGGGCACATGGGTGTCATTGGCAATGAGAGAGTAGACAGGCTGGCTGGCTCTGCCGCTATATCAGAGGGCCAGCCAATGGATAGAGCTGACATCATGAACGCCCTCATAGAGTGTGGCTGCAGAGAAGACTTTCATCTAAACCAATCCACGTCAACTACTAGATTCGAGAACTGGGTTTGAAGATTGGTGTAGCAAGAAAAGAACGGTACAACAGGTATATGGGTAGGCTCATCAATCAGAATAGAACTGGTACGGTCAGTTGCTGGACGCTGTTGGAGATATTGCGAAGGAGATTGGAGCACTTATGGACATGTCCAGAGTGCAATGAAGATATTTGAAACTGAAACTTCTGAGTTTTAGCTTGTCTCTATTGTTTTTCAGCTCATCCATGTCTCCTGAATAGAATCTGCACCCTTGCGCAATATTACATTCCACACAACTCTGTCATCAGCTAGTTTTTCCCATATGCTGGGACCTATAAAAATGTTCTTCATTGAGGCTTTGTAGACATCTTTATATCTGAGGACAAATAGATGGTAAATTGATCTGTTTCTCAGATGAATGATTCTTTGAGTAATGATTGTTTGATTAATGATTGTTTGATTAATTGAAAGAAGTTTGATTGACCATCTTGACTCTCCTCAGTATTCAAGCCTATCTCAGCTGTAGCACATCTACGATTGAATACTAAACCAGAACTGATGGACTTTACACTTCCAAAGATATTTCTAACATTGGTCTTTGATGAGATTGCTGTAGCTTTGTCTAAAGATCAGGTAAGACAAGCAGTATAGCTTCTAGATCTGTGTTGGGCAAGTTTGATAGGATTTTGATATTATCTTTGATTTCCTAGTTTGGTTGGATCATTTCTTCCTACAGTTAGTTTTTCTTCTGGAATTTCTGTTAAGATATGAAGTTCAATTGTGGTTACTGTTTTTACAATGCCCATGTCTCTTAGTTAAGTTGAATAGATCTCTTAGTTAAGTTGTAGAGATCTCTTAGTTAAGTTGTATAGATCTCTTAGGGGGATATTGGGGATTCACAAAGTAATGCACCATATTTTTGTTCTGGAACCTCTTTCTTGAGTATGTTTGCTGCCTGTAACACCGCTTTTTTTAGGAGTTTGTGGGACATGAGCTTGAGGAATTTAATGGCTGCTTGGTTACTGCAGTCGCACGAAACTGTTGCAGTTATAATTTTTCTTAATACCCCGACAGAAAAAACTCTTTGACCATTCTGAGAATTGAATCCGGGTCTCCCGAATGGGAGCCTGCAATCCCTTCGACCAGACTCTCCTCCTTCAGACACTTCTGGAATCTGTTTATTCCAAATGAATGAAATTGACATACAATATGCATGGACAAGCCCTGAAAACATTTATTTTCCCACGTAATTCCTATCAACTTGTTCAACCTTATGCCAGCAAGAAACAAAGTGAATGCATGCTTTGACTGTAACAGGTTTAGTTCTACTGACATAGTCATTTCTTCACTGTTTTAATCACACCACCATCAAACCTTGACTGTACCAGGTTTAGTTCTACTGACATAGTCATTTCTTCACTGTTTTAATCACACCACCATCAAACCTTGACTGTACCAGGTTTAGTTCTACTGACATAGTCATTTCTTCACTGTTTTAATCACACCACCATCAAACCTTGACTGTACCAGGTTTAGTTCTACTTACATAGCCATTTCTTCAGTTTTAATCACACCACCATCATCATCATCAAACTTTGTCCCACTAAGTGAATTTTTCAGTGAACAAAAAATATGCAAATCAGATGGAGCCAGTTTGGAGCTATGGAGCCAGAGTTGGATGACTGAGTATAGTCCAGCCCAATTTGTCATTTGCCTCTCTTGTTTTCTGACTTGTGTGAGGGAGTGCATTGACATGTTGGAGCAACAGTTCTCCTGAATTGTTAGGCCGAACTCTGTAACCATTTATTTAGTTTTGTTAGTGTTTTGATGTAAGCTTGAGAATTGATTGTCTCACCTTTTGACATGACATCAACAAGAAATAACACCTTCCAATAGACATTGATCATAACCTTTCCAGCTGATGGTACTACTATAGTTCATTCCAAAATTCATGATCACACTAAGGTTTAATTTGTACGAAATCTATCTGATTGATACAAGTAATTTTTTGCATGCAGTCTTATATACCCCACGACCTTACAAATTCATGTTTAACTAATTGGTAGGTAGCTTAGTTGATGCAAAAAGCGTTTTTGTTATATAATGTTGCATAAGCACAACAAAATGATCATCAAAGTTTAGAATTTACAGTAATACACAAAATGGTGTCAAATGATTGCAAATGTGTATCCCTATTACATATTATCAAAAAGAAAGGTGACAGTGAACAAATGATACCTTCCACTTCTATCAATGAAAATAATTGTTGTGTACATACACCAATGACAGTCGGTAGAAAACATTGTGAACTGATTAATTCCACGGGATTCCCGATTTTGACTTGCACTGAATTGCATGTGGAACACGGAAATGCTTAGTTATAGACAAACTTGACAATCGTACTGTAAAATTTCGACAAGTATACCAAATCAACATCGATGGAATTATAATAATAACATATAATACAAATCTAACAGAACTAAAGGTTTGGGTGGGGAAAAAATACTTTTGGAAGGTTGTCACTGTTACCTATATAAAAATGTAAAAATCAAGAATTTGTGTCAAGGGGATGATTTGATATCGGTCGGTAAAGATGATCATGAATTTTGAACAAACTATAGTATAACTACCAGCTGTGTCTAGTATGAGATATGCTTGCAGGTGAACATTTGTCTAGAGCCATCACCGTAACGATTTGCATGACCAGCACTTAGGGATCAAGCAACAGCAACACATCTACTGGTTTCATCAAGTAGCATGTCCCTTGCAGAACATCGCTTTCACCACAGATCGCCTGAAATACTCTCTGACTAGCAAGTTCTCCCGCCTTTTTTCCCAGTGTTATGTACAATGTTTCTTTAATCTCCTGCTGTCATCTTCATCTTGGTCATCCCCTGCCTCATACTCCAGGAACCTTGCCTTCCATTACCATTCTCTCCAAACCATTGTGACGTTTAATATGGCCAAAATATTTCATTTTCTGGGACATGATGTTATGTATGAGCTAAAGCTCCTTGATATGCAGATCTTGTAGGATGTCTTTGGTTTTTTTAATGGTTAGATAACAATAATTATTAATAATTTTACAGACAAACATCCCCCACCCCCACCCCACTCCCAAAAATATGTATTTGTGACAATGAGCAGACAGGTTTGTATCAACAGCAGTACTGGGTGGTTAAAGATGGATATGTGGGATGGCCTTTATGTCCTCGACACCGCCTGTTGAATGAATACGCTAAAAGTGATACTAAATCTATCCAGCAATTGAAGGAGTTTAGAATGACACATGTATAAGCAGAACTAGATGTCTGAGGGACAGAATCAAGAGTGTGTTTAACCAACAAGGCACACAAACCATCCAGTATGCATATCCTTCATAACATCAGTTGGAGGAGACTGAGCACCTATTTGTGTTATGATGTCAGTTCAATAATGAATAACTAGACTTAGTTCATCATCATCATCAAGTAGCCTGTCCCTTCCAGAACTTGACTCCCATGACAGCAATCCTGAAAAACTCTGTTCTGTGCAAGTTGACCGCGTCAGCAGCAGTCATTCTCAGATCGTCAATGATATCTTGCACCCATCGTCTACTAGGTCTTCCTCTCATTCTTCTTCCAGACACCATTCCTCCAAAATTATCTTCTCCAGGCACTCATATCGATTGATGTGTTGGAAATATTTAATTTTCCTTGATGTTATGCTGTTTAATAGCCAACTCTCTTTAGCTCTTAGTGGACCAGGGACATATTTATTTTTAGAATAAAAACCCCTTTATTGTGGCGTTTGGTCCACAAGGAGTTAATATCAAGCTGTTGCAGAACAAAAGCATTTGCTCTTTTCTCTGTCCATGATATTCTAAGTACTCTTCTGTTGACCTAGTTAGAAATAAGTATATAATAAGTTTCTATTCTATTTAGTTTGATGATGTTCTTGAGATGTTGGAGTCTATGGAGAGGATGATGCTTTTGGGCAAATATAAGAAAACCAGACCAGATGTACCTTTCAAGGGCAATGCCAAAAAATGGTTTGTAACTATCAATTATTTGGTTACAGTTGTGTTTGTTGTGATATATTTGATTTCTATAACATTAGTTTGTGTTTTAGATGGGACTAACTGTCCCATACACATATACTTCTTTTAATCAAGTCAGAGATAAGAGTTGACACTTGATTATTTTAGATGGGACTAACTGTCCCGTACACATATACTTGTTTAATCAAGTCAGAGATAAGAGTACTTTATTTAGATGGACAACTGTCCATTTCTTTAATCGCAGATGTGACACTGATTATTGTGGACATGTCGCATAACTGTTTAATCAAATCAGAGATAAGAGTTGACACTTGATTGTTCACTTGATGACTAATGATGAAGAAGTTGTGGTTTTGTAGTAGAACTTTGGTTACGTAGAAATATCTTGAAAGTCAGTACACAGAACTAGTTTTAATTTGGAACAAAATTGTTGTAGCATCCAAACACACAAATCCAGAACATAGAACTAGATTTTCTAATATACATTGTGTTGTTCCCTGTGCAGGTGGAAACATGCATATGCTGTGACACTGGAGCACAGTGTCCGACGTCGCAGGAATATGTGGAACTGGAGCCTCATCAAACGGCATAGGAATTGCTTGAAGCAGTACAGAGAACTGTACACACAAAAGTTGGATGGCAAGAAACTTGGAGGGAAGGACCAAGAGATAGTCAAAGTAAGTAGGTTATGCTGTACTTGTAACATGTGTACACATCAAGTGGTCATTAATTTCTGTACATGTCCATGTGTACAGATGTCAGCAGTACAGATGTTTGATACTTGGACACAAGTGGACAGTTGAACTTGGTACATGACAGTGTGTCAGTTACTGATGTCAATGATATCAATGAAGAAAATATATGAATCAAATTATTGATGACTCATTATTGTGGAGGTTGAGGCCCTCAACATCAATGGAACAAGCGTAGTTATTTACACCAATTGTTCAGTCATTTGCCAACAACAACAACAATATTCCAGTTTTTCCAGATCTCAGTGGGCCTCTGTGACAACCACAATTAGGTTGTCAATCTGGTGTGAGCGTTGCAAAGGTGTTTTGACTTCGTTGGTACCTCATAACGACTCTTGCATTTTCCTACTTTGTGAGTCCATTGTATGATTTGTAAAGTCAAAACAGAAATGGGCGATGATGCTGGGTGGAGGTACTAACATAGACTACGATAAGAGAAATCACCTTGATTATCATCCGTGTTCACGCGGGTTAGGTATCATGGATTATCTGTTGCGATGATGCTGGGTGGAGGTACTAGCACAGACTAGGATAAGAGAAATCACCTTGATTATCATCCGTGTTCACGCCGGGTTAGGTGTCATGGATTATCTGATGCGATGATGCTGGGTGGAGGTACTAACATAGACTACTGATAATAGAAATACCTTGATTATCATCGCTTGTCCCTGGTTAAGTGCATGGATTATCTGATGCGATGATGCTGGGTGGAGGTACTAGCACAGACTAGGATAAGAGAAATCACCTTATCATCCATGTTCACGTTGAAGTTAGGTGTCATGGATTATCTGATGCGATGATGCTGGGTGGAGGTACTAGCACAGACTAGGAAAGAGAAATCACTTTGATTATCCCTGATCATGTTGAAGTTAGTTGTCATGGATTATCTGATGCGATGATGCTGGGTGGAGGTACTAGCACAGACTAGGATAAGAGAAATCACCTTGATTACCATCTGTTGCTCACGTCGAAGTTAGGTGTCATGGATTATCTGATGCGATGATGCTGGGTGGAGGTACTAGCACAGACTATGATAAGAAAAATCACCTTGATTATCATCCGTGTTCACGTCGAAGTTAGGTGTCATAGATTATCAGATTGATTGACTCTATCATATCATAGGGCACTGCAATAATGTGACAAGACATACTAAACACAATTGAGTCTTTTCAAGCATTGTGGAGTCACATCATTGAGGAATTTCAGAGTTTGTGAATCCCAAACCCTGGGTTTAAAAGCCGAAGGATTGACTTCATTGCACCAGGTTTTACCCCATATGGCTCGGTCCCCCTCCACAGAAATGGCACGCCACCTGCCGAGAGTATTGCACAAAGCACAAACTCCGTAGCTCCAGCAACAATCCTAGGGTCTCTGGAAAAAACTACACTCGTGAACAGAATGGCACGGTCCGGACTCAAACCCACGACCTTCGACTCACAAGGCAAAGGGCGTAACCACTTAGCCACAGAGACCCCATACCTGACCAGGATTGAGAAAGATGAATGTCAAAACTGGTACAGCCTGAAAAGTGATATACCAAATATGCGGGAAAGATTTATTAATGAACTGTCATGGTTCATGGCAAGAAATAAAAATACAACTTTCTATTGCACAACACCTGCATCTGTATCATATTGTACTTATTGAGTTTCTTGAGAGCCATCGTTATCTTCACTACTTAATAATATATTGTTTTGTGAGTTATCAAGAGTGTTAGGGATGCAATCTTTCTGAAAGGATTGCTGCACTATTCTTGTTGAGATTAGCTTCCAAACTGTTTTCATATCCATATTGCTGATTTTGATGCTCCACTATCTTGAAATACAGATTGCTTCACATTTTAGAGGTGTTTTAAATCACATATATCACTGTATTCTACATTCAACTTATAGAATATGATCAAGAGTCAATCAGGCAGCGGTTTAGTGTAGAAACAAAAAATGTTATGTTACTCTGTATAAAGCAGGAACAAATTATTGAACACAACAAAAGATGACTGTAAATTATATAAAAACATGAATGCCCGAGTGGTTACCGGGGTCCACATTTGGGGTGTAAAGAATAGAACCACTGTTACCTGCCATCCATGTCGTAAGAGGCGACTAATGAGGTTTTGCTGAAATCGGATGCACATTTTCCAAAACATGTAGAAGTCTATGAGTTTAGGGGCCTATAAAACCAATGTGTAACGTCTACACGTTCTTGGCAAAGTTCAAACATATCACAGAGAGTGATTAACATTGGTTGTAAAAGAACGAATGCAAAGAAGAAGAAGATAAAACATGACCAATTTCTAGAGATGATAGGGCAGAAGTGCTGAAAAGAGAATAAGAAATATGGTAAGTCAGCCTGGCTAGTCATCTCTGGTATTAACAGGGCATATCAACATTGGTAGAAGTAACAGAAATTACATATGGTTTTCACCTACATGTCCATTATTATTTCATGATTACTTATTTCATTGTCTGTTGTTTTGTCTTCAGAATCTGGAAAATGAACTTGATGTTTTCAACATCAGCATTTGTAGAAATCAAGCTGAGCTGGATGTAAGTAGTTAGTGATTCATCAACTCTTTATGTGAATTTATATCTGTGATAGTGTAACTACTACCGCTACTAACATTATTCATTGATTAATGATTTAACCCATGGGTTCCCAAAGTGGACGCAACCGCCCCAGTGGGCGCTGAAGGTTTTCAGGGGGTGATAGTGGGTTCAGAAGCATTAGGGAGTTTTATTTCGTGATTTTGCTAATGAATCTTCTTTTTCTTCCTTCATTTACTTCTTTATAGAATAATATTGTGCGATTGAATAATCATTAAAAATTCTGCATTTTAATTCATCTTACACGTCCATTTTTTCATCAATTTTCTATTTCATTTGAAAATTGACCATGTATGACAGAAATATATATCAATATCAATTTTCAATGTCAAAGTTAAAATAGAGCATGTATATATATATATATTGGGGGCTTTGGCAAACTGTTACAATAGGGAGAGGGGTGTTACAAAGTTTATGTCATGCAAAGTGGGTGGTAGACCAAAAAAGTTTGGGAATCTATGAGTTAACCTAATATTGTTTCATGCAGACCCGTAGACCAAGGACTATCTCAAGCTTGCTTATGATTTGTGTGATTTCTTAGTTAAACACAGTACTCTGGCTAGAGTCACAAAACTACACTCATGCGTGCATCTGAGTGTTTCTTTAAATATCATCTGAAAGGCAGAAGCTGGTTCGGTGCGCATGCAATGGACTGAATCACTACAAGCGTCAACAGTTTGCTGAATTACACTTATCCTCATGCTGGGAAACATGGGTATCATTGGCAGTGAGAGAGCAGATGGGCAGGGTGACTGCCTCTTATCTGAAGGTCAGCCAATGAATAGAGCTGATATTCTGAATGCCATCATAGAGTGTGGCGTCAAAGAAGATTTTCATTTAAACCAATCCATGTCAACTGCTAGATTGCAAGAGTGAGGACTGAAGATTGGAGTGATCGGAAAAGGTAGCAGGACAACAGGTATATGAGTAGGTTCATCAATCAAAGTCAATCTGGTTCAGTCAGTTGCTAGACACTGTTGAAGATATGGTGAAGATCCGAGCACCTATGGACATGTCCGCAGTACAATGAAGATATTCCAAACTGACACTCCTTATTCAAGCTCTTAAGTATCCAGCCCTACTCATGCAGTGTTGAAGTCATAATTCCTTCAGTATAGATGCATCATTAATGTTGTAATCCAACAGTTGGTTGCTAAGCACAACAGTTGGTTGCTAAGCACTAAGAATCCTGTATGCCTCACAGCGTCAGGTCAGGAAGAGATTTCTAAACGGGCCCTAGTATGCGCTTTGTAGATAGTCTCTTTCGTCACCTCTGTTATCTCTGAGGTCCATCTTTTTCGTGGCCTGCCTTTGGCTTTGTACCCATTGTATCGGAGCAGCATTGCTCTTTGGGGTGCACTGTCTGATGGTAATCTGCTTACGTGACCAAACCATTTAATTTGTTGTTTCTTGATGAAGTCTAGTACTGATGTTGTACCCACTTTTTCCTGATGTCTTCATTTCTCAACCGGTCTCTTCTTGTTACATCCAGCATTCTGCGTAGACACTTCATCTCTGTTGTGACTAGTTTTCTTCTATCGTTTGTTGTCAGCGTCCAGGTTTGGCACTGGTAACATAATGTGGGAGAAAGATTGTGTTGAACATTGCTCTTTTTGTGTTCATGGTGACGTGTTTGCATCTTAAAATTCGCGCCATTTGCCCTATCATTTGATTTGCTTTGTTGCATCTGTGTTGAATTTCATTAGTTATTCTTCCATTTGCTGAAAAAATGCTCCCCAGGTATGTGAAATCTTTGACTGATCTTTTGCTAAGCACATCAGTGCATCCACCATATCCATCAACAACAACACCTTTGCTATAGTTGTCTTTGATGCAAGTCTTCTGATCTCATTACCGTCAACGCTTGCATGTACAGGACAGTAACAACATATCAAGACCCGGTTTTCATACCATGTGGTAGATTGAGGAATACAGTGATACATATTTTATCTTTGACCAACAGCACACGGATGGGTGCTTAGACATTTAACTGACCGCCTTACCTTAAGTGATAAGGCATATAACTGATGACTACATGCTAAAGTGCTAAGGTCTATAACAACTGCATTTCAAAGTGCTCAGTCTGAAGTTTACTAATCTCTTTTTATTCAGCATAGTTTCCCTAGTGACATGAGTGTACTATAACTGACTTTGTTGATCTATCAGATTGCTTGACAAACTGCTTGGCTAATTTCTAGATTATTCTTGTAGAAGTTTAACGTAGTTTTCTCCCTCCATAACCAGTTTGTTGATCTTTTCATTACTTGGACATTGGGATTTTTTGGGTCTCAACTATAACAATATGGTTATTGATTAATGAACCGACATCATAGCACTCTGAACAGACCCATCGTTGCTCACTTTCCTCCAACAGATATTCAAGGGGGTATGCATACTGATGGTTACTGGTTAAATACACTTCTCACTGGCTGCCCCTCATGCATGTATACTGATGGTTACCGGTTAAATAGACTTCTCACTGTCTGCCCCTCAGGTACGCATACTGATGGTTACCGGTTAAATACACTTCTCACTGTCTGCCCCTCATGCATGCATACTGATGGTTACCGGTTAAATAGACTTCTCACTGGCTGCCCCTCAGGTATGCATACTAATGGTTACCGGTTAAATAGACTTCTCACTGTCTGCCCCTCAGGTATGCATACTGATGGTTACCGGTTAAATACACTTCTCACTGTCTGCCCCTCATGCATGTATACTGATGGTTACCGGTTAAATACACTTCTCACTGTCTGCCCCTCATGCATGCATACTGATGGTTACCGGTTAAATAGACTTCTCACTGTCTGCCCCTCAGGTATGCATACTGATGGTTACCGGTTAAATACACTTCTCACTGTCTGCCCCTCATGCATGCATACTGATGGTTACCGGTTAAATACACTTCTCACTGGCTGCCCCTCATGTATGCATACTGATGGTTACCGATTAAATACACTTCTCACTGTCTGCCCCTCAGGTATGCATACTGATGGTTACCGGTTAAATACACTTCTACTGGCTGCCCTCAGTTCTATTTATACAACATGTAACTCCAAACTCTTTAAATTGCTGGATAGATTCAACATCAATATGAGTGTCCTCATCCAACAGGTGGTCGCCAAGAGACTCAAGAACATCACCCGTATCCATCTTAAAACTCCCAGACGATCAATGCTGCAGATGCAAGCCTGTCCACTCTCTGATTGCCATGAATACCTGTTTGCCAAGTGTAGTAGATCCATGTAAGCTTCTGTAGGCTGGAAACCTCATTAGATCACATCCACTTATGCTGCAGCCTGTCATTTGTACCTCTTTCAAGCATCAACTCAGTGAGAAACAGACACAACAATGACCCCAGTAAACAGTCCCAGAGAGCCACTGGAAGGCAGCAGTAATGACCTCCCTCAACCTACATCCTCATACTGGAAGTAGTTGTCCTGTATGATATGGATTCCATTGTATTGTAATTCTGTTGAATTGTTGACATAATTTGATGAGTGTTGCCCTCATGTCTCTTAAATTGACATCTATATAATTTCTCACGTTTGGAAACTGTAGTTTACATAGAAAATAAGCTGTATTCTATATTTTATGTTTTATCTTTTGGTGCAACAGGCTGCCAGACTTGGCAAGAAACGTGAGGCAGAGAAAAGTCAGGGAGGGGGATGGTTAGGTGGCTGGTTTGGAGGAAGCAAAAAGAAGAAGGCACAAGGAAAACAAGGTGCTGCAACAGGGACAGATAAAAGTGGTGTGGATCTAGGTAAGTTGATGATGACAAATGACTTCTGTAGTTGTTGTTTGTTCAGGAGACACCACCAACTAAACAGAATGCCATCACTGAGGGTCAGCTTGTTTGTTCAGTAGACACCAACAACTAAACAGAATGCCATCACTGAGGTTCAGCTTGTTTGTTCAGTAGACACCAACAACTAAACAGAATGCCATCACTGAGGGTCAGCTTGTTTGTTCAGTAGACACCAACAACTAAACAGAATGCCATCACTGAGGTTCAGCTTGTTTGTTCAGTAGACACCAACAACTAAACAGAATGCCATCACTGAGGGTCAGCTTGTTTGTTCAGTAGACACCAACAACTAAACAGAATGCCATCACTGAGGGTCAGCTTGTTTGTTCAGTAGACAACAACAACTAAACAGAATGCCATCACTGAGGTTCAGCTTGTTTGTTCAGTAGACACCAACAACTAAACAGAATGCCATCACTGAGGGTCAGCTTGTTTGTTCAGTAGACACCAACAACTAAACAGAATGCCATCACTGAGGGTCAGCTTGTTTGTTCAGTAGACACCAACAACTAAACAGAATGCCATCACTGAGGTTCAGCTTGTTTGTTCAGTAGACACCAACAACTAAACAGAATGCCATCACTGAGGTTCAGCTTGTTTGTTCAGTAGACACCAACAACTAAACAGAATGCCATCACTGAGGGTCAGCTTCTGTATCAAAGATGGATGGGAATCAATGCTTGGTTTTGTCTCCAAAAAAAAAGGTCTAAAGTATAAGGATCAACTTGATTGCACCAGGTTTTCTCCATATAGCTCAATCCCTCCCTGTAAAAATGGCATGCCACCTGCCGAGAGTATCGCACAAAGCACAAACTCCGTAGCTCTGGCAACAATCCTAGGAGTCTTTGGAAAAATAGCACCAGTGAACAGAACAAAGCTGTCCAGATTTGAACCCACAAACCTTCAGAACGCAAGGCAAAGACAACCACAGATAGCAACAAGTTGGTTGGATTTTGTATCATTCAGAAGTTGGTTTGATGTGAATCAAAAGTGTAGGAGCTAGAGTATATTTTTGTTATTATAAACAACTGTACAAAGACAAATATCAACTATGAGCTGATGTCTATCTAGATCATAGATTCCCAAACGTTTTCGGTCCACTGCCCACTTTGCACAACTTAAACATTGTAACGCCCCTCCACATTATAATTGTTTGCCAATGCCCCCACCCCCACCCCATATATACATGCTCTATTTTCTCTTTGACATAAAAAATTGAAATATGTTTCTGTCATACACAGTCAATTTTCAAATGGTTAAATGCATGAAATAGAAAATTGATGAAAAAATGGATCGTGTCAACAAGGCCTAACATGAATTTAAATGCCGAATTCAAATTTTAAATGATTATTCAATCGCAAAATTCACGAAAATAATATATTTAAAAATATTTATTATTAATTTCTTCTTTAAGAAGCCACTGACCCCTAATCGCCTGAACACCCCCAAATTCTTCTGAAACCACTATTCTCCCCCTCTCTCTTCAGAACGCTTCAGTGCCCACTGGGCGTGGTCCCGCCACTTTGGGAAACGCTGATCTAGATTAAATCTAAATTATTTGATCAGAACCTTGCTGAATTACATTGAGAAACAAAGAATGAGTGTATTCGGCCACTTAATAAGAATGCAGCCAAACTTCACAGTATACAGAGTCTTCTACAACAGAACATCAGGAAAGAAGGGGAAAGACCACGAAAAAAGATGGTTAGATGGCATAACAGAATCCTATTCAAAAAAAGTCAAAGTGATTATCACTCAAGCCACTAGAGTAGCACAAGACAAAAACAAAAACCACGACCCTGGATGAAAATCTGGTAGCAGTGTGACGACAAAAGAAGAATGAAAATGATATATATTAGATATATAGTTAGTTTGTTCCTTTCGTGCCAAAGTGACACATAGGGCAGAAGTTTTAGATCTCCATGTGGTGCGGTTCGTTGCTAGCAGTTGGAGATCTTGTACGGTTTTACATCCCAATAGTTTACTTTCTTGTTGGATTGTTACATATTGACCAAGTTATTGCCAAGGCTTGTACGCACTATCCGCACTGAGAATCATGGCGGCTGCTAACATTGAGCAATGCCTTCTTGTGCTCTTGTATCAAGGTATTGTTCTGTCATGTATAGAATATGCATGCCCTCTCCTAACAATTAGTCCTACGCAAACAGTGAGACTGGAAAGAATTCAGAATGAGGCTATGCGCATCATTCTGGGATGACCAAGATACACCAGGAGTGTCAATGCGATTCTTTCTTGATCTCCCAACTATTGCTAACAGAATTGAAACTTGGAGGGTTCGATCATATCTAAGAATCAATGCAAACAAGGAACATCCTCTCCATGAAGAACTTATTAAGGTGAAAGGGTGTAGACTCAAGAGAGGCAGATCATGGCTGAGTCAGGCGGAAAATACGCTTAGGAAAATATGTGATCCTTCCGGAATTGAAACAGGAGAGGAATGGATTGCTGTGCCACCTCAATTTCAGACTGTTTTCACCGTTATTACATCTATTAAGAAAAGCTGCGAACAAAATAATCTATCACTGCTAAACGTGAAGGTGGAGGCTCTCTTGAATGACATCATCAATGATACAGATGTGGTTATTTACACCGATGGTTCAGTCATTCGCCAACAACGCTGTGCGTGGGCTTTTCAGCACGCTCAGGAGGAAAAATAATAAGAGAGGCCAGTAGGGCCTATGCAACAGCCACAAGTAGCTTCACAATGGAGATTCAGGCGGTGAACTGGTTGGCATTTCACAACTACTCTCGTGTTTTCATAATCAGTGACTCCATGTGCATGATTCGTAAAGTCGAATCAGGTATGCTGAGACGCAACTGGGTGGAGTTACTGGTACAGACAGTGATCAGAGAAATCACCTTCATTTTTGTCCTGGGCACGCAGGAGTTAGGGGTAATGAGCGAGCTGATAGATTGGCTGGCTTGGCTACAATATCAGAGGGGCTGCAATGGATCGAAGTGACATTCTTCACGCATTGAGAGAGTCTTTCCAAACACAGGAGTTTCAGGGCTGTGAATCCCACTCGCTGACCAGATTAAAAGAGATGGGTGTCAATATTGGTGCAGCCCGAAAAGAACTACATACTAAATATGCAAAGAGATTGATTAATCAACATCGAACTGGTGTGTTGGGTCGCTGGATGCTGCTTGATTTGCTGAGGCGGAGATCGGAGCACCTATGGACATGTCCGAGTGCTATGATGATAGTCCTTATATAACTGATAACTGGATTGTTCTTGGAAGAGTGGTCTTAGGTCTTCTACATTAATATATATATATTAGATATATAGATGTCTACTAAATCAATCTACGTCTGTAGATCCTAGTATACTATGACTGTAGGTTTGTATAATAAATATATGTCTGTGGGGTTGTCTACTAAATCTTTGTATGTTTGTATAAGTACTATGTTTGTAGGTCAGTAGTTAGTAGAATTGATCATTGCAGACACACTGTCCTGGTGAAGAATTGTAAACCAAATTCACATTTTAAAAATACATTTTTAGTTTTAACTATCTAAAACTGAGGTATTAACTTTGAAAGGGAAAAAAATAACTGCAGAAAGGGAGTACAAGCATATATTATCGAAACCGGACAAAAAAGTGCACAAATTACTTGACAACAGTACTAGTTGATAGATCATATCTTTTTATGTTTCCACAATATTTAATTTTCTTATTATGTATGTATGTCTTATTCCTTCCTCTAAACCTTGCTTAACTTCTTCTCTTTGACATGCAGGTCTTGGCCTGTTACTTTGTTGTTACCATCAACACACTATCAACTTTGTTTTTCAAATCAGGTAACAAGTTTCAGGAAGAGTTTACAGATGATGAAAAACTCAAGCTATACAAGGCTATAGGCTATGATGAGAATGCTAAGGATCCAACCTTCCCCATTGAGGTCAGAACAACAATGTGATTTTGTTGGAAAGCTGTCACTTTTTTAGTTGGCAAAACACGTAATTACAACAAAGTACTGTAGTTTTACAAATTACAAAAACAATGACAAAATACAGCAAGCGTTTCGACCAACAAGGCCTTTATCAAGCAAACGAACAAACAGGAGTGACAAATTAAAATGAAACACAAATGGACGACCAAATACAAACGTATCTAAGGAAAATCTCTATTTGCAATTTTGAGTATATATATATATATATATATATATATATATATATTATTTATAATAAAGAATTGTTTTGACTCCTTAAGCCAGAACTGTGGTGAAGTCTAGACACTGATTTGTATGACATGTGGTGAAGTCTAGACACTGATTTGTATGACGTGGTGAAGTCTAGACACTGATTTGTATGACATGTGGTGAAGTCTAGACACTGATTTGTATGACATGTGGTGAAGTCTACACACTGATTTGTATGACATGTGGTGAAGTCTAGACACTGATTTGTATGACATGTGGTGAAGTCTAGACACTGATTTGTATGACGTGGTGAAGTCTAGACAATGGTTTGTGTGACATGTGAAGTCTAGACACTGGTTTGTATGACATGTGGTGAAGTCTAGACACTGATTTGTGTGACGTGGTGAAGTCTAGATATTGATGTGTGTGACATGTGGTGAAGTCTAGACACTGGTTTGTGTGACATATAGTGAAGTTTAGGCACTGGTTTGTATGAAATAATTATGTTTGTGCAGTATCTATTTGTTCACAATTGTATATATTAACATTGTTGACAGTTTGTTGCTGTGAGATTGGTTACAAAGCTGAACAAGCTATCAGTGGCACTAGTGGACCGCAAAAATGCTGTGTAAGTTTCTGGTTAAAAATTTCAAAGCATAACACATACTCCTGCTATCTCTGTGTGTGACTGCATCTGCATATGTGATGTTGTGTACATAAGTTACATGTGAACATGTGTCTCTGTGTACATGTGTCTTTTTGTACATGTACTTTAGCACGTTTGTATGTGCACAGGCATATATTTGTATTAGATGGCATAAACAAAAGTTCTGTTGCTTTCAAATTGTTAATTCTTGTGTGGGCTGAACAATTGTCAACAATTAAAAGAACTTTTCTTTGTTTACTCATCATTGAATAATCAAATTCTTGTAGTCACTCACTGAAACGTTCTGATGTCATCTATGACTTTGAATTGGCTCTGTAATTCACACACAATTTGTTCAGGCCTTAAAGCAACGAGGATTTTAAAATTTTCCAATCTCAAATAAAGGCCATTTTTGACTACCATCCATATCGGAACATACAACCACTGTTATTCTTTCTTTTGATTTTTTTTTTTTACCCCATGACACTTTTCATTTTTTGATAGAAAATGTTATATCAAGTAACATTCTCCAAAATAAGCCAGTTTCATCAGCATTAAATACATCCACAGAATTATATTTAGACAAAGCAGGTTTAAGCACTTCTTCTGTCCATGAATGAGTTGCTGCTTCATCAACTGATCATTTCTCTCCAACATACACTCTTGTATGTTATGCAATGTCGTTTTTTTAAAACAATCCAACCAGCCATTACTACATGTCCAGTCTGTCTGGCCTCCAAGACGTGCCAAATTTTTCTACTTTTGCAATAATTAATGGCACATTTACATGTACATTATCCAACCTAAGCACAGTGAACCATTTGAAAAGGGCAGTATCAACAAAATCACACATGGCTGTTTTAGCTTTCTGTCTATCACTGTTGATTTGACATTTGAAAAACAATTTTCTGTTGCGGTCTTTATGCTTTAAAATGCCTTTGATCTTGGAATAACGCAAGCCGCAATTATTGATATGTAGGAAGATATCGTAGGTGTGAGATTTCACGTTAAATAATTCTGTCATAAAACAATTTTTATATGTGTGTGTGTGTGGGTGATAAGGAACAGTTTCACTTAACCATCAACACATATATTAGCGGTATTCAAATTTAGATTTGACTAATCCAAATATTTGAGTTAACAGAGGTCGGCGTACCAGGACTTTTAATGCAATGATAAAGAAGGAAAATGGCCTGGACTAAGCTGAGCACAGCAACTTAAACGAAATTCCTCTTATCAGAGTTCGACTTTAGTGGACTCCACTGTGTGTATATATATATATATATAAATTATGTCTGCATGTCCAAGTACTGACTGCCAAGAAATGAGCAAATATTAACAAAGCAGACCATATCACAACACTTCTACTCATGTTAGGGCTAGTTCTACCAAGGTTGCCTCTTGTTTTATTGAGTAAATTGCTAAATATGATAACTGTCTATTCATCTGATTATAATCAACTTATTTGTTTGTATTGTTTCTGCTCATAGAGACAATCAATTGTTGAAACTGACACTGACTGAAATCTGTGCTAGTTTTGGACAGAGACCAGCAGCTAATGCCATCAGGTTAGTAATATCTAGAGCAGAGATGGCAGTTGAATATCTCTATTTATCTCTGTCTCTAGCCCCTCTCTCTTGCTCTCAGTTTCTCTTTCTTACTCTCTCTGTCTCAATCCTTTTGTTTCAATATCACAACATATATTACTGAATGACATTGTCATAAGATATACATATAACATCATATATTACCTAATTGATTAGCTAGCTACTGAATAGAATTTAGGTTCCATTGTCCCATTAGCAGATGTATGTACACATTTAACTGCAGTTTTCTGAATTATTAAACATATTTTATGAGGAATATATCACTTTGTAGGTCAATGAATTTTCTCTAAGATATATTATCAAGAATTATTTGTTAGTTGGAAAATTTGTCAATGAATTTTCTCTAAGATATATTATCAAGAATTATTTGTTAGTTGGAAAATTTGTCAATGAATTTTCTCTAAGATATATTATCAAGAATTATTTGTTAGTTGGAAAATTTGTCAATGAATTTTCTCTAAGATATATTATCAAGAATTATTTGTTAGTTGGAAAATTTGTCAATGAATTTTCTCTAAGATATATTATCAAGAATTATTTGTTAGTTGGAAAATTTGTCAATGAATTTTCTCTAAGATATATTATCAAGAATTATTTGTTAGTTGGAAAATTTGTCAATGAATTTTCTCTAAGATATATTATCAAGAATTATTTGTTAGTTGGAAAATTTGTCAATGAATTTTTCTAAGATATATATCAAGAATTATTGTTAGTTGGAAAATTTGTCAATGAATTTTCTCTAAGATATATTATCAAGAATTATTTGTTAGTTGGAAAATTTGTCAACGAATTTTCTCTAAGATATATTATCAAGAATTATTTGTTAGTTGGAAAATTTGTCAATGAATTTTCTCTAAGATATATTATCAAGAATTATTTGTTAGTTGGAAAATTTGTCAATGAATTTTCTCTAAGATATATTATCAAGAATTATTTGTTAGTTGGAAAATTTGTCAATGAATTTTCTCTAAGATATATTATCAAGAATTATTTGTTAGTTGGAAAATTTGTCAATGTCAAATTATTATTGACAAGAGTAAAGCATAACAAAAATATGAAAATGTCCCAACTTACCTTCAAGTTTTGAATTTCCAAAACATTTCATACCTTTCACTTGATGGTTATCATATAGTAGATCCAATAAGAAAAATGCCAAGTATACAGAAATAGAGCAATATTTAGTCAATAATTGATATTTCTTATCGTATATGACCTTAATCGCTTGTTGCCATGCTAAACAGTTTTGTATAGTTTGCTAACTGGTTTGAAAACATGATACATATGACCAAATATAATTTTTTTTACCTTCAACCGATAACATGTTGTTCGTGAATAAGCTTCCTGTCAGTAAATTAAAATCTTGTACCAAACGGAGATAACATGTGGTTCGTGAATAAGCTTCCTGTCAGTAAATTAAAATCTTGTCCAAACGGAAAGAAAAAATGTAAATATATAACCTGTTCAACTAGTAAACAATCCATGATGCTCCACGGTTCACCGCCACAAGTTTGATGCTCAGGCTCACTGCCACAAGTTTGATGCTCACGGTTCCTGCCACAAGTTTGATGCTACACGGCTCACGCCACAAGTTTGATGCTCCGGCTCACCACCACAAGTTTGATGCTCAGCTCACCACCACAAGTTTGATGCTCACAACGGCTCACCACCACAAGTTTGATGCTCAACGGCTCACCACCACAAGTTTGATGCTCCAACGGCTCACCGCACAGTTTGATGCTCACGACTCACGCACAAGTAAATAGTCATCTTTGATGCTCTAACTCACGCACAAGTAAATAGTCATCTTTGATGCTCAACGGCTCATCCCACAAGTAATAGTCATCTTGATGCTCACAACGGCTCACCCCCACGTTTAGCTCACAAGCTCCCCGTTTGATGCTCACAACGACTCACTGCCACAAGTTTGATGCTCACAAGCTCACCACCACAAGTTTGATGCTCGGCTCACCACCACAAGTTTGATGCTCCAGCTCACCACCACAAGTTTGATGCTCACTCACCACCACAAGTTTGATGCTCACAACGGTTGATCTCCACGGCTCACAAAGTAATCTGATGCTCCAGCGCTCACACCACAAGTTTGATGCCGGCTCACACCACAAGTTGATGCTCTGGCTCCGCCACAGTAAATACCCATCTTTGATGCTCACGCTCACCACCACAAGTTTGAGTCAGCGACTCACTGACAATTGATCAGGCTCACCACCACAAGTTTGATGCTCGCTCACCACCACAGTTTGATCTCGGCTCACCGCCACAAGTAAATAGCCATCTTTGATGCTCCACTCACCACCAGTTTGATCTCCGCTCACCACAAGTTTGATGCTCGTCACGACATAAAGCCATCTTGATCTCACGCTCACCACAAGTTTGATGCTCTAGCTCACCACAGTTTGATCTCACGCTCACCACAAGTTTGATGCTCCACGGCTCACCACCACAAGTTTGATGCTCCAGGCTCACCACCACAAGTTTGATGCTCAACGGACTCACCAGTTTGGCCACGCTCACAAGAAATGCCATTTTTGATGCTCCAACGCTCACCACCACAAGTTTGATGCTCACAACGGCTCACCACCACAAGTTTGATGCTCAGACTCACTGCCAGTTTGATGCTCAGCTCACCACACAAGTTTGATGCTCACCACCACAAGTTTGATGCTCACAACGACTCACCGCCACAAGTTTGATGCTCACAACGGCTCACCGCCACAAGTAAATAGCCATCTTTGATGCTCACAACGGCTCACCACCACAAGTTTGATGCTCACAACGACTCACTGCCACAAGTTTGATGCTCACAACGCTCACCACCAAAAGTTTGATGCTCCAGGCTCACCACCACAAGTTTGATGCTCACAACGGCTCACCACCCAAGTTTGATCTCGCTCACGCCACAAGTTTGATGCTCGCTCCGCCAGTAAATGCCATCTTGATGCTCACAACGGCTCACCACCACAAGTTTGATGCTCACAACGGCTCACCACCACAAGTTTGATGCTCACAACGGCTCACCGCCACAAGTAAATAGCCATCTTTGATGCTCAACGCTCACCACCACAAGTTTGATGCTCGCTCACCACCACAGTTGATGCTCGACTCACTGCACAAGTTTGATGCTCAGCTCACCACCACAAGTTTGATGCTCACGACCACCGCCACAAGTTTGATGCTCACAGACTCACCGCCACAAGTTTGATGCTCAACGGCTCCTGCCACAAGTTTGATGCTCCGGCTACCCACAAGTTTGATCTCGGCTCACCCTCAAGTTTGATGCTCACGACTCACTGCCACAAGTTTGATGCTCCACGCTCACGCCACAAGTTTGATGCTCACAACGACTCACCCACAAGTTTGATGCTACAAGGCTCACCACCACAAGTTTGATGCTCAAACGGCTCACCGCCTACAGTTTGATGCTCACAACGACTCACCGCCACAAGTTTGATGCTCAAACGGCTCACCACCACAAGTTTGATGCTCACAACTGCCACCACCACAAGTTTGATGTCGACTCACCCAAGTTATTTTCGCGACTCACAGTTGATCTCACGCTACGCCACAGTTTGATGCTCACAACGGCTCACCACCACAAGTTTGATGCTCACAGCACGCCGTTTGACTCACCCCACAAGTTAATGCTCTAGCAACGCTCACCACCACAAGTTTGATGCTCACAACGGCTCACCACCACAAGTTTGATGCTCACAACGGCTCACCACCACAAGTAAATAGTCATCTTTGATGCTACGACGCTCATCACCACAAGTAAATAGTCATCTTTGATGCTCATAACGGCTGCTAGAAGGCAATCAGTTAATGACATTGTCATAAGATATAATAAATAACACATTTATTATGATATTTATTTTTGACACCTTTTTTATTTTGCTAGTTTTCATAATACCGATATTTTAATCTATATATTCAATGATTCTAATGTGGTGTTATTGTTCCAGACTTGATGTTAAAGTTGACAGACTGCGTGCAGCTGGTTCTCCTCGCAAAGACTTCACACCAAAGATGATCAGCTCCATTGGTGTCTCCAAGGAGGAGAACATCTCTCTGTTATCATTAACTGTTGAAACCAATCCTCTAGATGGATTGTGTGACTCTAGGATCAGAGTACAATCCAGGCCACTAGAGATTGTATATGATGCTGTAAGTTTGATTTCATCTTGACATTTTTCTCATTAGCTTTGCTGCTGCTGCTGCTGCTGTTGTTGATATTCACACATCAGTTTTGGTTGTGGTTTATATACCCATGTATATATATTTACTATTTGGTATGGGACTGATCAGGAGGACCTGAGACAGTATTTTGACTAGTCAGTAAAACACTGAGAAAACTAACATCTTCAGTTATTAGATGAACTTGTTGTTCACCTTCTTACTGTTAGTGGACCAGGATATAAACCCATGTTTTTACAAGAGTTGTTCACTTTGAACTGTTAGTGGACCAGGATATAAACCCATGTTTTTACAAGAGTTGTTCACTTTGAACTGTTAGTGGACCAGGATATAAACCCATGTTTTTACAAGAGTTGTTCACTTTGAACTGTTAGTGGACCAGGATATAAACCCATGTTTTTACAAGAGTTGTTCACTTTGAACTGTTAGTGGACCAGGATATAAACCCATGTTTTTACAAGAGTTGTTCACTTTGAACTGTTAGTGGACCAGGATATAAACCCATGTTTTTACAAGAGTTGTTCACTTTGAACTGTTAGTGGACCAGGATATAAACCCATGTTTTTACAAGAGTTGTTCACTTTGAACTGTTAGTGGACCAGGATATAAACCCATGTTTTTACAAGAGTTGTTCACTTTGAACTGTTAGTGGACCAGGATATAAACCCATGTTTTTACAAGAGTTGTTCACTTTGAACTGTTAGTGGACCAGGATATAAACCCATGTTTTTACAAGAGTTGTTCACTTTGAACTGTTAGTGGACCAGGATATAAACCCATGTTTTTACAAGAGTTGTTCACTTTGAACTGTTAGCGGACCAGGATATAAACCCATGTTTTTACAAGAGTTGTTCACTTTGAACTGTTAGCGGACCAGGATATAAACCCATGTTTTTACAAGAGTTGTTCACTTTGAACTGTTAGTGGACCAGGATATAAACCCATGTTTTTACAAGAGTTGTTCACTTTGAACTGTTAGTGGCCAGGATATAAACCCATGTTTTACAAGAGTTGTTCACTTTGAACTGTTAGCGACGTAAAATAAGGTCATTGGACCAGGATATAAACCCATGTTTTTACAAGAGTTGTTCACTTTGAACTGTTAGTGACAGGACCTCAGGATATGACAGAAAACCCATGTTTTTGACAAAGAAAAATTTTTAAGCGAATCATACATTTTGATAGAGACAGCTCTGTATTAGCTCTCTTATTTTTTATATATATAGAACATGTACCATATATTAACATTTAAAATTCAATTCTCTGTTCATTTATTAATGGTCAACTATTTCTGAATAAGAAAAGGGAAATACAAAATTAGTTTTAGTAAAAAGAAAACAATAATAAAATGTGAGCAAATTTTTTTACTTAACACTCAATTAAAATATATAATATATTCTACACATCTACAAGCCATAAAACATGCTCCTGTTCATACTACATCTATATTTACACAATCCTGGAAAGTTTCATCAGTTTTTATACATAAATTAAAAAACAATAATTTCAGTTTTGAAGTCAGAAGATGAAGTCCTTACTTCAAGTCTAAATTGTTTTTTAACAAAATAAGTTGCTACATTTTTGGGCAGATTTTATCACAGTTTACTAAACTAAAATAAAAAAAACAGCAATGTCCACATGTGGAGCCGGAAATGACTGATGACCTTAGGCTCAATTAATAAAGATGAACTGGAATATAAATTTACTACAACTGTTTAACTATTAGAGTACCAGACCCCTCTCTGCGTGGCACATGTACCAAAAGGGTCCAACACAAAAGCCATATAGTGTAGCGCTACAACCGCTACATTTTAAATTGTATTTTGATAAATATATTCTCTATCATCATGTCTATCTTGATCATTCTTGTCTGACTCACATATCTTGTTCACTCTTGTCTGACTCTCATATCTTGATCATTCTTGTCTGACTCTCATATCTTGATCATTCTTGTCTGACTCTCATATCTTGTTCACTCTCGTCTGACTCACATATCTTGATCACTCTTGTCTGACTCACATATCTTGATCACTCTTGTCTGACTCACATATCTTGATCACTCTTGTCTGACTCACATATCTTGTTGACTCTTGTCTCACATATCTTGTTCACTCTTGTCTGACTCACATATCTTGATCACTCTTGTCTGACTCACATATCTTGTTCACTCTTGTCTGAATCACATATCTTGATCACTCTTGTCTGACTCAATCTTGTTCACTCTTGTCTGACTCACATATCTTAATCACTCTTGTCTGACTCCCATATCTTTTTCACTCTTGTCTGACTCACATATCTTGTTCACTCTTGTCTGACTCACATATCTTGTTCACTCTTGTCTGACTCACATATCAATTAAGAGACCTGGTACTCTTACTGTCTTCTATATTGTCCCTAAAGTTTGAACAAATTTACAATATAATTAACTGATATATATATATATATATTATTTGATATATCTCTTTAATGTGTTTCCTCAGATCACAATCAATGCATTGGCAGCATTCTTCAGACCTCCAGAATCAGTTAAATTGAAGCAGTAAGTTTGATATCAGCAGTAAGTTTGATATAAGCAGTATGTTTGATATCAGCAGTAAGTTTGATATCAGCAGTAAGTTTGAGATATCAGCAGTATGTTTGACATCAGCAGTAAGTTTGAGATATCAGCAGTATGTTTGAATGTTGTGTTTGTTCATGAAAGAATGCTTTTACTGTCATCATGTGAATGTGACAAACTGTTCATGTTTGCATCCAACCATGCTTCATCCATTGATATCTTGTATATGTATAGACTGTCAAATGCTGCTATGGCCAAGTATGATGAGATCAAGACACAGACTACAGCTGGTGTTGCTCACATGATGTCTGAAAGAAAGTATGCAGATATTGAGGTTCATCTCATGCCATCTTACATCATTGTACCTGAAACTGGAGAACTCAAAAAGTATGTCACATTTTTGTTATCATTTAAAATTCTTGACAACAATTGTGCTCAAGACTACTTCTTTTCTCTAATCTTGTTTTGCCTCACAGTACCAGGATAAGAAATTGATAGAACAGGCTCTGGTGTACTTCGTTCACGGCGGCTTTCACTGCCTCTGTTATTTCTTTGGTCCATCTTTTGCTCGAACAATCTTTTGCTTTCTATCCACTGTATCTAAGTAGCGTTGCCCTTTAAGGCTGTTGACACAATAACTAAAAGGGAAAAGAGAGAACACCACGCCTTGGTCAGTTATCTGGTACTAACCAAGACCCCCCACACACCACCCCCCACCCCCCATAAATTGTTGGATTTATTCAACGTTGATAAATCAACGTTGATAAACAGAACAGCGAGAAGACATAGTAAACAAGTAATCAAAAAATCAAAGACACAATCGTGGGAAAAATACGGAGAACAACTGCCATTACTATGCAAAGAACAGCCACAAAATCTTTTCAAAAGTGTCAATTCCATGAGGATAAGAGACAAAAGTTTCAACCCCACTGACATTATTAATGATAAAAACGGTACTCCGATATTTAATACAAACGGAAGGAAGAACAGATGGAAAGAATACTTCCAAGAACTACTTAACCAACCACCAACATCAATTTGCGAATAGATTTAAAAATAACACAAGCATAGAAGAACCAAATATACTCATCCAAGAAATAGAAGAAGTTGTGAAGAAGAGTCCACGTCACAAGACAGCAGGCATAGATGGTATAACCAATGAAGCAATCAAGGCATGCGGAGAAACAGGAATACAATGGATACATAGAATCTTCAAGTCAGCCTGGACAGAAAGAGAAGTCCCCAAAGACTGGCAGAAAGCCATCATAATACCAATATGGAAAAAAAGGGCAACAAAAGAGAATGCAATACATACAGAGGCATATCATTATTAAGTCATGTTGGGAAATTATATGCTAAAATTTTGGAATCTAGAATCAAACCTATAATAGAACCACAGCTGAACATCGCTCCGTTTGGTTTCAGAAAGGGAAAGAGTTGCACTGATGCCCTGTTCACACTAAGGCAACTCAGCAAAACACCATAGAATATGACAAACAGCTCAACTTAGCATTTATAGACCAAGAAAAGGCCTTTGATAGAATAAACAGAAACAAACTATGGACCATACTAAGTGAATATGGAATTTAGGGCCAACTATTAGACAATATTAGAGCAGTATACCAAAAATTCTCAAGCGTAGTACGAACAAGCGATGGCCTGACAGACGAATTTGAATTATCATCAGGAGTAAGGCAGGGATGTGTGCTTTCGCCTATACTTTTCAATATATACATAGACAGGATAACGCAAGAAACCAAGACAGAACAACCTCGACAACGACTACAATTTAATCAACGAACTACTCTTTGCAGATGATCAGAGTATAATTTACAACAACGAACACAAACTTCAACAACACATAAATGCACTGCAAGTGACATGCGAAAAATATGACATGAAAATTAACACCTCCAAAACAGAAGTCATGACAATAAGTAGGTCAACAGGTCAACTAAATATACACGTGAATAATGTCAAAATACAACAGACTCCAGAATTCAAATATCTCGGGAGTATATTCACAGCAGATGGAAAGATGGACAGAGAAATCGAGACTAGATGCCAGAAGGCAAATGCAGTGACATACCAACTGTCACCACTATTAAAACATCCAAGCATTAACATGGCAGTCAAACGACAACTGATAAACTGCATATTTATTCCAACTCTCTGCTATCAGTACCAAACATGGTCCCTGACTAAGACACAAAAAGAAAGATTACAACATGTGAAATGAGATGTCTACGAAAAGCTGTCAACGTTACAAGGCAAGATAGAGTGAGAAACGAGAATATCAGAAGCATCGTTGGTACTATACCATGCATACAGTACATCGAGAAGCAAAGATTCAAGTGGTTCGGCCATCAAATGAGAATGGAACCACATTTACTACCATCATGTGCCTACAATAATCGACACACAAGGCGCAGAGCACAAGGCAGGCCAAGAACACGATGGATAGATAACATCTCAGAGTCCCTGCAAAAGCATGGACTGACAACGTCAAGCGCAACGCACCTGGCACAAGATAGGAAACTAACTCTCCCACGACGCTTCACGGCAAATGTGGTTAAGATAAGATAAATCAAATGAAACCATTCAACAACACATCACAAATCAATGTAACATGGTATTTATGCTCATGTTTATTTGATTGTATGATTCAATGTTTGTTTCATACATTCAGTTTGTATGTGATCTGTAGTTTTTGGTTGGAAACATTTCATATGTGAGTTTGTGTGTGTAACAATATCAGACTTTTGTTTTGTTGAGATACATTCATTAGTTATCCAACAGTTGTTGACTATATAGTCATAACTCTATATTTGATTACAGAGATGTGAATTTGCTCTTGCTAAACTTGGGCTCACTCGACGTCACCAGTGAGAAAAACAAAGATGTGCCAGTGGGATTACAGGTAGTACAATGTTTATTGTTTGTATGGGCTTGTACGAAAGCTCACAGTACGGACATATATGGTCTGAAGGGGGTGGAGGCTACTACTATCTACTAGTTCACATTGTGGACATGTGTCTTGGGGACAGAGGTATCTACTAGTTCACATTGTGGACATGTGTCTTGGGGACAGAGGTATCTACTAGTTCACATTGTGGACATGTGTCTTGGGGACAGAGGTATCTACTAGTTCACATTGTTGACATGTGTCTAAGGGACAGAGGTATCTACTAGTTCACAATGTGGACATGTGTCTTGGGGACAGAGGTATCTACTAGTTCACATTGTGGATATGTGTCTTGCGGACAGAGGTATCTACTAGTTCACATTGTGGACATGTGTCTTATAGACAGAGGTATCTACTAGTTCACAATGTGGACATGTGTCTAAGGGACAGAGGTATCTACTAGTTCACATTGTGGACATGTGTCTTGGGGACAGAGGTATCTACTAGTTCACATTGTGGACATGTGTCTTGCGGACAGAGGTATCTACTAGTTCACATTGTGGACATGTATCTTATAGACAGAGGTATCTACTAGTTCACAGTCTGGACATGTCTTGGAGACAGAGGTATCTACTAGTTCACATTGTTGACATGTGTCTAAGGGACAGAAGTATCTACTAGTTCACATTATGGGCATGTGTCTTGGGGACAAAGGTATCCACTAGTTCACATTGTGGACATGTGTCTTGCAGACAGAGGTATCCACTAGTTCATAGTCTGGACATGTGTCTTGGAGACAGGTATCTACTAATTCATAGTCTGAACATGTGTCTTGGAGACAGAGGTATCTACTAGTTTACAGTGTGGACATGTGTCTTGGAGACAGAGGTATCTACTAGTTCACAGTCTGGACATGTCTTGGAGACAGAGGTATCTACTAGTTCACATTGTGGACATGTGTCTTGGGGACAGGTATCTACTAGCTCACAGTGTGGACATGTGTCTTGGAGACAGAGGTATCTACTAGTTCACAGTGTGGACATGTGTCTTAGGGACAGAGGTATCTACTAGTTCATAATGTGGACATGTGTCTTGGAGACAGAGGTATCTACTAGTTCACAGTGTGGACATGTGTCTTGGAGACAGAGGTATCTACTAGTTCATAGTTTGGACATGTGTCTTAGGGACAGAGGTATCTACTAGTTCATAGTCTGGACATGTGTCTTTGAGACAGAGGTATCTACTAGTTCATAGTCTGGACATGTGTCTTTGGGACAGAGGTATCTACTAGTTCACAGTGTGGACATGTGTCTTAGGGACAGAGGTATCTACTAGCTCACATTGTGGACATGTGTCTTGGAGACAAGAGGTACATATCAGTATGACTGACATACTTTCATTGACTTTGTTTAAAAAGCAATAATAAGAGTAATAATAATGATAAAAAAAAGGATATCTATGCCAAGAAAAGTTCTTGATATCAACAGAAAATATTGATATAAAAATATACAAGAATCTGTTAAAAAGTTCTCAAACTTTTGCAGGGGAAAATACAATTACTGACCTAGAGGTCTGACACTTTGTCTACTTGAAAGTATCCTCCTTTGCACTGCACACACCTCTCATAGATCTTGTCATTGTAAGAAGCATTTTAGGAAGGTCTCTGTGAGATAGTTTAACTGTTAAATGACATAACATACATGTCTTCTTGTGACCTAAAATGGGTTCCTTTAAGCTTGGGAACAGTCAGAAATTGTAAGTAGCCATGTCAGAAGATTAGGAAATCTGACGGAAAGTTGTGTTTGGCCAAGAAAGTGTGAATCAGATCTGAAAGATAGGCTGGTATATTGTCATAATGGAGTTGCCAAATTTCTGTTGACGAGAGGTATGTTCGTATGTATGGCTTAGCATCACAAAGGCACTGAATGTCACTCCATGTAGTATATTTGGTAATGTTTCATCCTTGCGATGCATATTTATAATGCATCAATCCACAAGTCAACAAAACTGGTCAACATAACTATGTCACTGCTACACAGAAGTCAACAAACTGGTCAACATAACTATGTCACTGCTACAGAAGTCAACAAACTGGTCAACATAACTATGCATGCTACACGAAGTCAACAAAACTGGTCAACATAACTATGGCACTGCTACACAGAAGTCAACAAAACTGGTCAACATAACTATGACACTGCTACACAGAAGTCAACAAAACTGGTCAACATAACTATGTCACTGCTACACAGAAGTCAACAAAACTGGTCAACATAACTATGGCACTGCTGCACAGAAGTCAACAAAACTGGTCAACATAACTATGTCACTGCTACACAGAAGTCAACAAAACTGGTCAACATAACTATGGCACTGCTACATAGAAGTCAACAAAACTGGTCAAGATAACTATGGCACTGCTACACAGAAGTCAACAAAACTGGTCAACATAACTATGTCACTGCTACACAGAAGTCAACAAAACTGGTCAACATAACTATGGCACTGCTACATAGAAGTCAACAAAACTGGTCAAGATAACTATGGCACTGCTGCACACTAGCCTTGCTTGTTTGTTGGTTTTTTTATTCAAGGATGATGAATGTGTGATGACTGCATCTTGGTTTTCTAGTCATACTTATAACCCCACAACTTATCACCAGTGATCATGATGGTTGGGGTCACCGTTTGCGCAGGGTCACCTTCTTTAAAGCGATTCTACCTCTGTGTAACTAATATTAATGTTAATATATTAATGTTAATATTAACTCAGAATTGTTGCCAAAAGTCTTGCCAAAAGTCTGTTGAATCTTCTGAATAGATTCCATCTAGGCATCGCCAAACTTTAGGCAAAATTTGATGATACTGCTGCTTAAGTTGCCCTGTCATTTCACAGCAAATGTGATGAGAGTTGACTACACTCAGTCATATCTGACTATATTCGTTACATGCTAACTGGAGTCTGTTGAACAACACATTAACAGACTCCAGTGAGCATGTAACGAATACAACATGAGATTAAACATAGACAAAACAGAAGTAATGACATTCGCCAGAGAAGAAAGCACTACCAATATCTCCATCGACAATCGCCCACTAAATCAAGTAAAGGACTTCACATACCTGGGGAGCATTTTTTCAGCAAACGGAAGAATAACTATGAAATTCAACACAGATGCAACAAAGCAAATCAAATGATAGGGCAAATGGCGCCAATTTTAAGATGCAAACACATCACCATGAACACAAAAAGAGCAATGTTCAACACAATCCTTCTCCCCACATTATGTTACCAGTGCCAAACCTGGGACGCTGACAACAAAGCGATAGAAGAAAACTAGTCACAACAGAGATGAAGTGTTTACGCAGAATGCTGGGTGTAACAAGAAGAGACCGGTTGAGAAATGAAGACATCAGGAAAAAAGTGGGTACAACATCAGTACTAGACTTCATCAAGAAACAACAAATTAAATGGTTTGGCCACGTAAGCAGATTACCATCAGACAGTGCACCTCAAAGAGCAATTCTGCTCCGATACAATGGGCACAAAGCAAAAGGCAGGCCACGCAAAAGATGGACCTCAGAGAATAGAGGCTACGAAAGAGGCTACGATAAAGCGCATACTAGGGCCCGTTTTAGAAATCTCTTCCTGACCTGACGCTGTGAGGCAAACAGGATTCGAGAAAGAAAAGAAAAAAAAGAAAAGAAAGTGTGTGACTACACTCAGTCATATCTGACTGCCAGTGTGTGATGTTTTCTGTGGGAGGGGAACAATTCACACATGCCTTCACATCATTGCTGGAGAACAACTCCTGTGATTCAGTTGTTTTCATCATGATCATTCAGGTCTGATAACTTTTTGAATAGACCTGGTGTATATATATATTAGATCAAATTGATTGTACTATCCCAAATGTGACCTTAACACTGCTTTATGATGCCATATTTTCTAGCTGTCTGCAGAAGAGCTGGCTAGTTACTCCTATGACAAGTTCAACATTAGTCTGGACAATGTACAGCTTCTCTTTGTGCAGCCTGGTGAGTCACTAGTCATTCATTCATTCTAGACACATTTTAGCCTAAATGTATCATAGTCTAGAAGAGCTTTATCTTATGATATGGTTGTCTGTGTTAGTCTATATCCATCTTAGTATACCTTAGTTTAGGGCCTATCTTTGACTTATTCATGTCCATAAATGTACTATACAAATCAAAGAACTCAAGACATCAACCCTCTTAGACAACAATATCAAAGGTAGCGCTTGATTATGATCATGGGATACACTTCTGCTGCTTCTTGACTCTAGAAATGTCATTTAGTAAGTTCTCATGGAGCAAACTGTGGAATTGCATTACAATGGAGAAATATTATACTAGAAATGTCATTTAGTAAGTTCTCATAGAGCAAACTGTGAAATTACATTACAATGTAGAAATATTATAAACCCCCTTAAATGTGCCATACAAAGCTTCTACAGAATATGACAGAATTATAGAATTATAGGAAAATAACACCAAAATCGCCTTAAAGCAAGCACACACAAGATCACTACGTTTCCCCAACACTTCTATAAAGAAGTAAATGGTGGAAGAGAAGAAGAAGAACACCAAAATCAGAAGAGTATATAACAACTCGCTAGTGTAAGACAGGGATGATATTTTATCATATTAGCTTTACAAGTTATAATAATAATAATAATAAAGCCATTACGGTCGTAGGGGTGTCAATGTGGAGACAGCACAAAAAGCACACCATTAGTTTCTGTCTTCAACTCTTCGAGCAAGTGTGGAGAAACTCTGTCCTAACCAGCTTGTGATGTTGTCAAACCAGGATTTTCTTTGCCCTCCTTTCTTTCTGCCACCCTCAACTGTTCCCTGTAGGATAATCTTAGAGAGTGAGCTATGTCTCATCACATGCCCGAACCACGCAAGTTTACACCTTTTCACGATTGTCAAGAGTGGTACTTGTCGATCTACAAGGTTGTTTATTTGGTCTCTTACATAAATGTTCATCTTATGTTCTATGTAACTAATATGTAGTACCTATCTGTAACACTTATACATATTCAAAGACCTGGATTCTTCGCTCCATTCTGCATTGAGCGTCCAGCTCTCACAACCACACAAAAGAATGGATAGCACCAGTGATTTTACAAGTTACTCTTGGATCAATATATGTATCGAGGAGTATTGTCTCATAAATAACATCATCAGTTATCAGTTATATGAGGACTATCATCATAGCACTCGGACATGTCCATAGGTGCTCCGATCTCCGCCTCAGCAAATCCAGCAGCGTCCAGCGACCCAACACGCCAGTTCGATGTTGATTAATCAATCTCTTTGCATATTTAGTATATCGTTCTTTTCGGGCTGAACCAATATCATGTCCTGGAAGATGAAATATTTTGGTCATGTTAAGCCTTACAGTGGTTTGGAGAGAGTGATGATGGAAGGTGTGCTTCCTGGAGTACAAGGCAGGGGAAGACCAAGTGATAATGGAAGGTGTGCTTCCTGGAGTACAAGGCAGGGGAAGACCAAGTGATAATGGAAGGTGTGCTTCCTGGAGTACAAGGCAGGGGGAGACCAAGTGATAATGGAAGGTGTGCTTCCTGGAGTACAAGGCAGGGGAAGACCAAGTGATAATGGAAGGTGTGCTTCCTGGAGTACAAGACAGGGGAAGACCAAGTGATGATGGAAGGTGTGCTTCCTGGAGTACAAGGCAGGGGGAGACCAAGTGATAATGGAAGGTGTGCTTCCTGGAGTACAAGGCAGGGGAAGACCAAGTGATAATGGAAGGTGTGCTTCCTGGAGTACAAGACAGGGGAAGACCAAGTGATGATGGAAGGTGTGCTTCCTGGAGTACAAGGCAGGGGGAGACCAAGTGATAATGGAAGGTGTGCTTCCTGGAGTACAAGGCAGGGGAAGACCAAGTGATAATGGAAGGTGTGCTTCCTGGAGTACAAGGCAGGGGAAGACCAAGTGATAATGGAAGGTGTGCTTCCTGGAGTACAAGGCAGGGGAAGACCAAGTGATAATGGAAGGTGTGCTTCCTGGAGTACAAGGCAGGGGAAGACCAAGTGATAATGAAAGGTGTGCTTCCTGGAGTACAAGGCAGGGGAAGACCAAGTGATAATGAAAGGTGTGCTTCCTGGAGTACAAGGCAGGGAAAGACCAAGTGATAATGAAAGGTGTGCTTCCTGGAGTACAAGGCAGGGGAAGACCAAGATGAAGGTCACAGCAGAACATCAAAGAAACCTTTCAACATGATGCTGGAGCAGGCCAGAACTTGCTAGAAACACTTTTTTTAAAAGTGGACTGTGATGAAAGTGATGTTCGACAAGGGACATGCTACTTGACATATGGATGAAAGGTTGTCATGAGTAGATCAAGTCTGTCATATTGGAATATTTCAATATAAAACCAGTATGTGTTTCAATCATTGTATTTATAAATAATGTAGACAACTCCATCAATGCAACAAATGTCAACAACTCCATCAATGCAACAAATGTCAACAACTCCATCAATGCAACAAATATCAACAACTCCATCAAGAAAATCCATGATAATCTCAAGAGATGTGACAAAAGTAGATTACATTCAGAGAATGAAGCAAATCAGTTTTTGAAATATATTGAAGCTGTCACAGACTGGAAAGAAGACAATAAAGAACTGACTACCCACTTTGATCATATTTTCTTCTTGTTCATCTACTGAAACCACATCATAATTTATTCTCAGGTGTTAACTGGAAGAATGAAAGCCAGTCCTCCAATTCTTCATCGTACATTCTTCGACCCATGTCAATTAAGTTACTGCTGGAGAAATGCTTGTTTGCAAATGATCCCAACCTCCCACAGTAAGAACATTGATTGTGTCAGTGAACATTGATTGTATAAGTGAACATTGATTGTGTAAGTGAACATTGATTGTGTAAGTGAACATTGATTGTATCAGTGAACATTGATTGTATAAGTGAACATTGATTGTGTCAGTGAACATTGATTGTATAAGTGAACATTGATTGTATAAGTGAACATTGATTGTGTCAGTGAACATTGATTGTGTAAGTGAACATTGATTGTATAAGTGAACATTGATTGTGTCAGTGAACATTGATTGTGTCAGTGAACATTGATTGTGTCAGTGAACATTGATTGTGTAAGTGAACATTGATTGTGTCAGTGAACATTGATTGTGTCAGTGAACATTGATTGTATATGACAGTGATTTGTCAGTGAACATTGATTGTATAAGTGAACATTGATTGCAGTGAACATTGATTGTGTAAGTGAACATTGATTGTATAAGTGAACATTGATTGTGTCAGTGAACATTGATTGTGTCAGTGAACATTGATTGTGTCAGTGAACATTGATTGTGTCAGTGAACATTGATTGTGTAGTGAACATTGATTGTGTAAGTGAACATTGATTGTTAGTGAACATTGATTGTATCAGTGAACATTGATTGTATAAGTGAACATTGATTGTGTAAGTGAACATTGATTGTGTAAGTGAACATTGATTGTGTCAGTGAACATTGATTGTATAAGTGAACAGTGATTGTATCAGTGAACATTGATTGTATAAGTGAACATTGATTGTGTCAGTGAACATTGATTGTATAAGTGAACATTGATTGTATAAGTGAACATTGATTGTGTCAGTGAACATTGATTGTGTCAGTGAACATTGATTGTGTCAGTGAACATTGATTGTGTCAGTGAACATTGATTGTATAAGTGAACAGTGATTGTATAAGTGAACAGTGATTGTATCAGTGAACAGTGATTGTATCAGTGAACATTGATTGTGTCAGTGAACATTGATTGTGTCAGTGAACATTGATTGTGTCAGTGAACATTGATTGTGTCAGTGAACATGGATTGTATAAGTGAACATTGATTGTGTCAGTAACATGATTGTATAAGTGAACATTGATTGTGTCAGTGAACATGGATTGTATAAGTGAACATTGATTGTGTTAGTGAACATGATTGTATAGGAACATTGATTTTTACATTGATTAACTCATGGTTCAGGTATCACTTAGCATGAGAGCTAATTGTGACATATAATAGACCCAGGCGCAGGCCAAACCTGGTAGACCTAAGACAATTGCATTCAATATTACACCACAACAGGTACTGATACACTGGGGAAATGAAAACAGGGGGAGAAGATGGCCATATAGGCGCTGGATTGATGGAATAGCAGTTTCTGAAGATGTCTAAGAGGTGCCTAACCCTTTAGCTGCTAAGGACGTATATATACGTTTTCCCATTCACTGCTAAAGACGCATTAAAACGTCTGTTATTATCTCTCCTCTGTGGGCTAAAGACGTGTTAACACGTTATGCATTGCTACTGTCACTGCTATATGGCGTACATTCACGTTTGTGACCTAGAAACAAAGAGTAGCTATTTTTAGCTCAGCCTTCGGAAAGTATGTAGCAGCGAAAGGGTTAAGAGAGCTCTATCCTACATCCTATACTTCACCACAAGGGTAGAAAAATAGCAAGATGAGATGATTGGATTATTTTTGTTGAGAAAAATAAAGTTCAGAAAATATCAGTCTGATATGTTGATGCTTTTTTCAGAATCCGAGTTGGTGGAGAACTGCCATTAGTTGCAGTGACAGTCTCAGACAACAAGTTACTAGGCATCATGAAACTAGCTCAGAGTATTCCCTTGCCAGAACCAGCACCTGAGGTAGTAATCTGATATTATTGTATATGTTGTTGTTGTTTGTTTGTCCACCTACCTTCAGCAATGCATCAAGCAAAGCAAACCCACTATGGATCTCTCATCCATCACCTTAACCAATCTGCCACGGCGACTATATAATTACTTTTACTAGGATTTGCTACAAGCAGTTATTTCTTATTTTTATGTTTGTTGACCTACACGCTCTGATATAAACAAAACAAGGTTCGTCCTTAGGTTGAAATGGTTGTGCATTGGCTGCTTTAATCCCCTACATAACAAACCCTCTGCTCCCTACCAAGCAGTGTGTATATGGTAACTAAGATAGGTTTGGTATGAGACTAAGACAACCTCATGTTAACCACCACTGTAAGAGAACATCAGATGATGTGGTGCATGCTTCCTGTCAGGAGGCCAACTACAGTGGCAACCTCTGCTTCTAATAATAATAATAATAATTCCTCTCGTCACGTTATCGTTACATAGGGCCTGCAAGTAATTTCTCCATACCGCTCTATCCTGGGCAACTCGCTCAATCTCCTCCATGGAACTGAGACCGATATTTCCTGCCTCTCTTAGCAAAGTTCGCTTCAGGGTCTCCTTAGGTCGACCTCTCTGTCTTGAACCCTTTTTTTTTCGCAGACATCTATTTTCAAATGTATTCAACTTGCTTTCTATATCCTTAGTCATTTTCCAACTCTCGCTAGCATATGTTAGGATTGATACAACATTTGAATTGAAAATTCGTAATTTAGTTTTAATACTATATAACTTGCAGTTCCATATTTTATTTAGACTTTTAAAAGCTAATGTTGCTTTGCCAATTCGTATCATAATTTCTTTTTAACATTTCCTGTGCAATCAAAATTGCTACCCAAATAGGTGAACTGCTCTGTTATTTTTATCATTTTAGATTCCAGTGTGATATCTGCATTACTTGCCATAGGTGTCTTCATTATATTTGTTTTTTCATAACTTATCTGCAGTTCAACTTTTGATGCTATAGATGACAAGTTGTCTGTTTTTCTTTGCATATCTTGGTTGTTTCTACTTAACAACGCAATATCATCTGCAAAATCCAAATCTTCTAGTTGACTACTTTCTACCCAATCGATGCCAGTTTCGCCCCTGCAACATTTTCGCATCACCCAGTCAATGGCCACTCCAAACAATAGCGGAGATAGAATATAGCCTTGCTTTACTCCGGTTTCAACCATAAACCAGTCCTGTGTCCAAGTCTGCTCCTAATAGATTGTGAAAAAATACATATCTTGTTTTTTTTGGGGGGTTCAACAGTTTGAGTTCCTCATGTGTATTGTAAGTACACATCCAGTTTATGAAACGTTTTTTTGCTTGATGACCTTAGTCTCATCGTCTTGCCTGGTCAAACTTATACAAATACCTTTTTGATGAGATATTGGACATTGACCATAGTGGCTCATGACTCTTATATCTATAGATCTTCTTGAATAATTCCAAAGTTGTTTCGCTTTCTTGCTTTTCGTTCCATGTAATGTTTTGTATCTTGCATGTGTTGGAGACATTTCTCTTAGTTCCATATAATGTATTTTATTTTCATAGAGGAAGGCAATTTTCTGTAGACATCATCACAATGCTTTATATCCTCAAGAGTTGGAGCAGCTCAACAGTTTCATGTGTATGTTACACAGTTGACACTTAATCTCAGCTACTCCTGCAGGTGCCATATTGTCTATGTAATACATCCCTGACATCTTATCTTATCTCAAAGCTACTCCTGCAGTGCCATGTTGTCTATGTAATACATCCCTGACACTTATCTATCTAAAGCTACTCCTGCAGGTGCCATGTTGTCTATGTAATACATCCCTGACACCTTATCTTATCTCAAAGCTACTCCTGCAGGTGCCATGTTGTCTATGTAATACATCCCTGACATCTTATCTCAAAGCTACTCCTGCAGGTGTCATGTTGTCATGTAATACATCCTGACATCACTTATCTCAAGCTACTCCTGCAGGTGCCATGTTGTCTATGTAATACATCCTTGACATCTTATCTTATCTCAAAGCTACTCCTGCAGGTGCCATGTTGTCTATGTAATACATCCTTGACATCTTATCTTATTCAAAGCTACTCCTGCAGGTGCATTTGTCTCTATAATACATGCCTTGACATCTTATCTTATCTCAAAGCATACTCCTGCAGAGTGCCATGTTCTGTCTATTATCTACTCCATCGATGCCAGTCTTACTCCTGCAACATTTCGCTACTCCTGCAGGTGCCATATTGTCAATGTAATACATCCTTGACTCTTTCATCTCAAAGCTACTCCTGCAGGTGTCATAGTTGTCAATAATACATCCCTGATCATCTTATCTCAAGCATTCTGCAGGTGCCATCATTGTCATTGTAATACATCCTGACACTTTCTTATCTAAAGCTACTCCTGCATGCCATATTGTCATAATACATCCTTGACATCTTATCTTACCAAGTACTCATGCAGGTGTCATATTGTCTATGAATACATCCTTGACATCTTATCTTATCTCAAAGCTTTACTCCTGCAGGTGTCATATTGTCTATGTAATACATCTAAATCTTTATCTTTCTCAAAGCTATTCTGCAGTGCATATTGTCTATTAATACATCCCTGATGCCTTATCTTATCTCAAAGCTACTCCTGCAGGTGCCATATTGTCTATGTAATACATCCTGACACTTATCTTATCTCAAAGCTACTCCTGCAGGTGCCATGTTGTCTATGTAATACATCCCTGACACCTTATCTTATCTCAAAGCTACTCCTGCAGGTGCCATGTTGTCTATGTAATACATCCCTGACACCTTATCTTATCTCAAAGCTACTCCTGCAGGTGCCATGTTGTCTATGTAATACATCCCTGACATCTTATCTTATCTCAAAGCTACTCCTGCAGGTGCCATGTTGTCTATGTAATACATCCCTGATGCCTTATCTTATCTCAAAGCTACTCCTGCAGGTGCCATGTTGTCTATGTAATACATCCCTGACATCTTATCTTATCTCAAAGCTACTCCTGCAGGTGCCATGTTGTCTATGTAATACATCCCTGACATCTTATCTTATCTCAAAGCTACTCCTGCAGGTGCCATATTGTCTATGTAATACATCCCTGACATCTTATCTTATCTCAAAGCTACTCCTGCAGGTGCCATATTGTCTATGTAATACATCCCTGACATCTTATCTTATCTCAAAGCTACTCCTGCAGGTGCCATATTGTCTATGTAATACATCCTTGACATCTTATCTTATCTCAAAGCTACTCCTGCATGTGCCATATTGTCTATGTAATACATCCTTGACATCTTATCTTATCTCAAAGCTACTCCTGCATGTGCCATATTGTCTATGTAATACATCCTTGACATCTTATCTTATCTCAAAGCTACTCCTGCATGTGCCATATTGTCTATGTAATACATCCTTGACATCTTATCTCAAAGCTACTCCTGCATGTGCCATATTGTCTATGTAATACATCCTTGACATCTTATCTTATCTCAAAGCTACTCCTGCAGGTGCCATATTGTCTATGTAATACATCCTTGACATCTTATCTTATCTCAAAGCTACTCCTGCATGTGCCATATTGTCTATGTAATACATCCCTGACATCTTATCTTATCTCAAAGCTACTCCTGCATGTGCCATATTGTCTATGTAATACATCCTTGACATCTTATCTTATCTCAAAGCTACTCCTGCATGTGCCATATTGTCTATGTAATACATCCCTGACATCTTATCTTATCTCAAAGCTACTCCTGCAGGTGCCATATTGTCTATGTAATACATCTCTGACATCTTATCTTATCTCAAAGCTACCCCTGCATGTGCCATATTGTCTATGTAATACATCCTTGACATCTTATCTTATCTCAAAGCTACTCCTGCATGTGCCATATTGTCTATGTAATACATCCTTGACATCTTATCTTATCTCACTCCTGCATGTGCCATATTGTCTATGTAATACATCCATGACATCTTATCTTATCTCAAAGCTACTCCTGCATGTGCCATATTGTCTATGTAATACATCCTTGACATCTTATCTTATCTCAAAGCTACTCCTGCATGTGCCATATTGTCTATGTAATACATCCCTGACATCTTATCTTATCTCAAAGCTACTCCTGCATGTGCCATATTGTCTATGTAATACATCCTTGACATCTTATCTCAAAGCTACTCCTGCATGTGCCATGTTGTCTATGTAATACATCCCTGACATCTTATCTCAAAGCTACTCCTGCAGGTGCCATATTGTCTATGTAATACATCCCTGACATCTTATCTTATCTCAAAGCTACTCCTGCATGTGCCATATTGTCTATGTAATACATCCTTGACATCTTATCTTATCTCAAAGCTACTCCTGCATGTGCCATATTGTCTATGTAATACATCCTTGACATCTTATCTTATCTCAAAGCTACTCCTGCATGTGCCATATTGTCTATGTAATACATCCTTGACATCTTATCTTATCTCAAAGCTACTCCTGCATGTGCCATATTGTCTATGTAATACATCCCTGACATCTTATCTTATCTCAAAGCTACTCCTGCATGTGCCATATTGTCTATGTAATACATCCTTGACATCTTATCTTATCTCAAAGCTACTCCTGCATGTGCCATATTGTCTATGTAATACATCCTTGACATCTTATCTTATCTCAAAGCTACTCCTGCATGTGCCATATTGTCTATGTAATACATCCTTGACATCTTATCTTATCTCAAAGCTACTCCTGCATGTGCCATATTGTCTATGTAATACATCCCTGAACATCTTATCTTATCTCAAAGCTACTCCTGCATGTGCCATATTGTCTATGTAATACATCCTTGACATCTTATCTTATCTCAAAGCTACTCCTGCATGTGCCATGTTGTCTATGTAATACATCCTTGACATCTTATCTTATTCATCCTGCTTTAATATTGATCAGAATTTCAAGAAAAGATATGGGTTTCCGAGTAACAGAATGATTCAGGTTTTTCACAAGTGCAATATTTAAACAAAATAAACGTGCAGTCAGGATAAAGTTTTCATCTGTTATCATTTTTATTCATGTTACTATTAATATATATTAATGAGCGGAAAATCATAACAACGGAAATAAGGTGTCTTAGAAGAGCTGCAAGTGTGACAATAAGAGACAAAATTAGAAATGAAGAAATCAGAAGAAGACTGGATGTGAAACCAGTCATGCAATTCATAAAAGAAAAACAGATTAAATGGTTCATCATCATCAGGTGCCGTGCCGGCTGGCATAGGCGATCATGGATATCCACAAATCTCTGTCATTGGTGTTTGCTATCAACTCAGATGTTGACGCTCTACCGTGCCATGAAGTCAGGCCATCCAACATTTCTCTCTCTGTCTTCCCCTGTCTCGTCTATCCTCGATTTTACCGGTTGTCACGATGTGTTCTAAACCTCCCTCCTCATCACATGCCCAAAAAATATTTGGTCTATCAACTCTTTAAATGAAGAATTGTAAAATATGACACTTGTGTGACACATATGGCTTTCACTCGGGCATTGAGACATGTGTTGCTGCAATTGACCTTAAAGATGCCTATAATAGAGTGCCTTTGCATTTTTAATGGTACAGCTGACGGAACTCAATATCAGCCCATTCCTCCTCAAATGGATCTTTGCGGCCCTCTTCCAGCGAAAAGTAGTGTTTAAATGTGGCTACTGGGCGTCACCACCAACAACAATCCACCCTGGCTTACCACAAGGGTCACCATTATCTCCGGTGTTGTTCAATGCCTATACTGTGAGAATCACAGAAGAGCAGATCACAGGTAGAGGAAGGACAATGTCATATGCAGATGATGTGTTGGTGTATCGTCAGGGCAAGGATAGAGAACTGCTTGTGGAGGAACTTCAGTCAGAACTCAACCGCATAGGTAGATGGTGCGATGAAGCAGGAGCATGGTTCAACCCCACAAAAGCAGCGGTGACATGGTTCTCTTTAAACAAACGCATCGTCAACACTCCAACACCATCTGTGGTTTTGTGTTCAGAGGTGGTGGAGCGATCTCAGTCTATGAAATACCTGGGGTTGCGTTTGATCGTAGTCTAGCTTTACGGAACACATAGCTCATGTGATAATGAAGGCGAGGAAAGGTTTGACGGCGATGAGGGTGATGGCCGCGGTGGATTGTGAGCAGCGCCATCTTTGTCTTTATACCAGGGTCTGGTCCTTTCTGTGCTTGAGTATGCGCTGGCGATCCTGACTCTCAGTCATAGTCAGATAGAACGACTGGAAAGAATACAGAACGAGGCGATGCGCATTATACTTGGGTGCACTAAAGACACATCGTGCTGGGCGATGCGTTATCTACTTGACTATCCTACTATGGAATATAGAACACTGATGAGCCGTGCACGGGCATACCTTCAAGTCAATGCTGACACACAACATCCTCTGCACATGGAAATAAAGAGACAAAAGGAAATAGGTTAAAAAGAGGAAAATCTTGGATGGGTCATGCCGAGGACTGTATTGAACAGGTGTGTACACTTGAAGACATTGATCCCGGTGAAGAATGGATACCAGTGCCAACAGGAATCGATACATCTTTTTCTGTATGCATCAAACTTGATAAAGAAAGCAGACAAGACAACCCACTTGTCGTGCAGGCAGCAGTTCAGGCATTGATTTCTGAGAACGCATCTGAGCATGATGTAATCATTTATACGGATGGTTCGGTGATTCGACATGTGCAGAGCTCGTGGGCTTTCACTGCTCAGGTCGGAGGAGATGTTGTGAAGGAAGACAGTGGTGGTTTTGCCGTGACAACGAGCAGTCTCACTATGGAAATCATGGCGGTTACCAAAGCGATGATTTGGCTAGAATCACAGACTTTTATCCATGCATGTTTTCTCAGTGACTCAATGAGTATGCTCAGGAAGATTGAAACAGGATGGGCTAGGAGACATTGGATGGAGTTGCTGGGGAGGTCTAAGCTGACAAAGATCAGTTTTATTTTGTGCCAGTACATGCAGGTGTAAGGGGAATGAACGTGCGGATAGGCTTGCAGGTATGGCTGCTGTACAAAGCGGGCGAGCAATGGACCAGGCTGATATTATAAATTCCTTAAGGGAGAGAGGATGGGTACATGATTCACGTAATAGCGGTGAATCTACAACACTAACCAGACTGCAAGAACTCAAAGTTAGGTGTGGTGTAGCTTGACAAGAACGCTATGCTGGCAGACAAAGAAGAATTGTAAACCAACAAAGAACCGGTGTCGTTAGGCGCCACACGCTGATGGACATACAGAGGGAGAGATCAGAGCACTTATGGACTAATTTGTTCGATGTGCAGTGATGGTGATCCGACGACTAAACTAAAACTAAACTAAACACTTGTGTGTGTGCTTATGTTTTGTGATTTAATTTTCTCTGTGGGGTTGACATTTGCGTTGTTATATACACGCTATTGTTAGTGTATGCAGGATGAATGCAGCGTCTGGCTGAATGGTTTAGAACATGGCTTCCATGTAGGAGACCCAGGTTCAATCCATGGTAAGGCCAAGGAGCTTTTTTCCTGTCAGAGCATACAGTAAAATCCTTACCTGAACAGTTTTGCTACAGCTGCACTAGCCATGCAGCCATTAACTTCCACAGGCTCATGTCGGACAATCCTACAACTACACTAGCCATGCAGCCATTAACTTCCACAGGCTCATGTCGGCCAATCCTACAACTACACTAGCCATGCAGCCATTAAATTCCACGGCTCATGGACCAATCCTACAACTACACTAGCCATGCAGCCATTACTTCCACAGGCTCAGCGGACAATCCTACAACTGCACTAGCCATGCAGCCATTAAATTCCACAGGCGGCCAATCCTACAACTACACTAGCCATGCAGCCATTAACTTCCACAGACTCATGTCGGCCAATCCTACAACTACACTAGCCATGCAGCCATTAACTTCCACAGGCTCATGTCGGACAATCCTACAACTACACTAGCCATGCAGCCATTAACTTCCACAGGCTCATGTCGGACAATCCTACAACTGCACTAGCCATGCAGCCATTAACTTCCACAGGCGGCCAATCCTACAACTACACTAGCCATGCAGCCATTAACTTCCACAGGTTCATGTCGGCCAATCCTACAACTACACTAGCCATGCAGCCATTAACTTCCACAGGCTCATGTCGGACAATCCTACAACTACACTAGCCATGCAGCCATTAACTTCCACAGGTTCATGTCGGCCAATCCTACAACTACACTAGCCATGCAGCCATTAACTTCCACAGGCTCATGTCGGACAATCCTACAACTACACTAGCCATGCAGCCATTAACTTCCACAGGCTCATGTCGGACAATCCTACAACTGCACTAGCCATGCAGCCATTAACTTCCACAGGTTCATGTCGGCCAATCCTACAACTACACTAGCCATGCAGCCATTAACTTCCACAGGCTCATGTCGGACAATCCTACAACTACACTAGCCATGCAGCCATTAACTTCCACAGGCTCATGTCGGACAATCCTACAACTGCACTAGCCATGCAGCCATTAACTTCCACAGGCTCATGTCGGACAATCCTACAACTACACTAGCCATGCAGCCATTAACTTCCACAGGCTCATGTCGGACAATCCTACAACTGCACTAGCCATGCAGCCATTAACTTCCACAGGCTCATGTCGGACAATCCTACAACTGCACTAGCCATGCAGCCATTAACTTCCACAGGCTCATGTCGGACAATCCTACAACGCTCTAAAAAGCAGTATTACAGGCAGAAAAACAGTGACTATGAATCATATATTGGAAATGTATGATCAGTTTCTAGATTGTATAATCGCCCGAGTGGTAACCAGGGCCCAAATTGGGATGTCAAGAATAGAACCACTGTTACCTGCCATGCATGTTGTAAGAGGCTAGGTTCATGGCTAGGATGGTTAGGTGTGGGGCTAGCTACCCCATACCATAAAAAACACTAGATGGCTACAGAACAGAGAATGAACCGAGTAAATGCTGGCTGAAACCGGACACATCACCGAAGGATAAGCACCAGAGCTCCAAATGGGGCTGAAGATGTGACGTAAAACACACCAATGCTAGGGCTGCATGAATCAGATTTCCACATGAATAGAATTTATGGGGTGGTCTGGTACATTGGTCTGGGCGGTGATCGCGAGAGAGATTGTATAATAAAAATAATTCCTCTCATATCGGTATATGTTACATAGGACCTGCAAGCAATTTCTCCATATCGCTCTTTCCTGGGCAACTTGCTCAATCTCCTCCATGGAACTGAGACCGATATTTCTTGCCTCTCTCAGCAAAGTTCGTTTCAGGGTCTCCTTAGGTTATCCTCTCTTTCTTGAACCCTTTGCATCCCACTTCAATGCCTGCTTTGATATTCTTTGATCATTTCTTCTCAAGGTGTGTAAAACATATCTACATCTTCTCTTTTTCATAACAGTTGTCACTAGTGGTTGACCAGACATTTCTCTGATTTCACCACTTCTCCCGAGTTCGTTCCATTTTATATTCATAATTTTGCGCAGATTTCTATTTTCAAGTTCATTCAAAATTCTAGATTGTATGCTTTAATAAAATAAAATATCTTATCCATTCCATGTTGTATTCACAGCCCAAAGTCATTGAGTTTGAAGAAGAGAATATTTCACAAGTGGCCAGAGTTCAAAATGTGAATCTAACAAAGATCTCAGAGGTAATCTCTATAAGTATCATGTGTTTTCTATATACTCTTATAGTATCAAGGAAATTCCATATACTTTTCTTAATCACATTTATTTGCTCATGATGCTAGTTAGTCTTTCATTTCACAACACTGCAGTAGCCTCATAGGTTGCTCAATCTCTTTGTTTCCTATAGTATATTTTTACTTTTAGTTTTCCTATATTATATATTTTTACTTTTAGTTTTCCTATATTATATATTTTACTTTAGTGTTCCTATATTATATATTTTACGCTAGTTTTCCTATATTATATATTTTACTGCTAGTTTTCCTATATTATATATTTTTACTCTAGTTTTCCTATATTATATATTTTACTTTAGTTTTCCTATATTATATATTTTACTTCTAGTTTTCCTATATTATATATTTTACAGCTAGTTTTCCTATATTATATATTTTACTGCTAGTTTTCCTATATTATATATTTTACTGCTAGTTTTCCTATATTATATATTTTACGCTAGTTTTCCTATATTATATATTTTTACTGCTAGTTTTCCTATATTATATATTTTTACAGCTAGTTTTCCTATATTATATTTACTAGTTTTCATATATTATTTCCCTAGTTCTATATTATATATTTTATGCTAGTTTTCCATATTATATATTTTACAGTTCTATATTATATTTTAGTAGTTTTCTATATTAATATTTTACATCTAGTTTCTATATTATTTTTACTGCTAGTTTTCCTATATTATATATTTTACTGCTAGTTTTCTATATTATATTTTTAGCTAGTTTTCCTATATTATATATTTTACTCTAGTTTTCCTATATTATATATTTTTACTGCTAGTTTTCCTATATTATATATTTTTACTGCTAGTTTTCCTATATTATATATTTTACGCTAGTTTTCCTATATTATATATTTTACGCTAGTTTTCCTATATTATATATTTTTACAGCTAGTTTTCCTATATTATATATTTTTACTGCTAGTTTTCCTATATTATATATTTTTACAGCTAGTTTTCCTATATTATATATTTTTACAGCTAGTTTTCCTATATTATATATTTTTACTGCTAGTTTTCCTATATTATATATTTTTACTGCTAGTTTTCCTATATTATATATTTTTACTGCAGTTGTTCCTATATTATATATTTTTACTGCAGTATTTTCTATATATTTTTACTGCAGTTGTTCCTATAATATATATTTTTACTGCAGTATTACTTATATATTTATACTGCAGTTGTTCCTATCTATATATATATAAGAATCAGTTGAATGACATTGTATGTCTGTCTCAATTGTTTGGAGATATCTGGACATCCTACGGACTTGACATTTGGCAAGAAGGTAGCTTTCAGAGATACGAAGAGGGAAAATTATCAAACTGAACTATTTATACCTTTCTATAAAGATATTCCAATTTAACGCACATGGTCATTCTGCGTAGAAATCGTCGAAAGTGTCTTTCCATGTTTTCACTACGTTATCGGTCATGTGATGCGCAAAGCGATCCTGTTGTTATCCCAGGTCCGGTGACGTCTTTCGCACATCACACGAATCATCATCATCAAGGTGATATCCTTTAATAGGATGTTGCTCTCTTTGCAGCACATTTGAAATTCACTGTCTCTAGCCAGTTCACCCACTTTGTCGATGGTCATATTCATGGTTTCTTTAATATCTTGTAGCCATCTTCTTCTTGATCTGCCTCTGCGTCCTGGGAAATTGCCCTCTAATGTTGACCTTTACAGGCCATCGTTACACTTAATGTGACCAAAGTATTCAATTTTTCTGTATAGTATGTTGTTTATCAGCCAATTCTCTTTAACATTTAGTTCTTTCAGGACATCAGTGTTCTTTCTTTTTCTGTCCATGGTATTTGTAGGATCTTTCTGTAGTATTTAGATTCAAAGGACTGGATTTTCGTTTCACACGAATACTAACATATTTATTGGTATTTCAACATGTCAGTTCTGTAGATGAATGCATAAGATGCTCGACTGTTTTCCTGAAGACAATTTGTTCGATCTCACGCTCGGCCAATTTTAAAAAAAAATTATGTTTAAACACAGCGATAAGTTAATAATCTGAATAAATTTAATTTGCCAATTGTTATTTTTCAACTTTTACAGGAATTGAATTGTATCAGGTTTTACTGGCAATCGGGTTATCAGGTTTTACTAGCATATATTTTTACTGCTGCAGTATTTCCTATATATTTTTACTGCAGTATTTCCTATATATTTTTACTACTGCAGTATTTCCTATATATTTTTACTGCAGTATTTGCTATATATTTTTACTACTGCAGTATTTCCTATATATTTTTATGTAACCGTATACGTTTCATGCCTGTCTAATATATATAATTATTCTATTACCCTGCTGACTATCAACCTTCACGTTTGTCTGACCACACAACAATAAACTAACACATGGTTCTGGAATAGTTATCTATGTGAGAATCAGTCAATATGATCCTCAACTTTTATTAAAACTAATTCTACGAATAATCACACAAATTCATACATAAAACAATTTACCGAAATTCTAATTTAAAAGACCCTGAAATAAAGTGATAAGCATAATATTTGACTAAATCTGTTCATTAATAAAGCGCCTCTGACTAACGTCTGGCCGATGAGAAAGTTCTATCACAATGACTGGATCCTCTGTCCTGCACGTGGTTAACTTGGTAACCACTGGGATATAACAATCTGGCTGTCTTAGTGATCTTAGTTTACTGCTTTTCTGGTCAGCACGTGGCCGATGAGGATATACAGGAATATTCTACAAACTTCCTTCTTGGCTTTCATCAACTGATCTGCACGAGTTAAATAAGAGTATACAGGAATATCCTGCTAACTTGCTGAGTTAGCTTTCATCAACTGATCTGCACGTGGTAAATGAGAATACCCTGGATTATAAACTGGCTGTCTTAGCTTCCATCCGCTATCTTCTACTGATTTGCAAGTGGCAAATGAGAATACACTGGATTATAACTTGGCTGCCTTAGTTTCGTCAGCTATCATCTACTGATTCACACGTGGCAAATGAGAATACACTCGAAATTATTATTCACTCTACTACCTGTATCAAATTCCTCACTGGACAAACTACCTTGTTCCACCCCTATCTGACGACAGCCCATCACTCCTTGCTAACTTCTCGGGGTCCCCTGTCCGTGAACTGCCGTGTAGCGCCTTTTTATGCACTTTCCCCGGACTTGTATTGACCAATGGTCAGCTTGCTTTCGACATCCTTCGTCCAAGGGACTGTACTCCCCCTCTTTTTAAACCAGGTGATTTTTCGATTTCGTTTTTGTTTGACTGAAACCAAGGGGACTTAATTTTGCGACTTGTCCTCCCACACCCTATTACATTTACTGCTGCAGTATTTCCTATATATTTTTACTACTGCAGTATTTCCTATATATTTTTACTACTGCAGTATTTCCTATATATTTTTACTACTGCAGTATTTCCTATATATATTTTTACTGCAGTATTTCCTATATATTTTTACTACTGCAGTATTTCCTATATATATTTTTACTGCAGTATTTCCTATATATTTTTACTGCAGTATTTGCTATATATTTTTACTACTGCAGTATTTCCTATATATTTTTACTGCAGTATTTGCTATATATTTTACTGTCTGCAGTATTTCTATATATTTTTACTCTGCAGTATTTCTATATATTTTTACTGCAGTATTTCCTATATATTTTACTGCAGTATTTCCTATATATTTTACTCTGCAGTATTTCCTATATATTTTTACTACTGCAGTATTTCCTATATATTTTTACTACTGCAGTATTTCCTATATATTTTTACTACTGCAGTATTTCCTATATATTTTACTGCAGTATTTCTATATTTTTACTCTGCAGTATTTCCTACTATTGATATAAGCGTAATTCCAGTTCTAGATCTCTTATTAAAATGCTTTCTTGCAGACTTCATTGTCAAGTAAGCAGACGACAGAATACACTAACCTGACACAGGTCTCACTGGCATTTCTTATTAAAGAGGTAAATGTTTTGCTCATCATCTGTCATATCTAATAGATGTCTTTGTTCTGTCATAGTTTATATTTGTTAATATCAGTGTCATGTGTAGTTGTAGTATTGGTGACATGTCATTTATCCATCTGCTTCTTGATCTTTCCATCTTCTAAACGCATATCTTTTCAAGGGTCTAAAGGCACAGGGTTGACTGCACTGGGTATCCGCACATAACTCAGTCCCTCTTGGCAGAAATGACACATCACCTAGCGAGAGTGTTACACAAACTTAGTAGCCACTAGCTACAATCCCTCTTGGTAGAAATGACACACTATCTAGCAAGAGTGTTGCACAAACGTAGTAGCTACTAGCTACAATCCTATGAATCTCTAGAAAAAAATGCACATGTGCACTGAATGACAATGTCTGGATTAGGACTCATGATGTTGATAGTGCGAGGCAAACATTGTAACCACTTTGCCACAGTGACCCACCATCAGAGATTTTCTTCTTCTAATTGACAGATAGTGGCTGCTGTATCTGCTCTATTTTTGTGGAGAATTTGGAACATATGTTGTGTGCCTTTCTCTACATATTCATCCTTTCTCGACTTGTCTTGCCACTGGATCTTGTTGGAAACAGGAGAGAGAGTGAGGTCGACGTTTAGCACAACTCTTCCTCACTTTAATCAAACTTGCTGCGCTAGTCACTGATTCATCCTTTAAAGGGCACAAAATCCTGTGAGGCAGCACGTCAAGCAGCATCAGTACTGTGTAGACAAAAGAGAAAGGCCAGTGCACACGAGTCCCAGACTGCAGCAACAATCTCATGCCCACACTGTCCACGACTCTTCAAGGCACGCATCGGACTGACAAGTCACCTACGTGTCCATTGACTGATATTACATTTTGTTTGTTGGATGAAGAAACTATGTGGTTATAATCATATTTGATTGACGAACATTATATAACATATTCATTACAAGATGTAGTTCATACAGTTTTACTGTTCTCATCAGTTCTTTCTTGTCTGGTCACATTAATTATTGCTGTCATCTTGCACACTGTGATTTGTCTTCTGCTATGATTGTAACATAAACATGCTATCATCAAACAAATATGTAACATAAACATACTACATCAAACAAATATGTAACATAAACATACTATCATCAAACAAATATGTAACATAAACATGCTATCATCAAACAAATATGTAACATAAACATGCTATCATCAAACAAATATGTAACATAAACATGCTATCATCAAACAAATATGTAACATAAACATGCTATCATCAAACAAATATGTAACATAAACATGCTATCATCAAACAAATATGTAACAAACATCTATCATCAAACAAATATGTAACATAAACATACTATCATCAAACAAATAAATAGTAACATAAACATGCTATCATCAAACAAATATGTAACATAAACATGCTATCATCAAACAAATATGTAACATAAACATGCTATCATCAAACAAATATGTAACATAAACATGCTATCATCAAACAAATATGTAACATAAACATGCTATCATCAAACAAATATGTAACATAAACATACTATCATCAAACAAATATGTAACATAAACATGCTATCATCAAACAAATATGTAACATAAACATTCTATCATCAAACAAATATGTAACATAAACATTCTATCATCAAACAAATATGTAACATAAACATGCTATCATCAAACAAATATGTAACATAAACATGCTATCATCAAACAAATATGTAACATAAACATGCTATCATCAAACAAATATGTAACATAAACATGCTATCATCAAACAAATATGTAACATAAACATGCTATCATCAAACAAATATGTAACATAAACATGCTATCATCAAACAAATATGTAACATAAACATGCTATCATCAAACAAATATGTAACATAAACATACTATCATCAAACAAATATGTAACATAAACATGCTATCATCAAACAAATATGTAACATAAACATTCTATCATCAAACAAATATGTAACATAAACATACTATCATCAAACAAATATGTAACATAAACATACTATCATCAAACAAATATGTAACATAAACATGCTATCATCAAACAAATATGTAACATAAACATGCTATCATCAAACAAATATGTAACATAAACATACTATCATCAAACAAATATGTAACATAAACATACTATCATCAAACAAATATGTAACATAAACATGCTATCATCAAACAAATATGTAACATAAACATACTATCATCAAACAAATATGTAACATAAACATGCTATCATCAAACAAATATGTAACATAAACATACTATCATCAAACAAATATGTAACATAAACATACTATCATCAAACAAATATGTAACATAAACATACTATCATCAAACAAATATGTAACATAAACATGCTATCATCAAACAAATATGTAACATAAACATGCTATCATCAAACAAATATGTAACATAAACATGCTATCATCAAACATGTAACATAACATGCTAACATCAAACATATTAATCATAAATATCATCAAATATGTAACATAAACATACTATCATCAAACAAATATGTAACATAAACATACTATCATCAAACAAATATGTAACATAAACATACTATCATCAAACAAATATGTAACATAAACATTCTATCATCAAACAAATATGTAACATAAACATACTATCATCAAACAAATATGTAACATAAACATGCTATCATCAAACAAATATGTAACATAAACATGCTATCATCAAACAAATATGTAACATAAACATGCTATCATCAAACAAATATGTAACATAAACATACTATCATCAAACAAATATGTAACATAAACATGCTATCATCAAACAAATATGTAACATAAACATGCTATCATCAAACAAATATGTAACATAAACATACTATCATCAAACAAATATGTAACATAAACATACTATCATCAAACAAATATGTAACATAAACATACTATAAATCAAAAATCAAAAATATGTAACATAAACATGCTATCATCAAACAAATATGTAACATAAACATACTATCATCAAACAAATATGTAACATAAACATGCTATCATCAAACAAATATGTAACATAAACATGCTATCATCAAACAAATATGTAACATAAACATGCTATCATCAAACAAATATGTAACATAAACATACTATCATCAAACAAATATGTAACATAAACATGCTATCATCAAACAAATATGTAACATAAACATACTATCATCAAACAAATATGTAACATAAACATACTATCATCAAACAAATATGTAACATAAACATGCTATCATCAAACAAATATGTAACATAAACATGCTATCATCAAACAAATATGTAACATAAACATGCTATCATCAAACAAATATGTAACATAAACATGCTATCATCAAACAAATATGTAACATAAACATGCTATCATCAAACAAATATGTAACATAAACATACTATCATCAAACAAATATGTAACATAAACATGCTATCATCAAACAAATATGTAACATAAACATACTATCATCAAACAAATATGTAACATAAACATGCTATCATCAAACAAATATGTAACATAAACATGCTATCATCAAACAAATATGTAACATAAACATGCTATCATCAAACAAATATGTAACATAAACATGCTATCATCAAACAAATATGTAACATAAACATACTATCATCAAACAAATATGTAACATAAACATACTATCATCAAACAAATATGTAACATAAACATGCTATCATCAAACAAATATGTAACATAAACATGCTATCATCAAACAAATATGTAACATAAACATGCTATCATCAAACAAATATGTAACATAAACATACTATCATCAAACAAATATGTAACATAAACATGCTATCATCAAACAAATATGTAACATAAACATGCTATCATCAAACAAATATGTAACATAAACATGCTATCATCAAACAAATATGTAACATAAACATGCTATCATCAAACAAATATGTAACATAAACATTCTATCATCAAACAAATATGTAACATAAACATACTATCATCAAACAAATATGTAACATAAACATACTATCATCAAACAAATATGTAACATAAACATACTATCATCAAACAAATATGTAACATAAACATGCTATCATCAAACAAATATGTAACATAAACATACTATCATCAAACAAATATGTAACATAAACATTCTATCATCAAACAAATATGTAACATAAACATACTATCATCAAACAAATATGTAACATAAACATGCTATCATCAAACAAATATGTAACATAAACATGCTATCATCAAACAAATATGTAACATAAACATGCTATCATCAAACAAATATGTAACATAAACATGCTATCATCAAACAAATATGTAACATAAACATGCTATCATCAAACAAATATGTAAAACATATAACATTGTACATCAAACAAATATGTAACATAAACATACTATCATCAAACAAATATGTAACATAAACGTGCTATCATCAAACAAATATGTAACATAAACATACTATCATCAAACAAATATGTAACATAAACATAGCTATCATCAAACAAATATTAACTATAAACATACTATCATCAAACAAATATGTAACATAAACATGCTATCATCAAACAAATATGTAACATAAACATGCTATCATCAAACAAATATGTAACATAAACATACTATCATCAAACAAATATGTAACATAAACATACTATCATCAAACAAATATGTAACATAAACATGCTATCATCAAACAAATATGTAACATAAACATACTATCATCAAACAAATATGTAACATAAACATGCTATCATCAAACAAATATGTAACATAAACATGCTATCATCAAACAAATATGTAACATAAACATGCTATCATCAAACAAATATGTAACATAAACATACTATCATCAAACAAATATGAATACTGTATATCAAACAATAAACATAACATCTATCATCAAACAAATATGTAACATAAACATACTATCATCAAACAAATATGTAACATAAACATACTATCATCAAACAAATATGTAACATAAACATGCTATCATCAAACAAATATGTAACATAAACATACTATCATCAAACAAATATGTAACATAAACATGCTATCATCAAACAAATATGTAACATAAACATACTATCATCAAACAAATATGTAACATAAAACATACTATCATCAAACAAATATGTAACATAAACATACTATCATCAAACAAATATGTAACATAAACATGCTATCATCAAACAAATATGTAACATAAACATTCTATCATCAAACAAATATGTAACATAAACATGCTATCATCAAACAAATATGTAACATAAACATGCTATCATCAAACAAATATGTAACATAAACATACTATCATCAAACAAATATGTAACATAAACATGCTATCATCAAACAAATATGTAACATAAACATACTATCATCAAACAAATATGTAACATAAACATGCTATCATCAAACAAATATGTAACATAAACATGCTATCATCAAACAAATATGTAACATAAACATACTATCATCAAACAAATATGTAACATAAACATGCTATCATCAAACAAATATGTAACATAAACATGCTATCATCAAACAAATATGTAATCACATAGTAACAACATACTATCATCAAACAAATATGTAACATAAACATACTATCATCAAACAAATATGTAACATAAACATACTATCATCAAACAAATATGTAACATAAACATGCTATCATCAAACAAATATGTAACATAAACATACATATCATCAAACAAATATGTAACATAAACATACTATCATCAAACAAATATGTAACATAAACATACTATCATCAAATCAAACAAATATGTAACATAAACATGCTATCATCAAACAAATATGTAACATAAACATGCTATCATCAAACAAATATGTAACATAAACATGCTATCATCAAACAAATATGTAACATAAACATACTATCATCAAACAAATATGTAACATAAACATACTATCATCAAACAAATATGTAACATAAACATGCTATCATCAAACAAATATGTAACATAAACATACTATCATCAAACAAATATGTAACATAAACATGCTATCATCAAACAAATATGTAACATAAACATGCTATCATCAAACAAATATGTAACATAAACATGCTATCATCAAACAAATATGTAACATAAACATGCTATCATCAAACAAATATGTAACATAAACATACTATCATCAAACAAATATGTAACATAAACATGCTATCATCAAACAAATATGTAACATAAACATACTATCAAAAATATGTAACATAATAAAGAATACTGATAATTATAACCTGACGATAGACAGCGTTATGATGAGTATCATGAGAGTAGTAGATTAATAATTATAACCTGACGATAGACAGCATTATGATGAGTATCATGAGAGTAGTAGATTAATAATTATAACCTGATGATAGACAGCGTTATGATGAGTATCATGAGAGTAGTAGATTAATAATTATAACCTGATGATAGACAGCGTTATGATGAGTATCATGAGAGTAGTAGATTAATAATTATAACCTGACGATAGACAGCGTTATGATGAGTATCATGAGAGTAGTAGATTAATAATTATAACCTGATGATAGACAGCGTTATGATGAGTATCATGAGAGTAGTAGATTAATAATTATAACCTGACGATAGACAGCGTTATGATGAGTATCATGAGAGTAGTAGATTAATAATTATAACCTGACGATAGACAGCGTTATGATGAGTATCATGAGAGTAGTAGATTAATAATTATAACCTGATAGACAGCGTTATGATGAGTATCATGAGAGTAGTAGATTAATAATTATAACCTGATGATAGACAGCGTTATGATGAGTATCATGAGAGTAGTAGATTAATAATTATAACCTGATGATAGACAGCGTTATGATGAGTATCATGAGAGTAGTAGATTAATAATTATAACCTGACGATAGACAGCGTTATGATGAGTATCATGAGAGTAGTAGATTAATAATTATAACATTAATTCATGGTCACATTTGATTGTCATAACATAATGTTTTATCTTCATCTCTTGTCACATTTGATTTTTTACCATGTCACTTTTAGATAAATTTTTTCTTCATCTCTTGTCAGATTTCTTTAGAACTACGAGAGACCACAGACGGTGTGGAGTCTCCATTCCTGGAAACTGACAGTCACTCAATTGGGGCATGTGAAGGCTCGGACATTTGACCTTGCTGTTGAAGCTTATTTAGGAGGCATCTATCTCCAGCATCTGCAGTACAAAAGTAAATAGACATATCATATGGAAACAAAAATACATGAGATATTTGATCAATGTACAATACAACAATATGAAATATGTGTGTATAGTCATAGTTAAAATTTTGTGTACTGCCCATGTGGGGGGAGGGCCGGCCTGCAAGGAAGCAAAGAATAGTATCACTGCGATCTACAGGGCATGTCGTAAGGGAAAATAATGTACAACCAAAGGAAGCAAAGAATAGTATCACTCGATCTAGGGCATCCCTATGAGGAAACAATGTACAACCAAGGGGAAAAAAAGGGAAAAGTATCCTCGATCTACAGGGCATGTCGTATGAGGGAAAATAATGTACAACCAAGGGAAGCTAGAATAGTATCACTCGATCTACAGGGCATGCCGTATAGAAAAATTCATATGGAAACTAAGAGATATTTATCAAAGTACAATCTATGAAGGAGTATGTCATGTAAGAAACTAATGTGTACACCAAGGAAGCTAAGAATAGTATCACTGCGATCTACAGGGCATGTCGTTAGGAAACTAATGTACAACCAAGGAAACTAAGAATAGTATCACTCTGATCTACAGGGCATGCCGTATGAGGAAACTAATGTACAACCAAGGGAAGCTACCCTACTAAATACAAAGCGTTGGAAAATTAAGATGTGCTGGCCTACTTGTAGGTCTATAACTGCACAATGTACAATTGCTCTTAGGCTCAGATCACATACAAATCACACAGAGTGGTTAACAAGTGAGTCGATATGAGCGCTTGAAGAAAAGAAGAAGATATATGTGTACCATACAAGTAATAGATCTTTAGTATGAACATAACTAGATATATGAATGAATACATTACAAAAGTAACTAGATATATGAATGAATACATTACAAAAGTAACTAGATATATGAATGACATTACAAAAGTAACTAGATATATGAATGAATACATTACAAAAGTAACTAGATATATGAATGAATACATTACAAAAGTAACTAGATATATGAATGAATACGTTACAAAAGTAACTAGATATATGAATGAATACATTACAAAAGTAACTAGATATATGAATGAATACATTACAAAAGTAACTAGATATATGAATGACATTACAAAAGTAACTAGATATATGAATGAATACATTACAAAAGTAACTGATATATGAATGAATACATTACAAAAGTAATGATATATGAATGAATACATTACAAAAGTAACTAGATATGAATGAATACATTACAAAAGTAACTAGATATATGAATGAATACATACAAAGTAACTAGAGATATTGATGAATGTACATTACAAAAGTAACTAGATATATGTGAATATTAAAAGTAACTAGATATATGAATGAGCAACAAAAGTAACTAGACATGTGAATGAAACATTACAAAAGAATAGAATATGAATGAATACATTACAAAGTAACTAGAATATGAATGAATACAACAAAGAATGTAACTAAGATATATGAATGAAACATTACAAAGTAACTAGATAAAATGAAAGAATACATTAAAAAGTAATAGCATAGGAATGAATAATTATCAAAGATTAACGGATTGATGAATACTATTACAAAAGTAAGCTAGAATATAATGATTTGGCACAATTACAAAGAAGCTAAGATATATATGAATACAATTACAAAAAGTAATAGTAAGAAGAATACATTACAAAGTAAATAAGATATGTGAATGTACATACAAAATGTAATGTTAGTAATAATACATATACAAGAGTTAACAGATATGAATGAATGACGTTAGAAAGAAGAAGAATATATGAATAGAATACATTACAAAAGTAACTAGATATATGAATGAATACGTTACAAAAGTAACTAGATATATGAATGACATTACAAAAGTAACTAGATATATGAATGAATACATTACAAAAGTAACTAGATATATGAATGACATTACAAAAGTAACTAGATATATGAATGAATACATTACAAAGTAACTAGATATATGAATGATACATTACAAAGTAACTAGATATATGAATGAATACTTACAAAGTAACTAGATATATGAATGAATACATTACAAAAGTAACTAGATATATGAATGAATACATTACAAAAGTAACTAGATATATGAATGACATTACAAAAGTAACTAGATATATGAATGAACATTACAAAGTAACTAGATATATGAATGAATACATTACAAAAGTAACTAGATATATGAATGAATACATTACAAAAGTAACTAGATATATGAATGAATACATTACAAAAGTAACTAGATATATGAATGACATTACAAAAGTAACTAGATATATGAATGAATACATTACAAAAGTAACTAGATATATGAATGAATACATTACAAAGTAACTAGATTTTGAATGAATACATTACAAAAGTAACTAGATATATGAATGAATACATTACAAAAGTAACTAGATATATGAATGAATACGTTACAAAAGTAACTAGATATATGAATGACATTACAAAAGTAACTAGATATATGAATGAATACATTACAAAAGTAACTAGATATATGAATGACATTACAAAAGTAACTAGATATATGAATGAATACATTACAAAAGTAACTAGATATATGAATGACATTACAAAAGTAACTAGATATATGAATGAATACATTACAAAAGTAACTAGATATATGAATGACATTACAAAAGTAACTAGATATATGAATGAATACATTACAAAAGTAACTAGATATATGAATGACATTACAAAAGTAACTAGATATATGAATAAAACATTACAAAGTAACTAGATATATGAATGAATACATTACAAAAGTAACTAGATATATGAATGAATACATTACAAAAGTAACTAGATATATGAATGAATACATTACAAAAGTAACTAGATATATGAATGAATCATTACAAAGAGTAACTTAGAATATGAATGAATACATTACAAAAGTAACTAGATATATGAATGAATACATTACAAAAGTAACTAGATATATGAATGAATACATTACAAAAGTAACTAGATATATGAATGAATACATTACAAAAGTAACTAGATATATGAATACATTACAAAAGTAACTAGATATATGAATGATCATTACAAAAGTAACTAGATATATGAATGAATACAAAAGTAACTAGATATATGAATGAATACATTACAAAAGTAACTAGATATATGAATGAATACATTACAAAAGTAACTAGATATATGAATGAATACGTTACAAAAGTAACTAGATATATAAATGAATACATTACAAAAGTAACTAGATATATGAATGACATTACAAAAGTAACTAGATATATGAATGAATACATTACAAAAGTAACTAGATATATGAATGACATTACAAAAGTAACTAGATATATGAATGAATACATTACAAAAGTAACTAGATATATGAATGCATACATTACAAAAGTAACTAGATATTGAATGAATACTTACAAAGTAACTAGATATATGAATGAATACATTACAAAAGTAACTAGATATATGAATGACATTACAAAAGTAACTAGATATATGAATGAATACATTACAAAAGTAATAGATATATGAATAAAACATTACAAAGTAACTAGATATATGAATGAATACATTACAAAAGTAACTAGATATATGAATGATACATTACAAAGTAACTAGATATATGAATGAATACATTACAAAAGTAACTAGATATATGAATGACATTACAAAGTAACTAGATATATGAATGAATACATTACAAAGTAACTAGATATATGAATGATCATTACAAAAGTAACTAGATATATGAATAAAACATTACAAAAGTAACTAGATATATGAATAATATTACAAAAGTAACTAGATATATGAATGACATTACAAAAGTAACTAGATATATGAATGAATACATTACAAAAGTAACTAGATATATGAATGAATACATTACAAAAGTAACTAGATATATGAATGAATACATTACAAAAGTAACTTGATATATGAACGCATACATTACAAAAATAACTAGGTATATGAATGAACACATTACAAGATTACTGATTATACATCTGCCGAGAGTTGTATCTCCTGAATATGAAAGAAAGCCCCAGAGAACACTGTCCCCAAATTACAACAGAGGAAGTAATAGTGAACTGACACTTAGTTGAGAGTATGAGTGTACAAGAAGCACAACAACAGTTATTGTGTTCATCATCATCATCAGGTGCCGTGCCTGGCTGACGTAGGCAATCATAGATCTCCAGAAATCTCTGTCATTGGTGTTTGCTATCATCCCAGATGTTGACGCTCTTCCGTTATTGTGTTCAATTTCTGAAATATTCATACAGTTAACTTCTACATTAGTCTACGACTAACTGGTTAGTTACTAAGACTTGCAGCTTATAATGACTATTCAAACTCTATTGCTGTCAGCATACCACAACATCATTAGTCATTAGATGGCTATATTTATAAATAACACAGCATCACATATCATATCTCAACTAATTCAGAGCATTGAGAGTTTACAACCAAATCTGTTGTATTTTTGTTGGTATGGATAGAGCATTGAGAGTTTACAACCAAATCTGTTGTATTTTTGTTGGTATGGGGAGAGCATTGAGTTTACAACCAAATCTGTTGTATTTTTGTTGGTATGGATAGAGCATTGAGAGTTTACAACCAAATCTGTTGTATTTTTGTTGGTATGGATAGAGCATTGAGTTTACAACCAAATCTGTTGTATTTTTGTTGGTATGGACAGAGCATTGAGTTTACAACCAAATCTGTTGTATTTTTGTTGGTATGGACAGAGCATTGAGTTTACAACCAAATCTGTTGTATTTTTGTTGGTATGGACAGAGCATTGAGAGTTTACAACCAAATCTGTTGTATTTTTGTTGGTATGGATAGAGCATTGAGAGTTTACAACCAAATCTGTTGTATTTTTGTTGGTATGGATAGAGCATTGAGAGTTTACAACCAAATCTGTTGTATTTTTGTTGGTATGGGGAGAGCATTGAGTTTACAACCAAATCTGTTGTATTTTTGTTGGTATGGACAGAGCATTGAGTTTACAACCAAATCTGTTGTATTTTTGTTGGTATGGACAGAGCATTGAGTTTACAACCAAATCTGTTGTATTTTTGTTGGTATGGATAGAGCATTGAGTTTACAACCAAATCTGTTGTATTTTTGTTAGTATGAAGACAGAGCATTGAAGTTTACAAGCCAAATCTAGTTGTTTTTGTTGGTATGGACAGAGCATTGAGTTTACATCCAAATCTGTTGTATTTTCTTGTAGTTGGATGAGCATTGAGAGTTTAACCTCTTTGTGTATTTCTGTATGGTTACAGAGCCACTTGAGTCTACAACCAAATCTTTTGTATTTTAGTTGGTATGAACAGAGTCATTGAGTTTTTATAAATCTGTTGTATTTTTTGTATATTCAGAGCATTGAGTTTACAACCAAATCTGTTGTATTTTTGTTAGTATGGACAGAGCATTGAGAGTTTACAACCAAATCTGTTGTATTTTTGTTGGTATGGACAGAGCATTGAGAGTTTACAACCAAATCTGTTGTATTTTTGTTAGTATGGACAGAGCATTGAGTTTACAACCAAATCTGTTGTATTTTTGTTAGTATGGACAGAGCATTGAGAGTTTACAACCAAATCTGTTGTATTTTTGTTGGTATGGATAGAGCATTGAGTTTACAACCAAATCTGTTGTATTTTTGTTGGTATGGACAGAGTCTATGATTGATAGTTTCATGTTTGTAAAATATATTTAGTACAACACAATAGTACAACACAATTGTACAACACAATTGTACAATACAATAGTACAACACAATTGTACAACACAATTGTACAATACAATAGTACAACACAATAGTACAACACAATTGTACAACACAATTGTACAATACAATAGTACAACACAATTGAAACTGAGAATAGTCTCAGTTATGTGGTCACCTTGAACTTCATTTGTTTCACATATAAACCGTCCAGATCAAACATTGAATTCACGATCTCGCCTGTGTGGTGCTGGGCTCGCTAGGAAGCAAAAAATAGTTCACTGTGACTTAATGTCGTAAGAGTGACTGATGCCTAGGAGGCTACCTAGTAAATTTAAAAAAGCGTCGCAGAAATCGGATGTGCTGGCCTAATTGTTGGCTCATAACTGGCACAACATACAATTGCTCTTATTCTAAGATCACATACAAATCACACAGAGTGGTTAACAAGTGGTCGATATGGAGCGTAAAAAGAAGAAGACAAATTCATGATCTAGTGTAGTTTGTAGAGTTATTTTGTGCAATTAAACACCCCCAAATGGAATAGTTCTGCTTGGCAATCACAGATTTGTAGTAGTCCAGATTGTGGATTGCATGGGTTTCATTATTCAAAGTGAGATTATTGAAAAGATTACAAAGGTTACAACCATGATATCACCACACAATGATGTACATGTTGTGTGTTCTTTTTGACTCTTGTAAAAATAAACAGATTCTGACTTTCATGAGGCTCGAATCTGCATCCTCAAAGTTAATACATTCATTATTCTAACAACTTGACAACCATCCTTTTAATATATCATTACTTACTGACACATTATAATTTGTGTGATCTTTGATTATTATTATTTGTTTTTGTTGGTTTTCTCTCTCTCTCTCTCTCTCTCTCTCTCTCTCTCTCTCCATTTTTAACCTGGATTGGGGCATAGGCCTTCAACCAACTCATGCCAAGTCTTCCTATCTCTATCTATCTCCTGCAGTCCCCTCCAGCTCTTCTTTATATTGTTGATCTCTGCCTCTAAATCTCATCTTCATGTATTTCTCAGTCTCACTTTCTTTCGCTGTCCCTGCGGGTTCCAGGAAAGGTCCCTTCTTGTTATATTCCCCTCAGGTTTTCGCAGTTTGTTGGTTTTAGTTTGCATTAATTAACCTGGTAATTTGATTTGTATGAGAGTGTTTAGTTGTTGTGTACTAATGATTATTATTTGATTGCTTCCTCTCTGTTGCCTTGTGTGTGGTGTGTTATAGTTACTCCTAACATACAAGAACAGCTGAAGAAATGTGAAGGTTGGTTATTTTCATTTACCTGTTCACCAATTTTCTAATGATATTTTGTCCACAAATCTGCACACACAAATAATGTGCTTTTTTAAAGTGTGCCAACAGGATATCAAGAGGAAACAAAATGAGTAGATAAATATTCATGCACATGCATATATGAAAGTCCCCAACACCTCCTCTACACATGCATATATGAAAGTCCCCAACACCTCCTCTACACATGCATATATGAAAGTCCCCAACACCTCCTCTACACATGCATATATGAAAGTCCCCAACACCTCCTCTACACATGCATATATGAAAGTCCCCAACACCTCCTCTCTCCTCTTGTATTTCATTTGTGTCTACAGTAAAATTGGGGACATATAATTTTTGAACAGACTTTTATTTGATTTTCTATGAATCAGACTCTTAGATTTCTTTGAATCAATCCCTCAACTATGAATCAGACTCTTAGATTTCTTTGAATCAATCTCTCAGCTTTCTATGAATCAGACTCTTAGATTTCTTTGAATCAATCTCTCAGCTTTCTATGAATCAGACTCTTAGATTTCTTTGAATCAATCCCTCAACTATGAATCAGACTCTTAGATTTCTTTGAATCAATCCCTCAACTATGAATCAGACTCTTAGATTTCTTTGAATCAATCTCTCAGCTTTCTATGAATCAGACTCTTAGATTTCTTTGAATCAATCCCTCAACTATGAATCAGACTCTTAGATTTCTTTGAATCAATCTCTCAGCTTTCTATGAATCAGACTCTTAGATTTCTTTGAATCAATCTCTCAGCTTTCTATGAATCAGACTCTTAGATTTCTTTGAATCAGACCCTCAGCTTTCTATGAATCAGACTCTTAGATTTCTTTGAATCAATCTCTCAGCTTTCTATGAATCAGACTCTCAGCTTTCTATGAATCAGACTCTCGGCTATCTATGAATCAGACACTCAGCTATCTATGAATCAGACTCTCAGCTTTCTATGAATCAGACACTCAGCTTTCTATGAATCAGACTCTCGACTATCTATGAATCAGACTCTCAGCTTTCTATGAATCAGACTCTCGGCTATCTATGAATCAGACACTCAGCTATCTATGAATCAGACTCTCAGCTTTCTATGAATCAGTCCCTCAACTTTCTATGAATCAGACTATCTGGTTTATAGAAATCCAGACTATCACATGAGAAATTGTCTCCTGTGATAAATTGTCAATTGACTCAAGTGGTGGCGTCTGTGGCTTAGGGGATAGTGACTCGATCTGTTAACCCCGACATTCTGAGTTCCAATTACGCTGCGAGCAGTTTGGTTGCAAATTGTTTTGCGTGGATTTTTACAAAAGGATGATGACACCACCCGTTCAGAAAGCAATGGCAAACTACTGAACGTAATAATGCCTAGAACAATCAGAAACAGCGTTAAAAGCTGGGGTTGATTCGCAAAGTCCTGTAAAAGATATGCAAATTTAAAAAAAAAAAACTAAAGTAGAACAATTTCAATCTGTGTCTCTTTTTCTTTATAAATATACATTTCTCCAGCTTGCATATAGCAAGTGTAAGTAGTAGTAGCCATTGTTAGACATTTGGTAGTTTAGTTTCTCCTGTTTGCTATCTATGTACATGGAACAAGTTCATACATCATTAGACATTTGGTAGTTTAGTTTCTCCTGTTTGCTATCTATGTACATGGAACAAATTCATACATCATTAGACATTTGGTAGTTTAGTTCTCCTGTTTGCTATCTATGTACATGGAACAAGTTCATACACCATCATCATCAAGGTGCGTATCCTTTATATGACGTTACTCTCTTTGCAGCGCATCTGAAATTCACTTTGTCTCTAGCCAGTTCACCCACTTTGTCGATGGTCATGTTCATGGTTTCTTTAATATCTTGTAACCATCTTCATCTTGGTCTGCCTCTGAGTCCTGGGACCCTGCCCTCTAATATTATTCTTTCCAGGCCATACATACTCCAGATATATATATCATCATCATCATCATCAAATAGCTTGTCCTGAGCAGAACTTTGCCACCCCAACAGTCCTCCAAAATTTCTCTCTCTCATAGGCCAGATGTCCTGCCTCTGCAGCCATCATGTTCAAACCATCAGTTACATCCTGATATATATATATATATGTATATATGTATGTATAGAAAAATGAGGGTTGGTAGTCATTAGTGAAAGAACAGAAGACCACATTTGACAAAAAGAAAAGTTAACGAGCTGGAAAGAAGGTCAGCTACACAATATTTTCTCAATCTTCTCAATTACATAGGGTACCCTTGCCCATGCTACAGAGTTTGTGCACTTCCGCTAAGATCTTCCTGTGTAAGAAAGAGACCGGATCACACATGGTTACTCATCAAAGTGCAATGATGATGGTCCAATCGATCAATCAATCAAAGGTCAACATGAGAACTGATTAACTAACACAGGAAGATCTATTTGACATACTTGATTTCAACATTGAATGATGATTAAGTAGATTCTCCAAATATTCAAAATGAAAGTATCAATAACATTCATACATTATGATTGTTTTGTATTTTTGTAGTAACCACAGGAGAGATTGTCAACATCATCAATTCTCCATTTGTAGATGAGAATGCTCCACTTCTGAATGTCCAGTTTATACAGGTTTGCTTTTACAATCAATTGTCTTTCATTGTTAGTTGCCAAGTCATTTATTTATTTGATTTATTTTAGTTGATATATTTCACATCCATGTATTCCCTAGTTGATATATTTCACATCCATGTATTCCCTAGTTGATATATTTCACATCCATGTATTGACTAGTTGATATATTTCACATCCATGTATTCCCTAGTTGATATATTTCACATCCATGTATTCCCTAGTTGATATATTTCACATCCATGTATTCCCTAGTTGATATATTTCACATCCATGTATTCCCTAGTTGATATATTTCACATCCATGTATTCCCTAGTTGATATATTTCACATCCATGTGTTCACTAGTTGATATATTTCACATCCATGTATTCCCTAGTTGATATATTTCACATCCATGTGTTCACTAGTTGATATATTTCACATCCATGTATTCCCTAGTTGATATATTTCACATCCATGTGTTCACTAGTTGATATATTTCACATCCATGTACTCCCTAGTTGATATATTTCACATCCATGTATTCCCTAGTTGATATATTTCACATCCATGTGTTCACTAGTTGATATATTTCACATCCATGTATTGACTAGTTGATATATTTCACATCCATGTATTGACTAGTTGATATATTTCACATCCATGTATTCACTAGTTGATATATTTCACATCCATGTATTCCCTAGTTGATATATTTCACATCCATGTATTGACTAGTTGATATATTTCACATCCATGTATTGACTAGTTGATATATTTCACATCCATGTATTGACTAGTTGATATATTTCACATCCATGTATTGACTAGTTGATATATTTCACATCCATGTATTGACTAGTTGATATATTTCACATCCATGTATTGACTAGTTGATATATTTCACATCCATGTATTGACTAGTTGATATATTTCACATCCATGTATTGACTAGTTGATATATTTCACATCCATGTATTGACTAGTTGATATATTTCACATCCATGTATTGACTAGTTGATATATTTCACATCCATGTATTGACTAGTTGATATATTTCACATCCATGTATTGACTAGTTGATATATTTCACATCCATGTATTGACTAGTTGATATATTTCACATCCATGTGTTCACTAGTTGATATATTTCACATCCATGTATTGACTAGTTGATATATTTCACATCCATGTGTTCACTAGTTGATATATTTCACATCCATGTGTTCACTAGTTGATATATTTCACATCCATGTATTGACTAGTTGATATATTTCACATCCATGTATTGACTAGTTGATATATTTCACATCCATGTATTGACTAGTTGATATATTTCACATCCATGTATTGACTAGTTGATATATTTCACATCCATGTATTGACTAGTTGATATATTTCACATCCATGTATTCACTAGTTGATATATTTCACATCCATGTATTGACTAGTTGATATATTTCACATCCATGTGTTCACTAGTTGATATATTTCACATCCATGTGTTGACTAGTTGATATATTTCACATCCATGTATTGACTAGTTCATATGTATTACCAACATGCAGAAGTTTAATTGCAACTACTGTTCATCTCTTTCTGCATATCCTGGCACCTGATTCATGTATTCATCCACTATTCCTGATAGGCTGACAAAAAAGGTCCAGAGTTTAAGACTAGCTACAACAACACAGCCCAGTCTATTACTGTTTCGTTCTCTGCCTTGGACTTGGTTCTGCACCAGGGAGTGATACTCAGGTAATTATACTGTACATACATTTTTGTACATTAGATGAACAAGTTGTATTTTAGTACAAGAATAAATGAACAAGTTGTATTTTAGTACAAGAATAAATGAACAAGTTGTATTTTAGTACAAGAATAAATGAACAAGTTGTATTTTAGCACAAGAATAGATGAACAAGTTGTATTTTAGTACAAGAATAAATGAACAAGTTGTATTTTAGTACAAGAATAGATGAACAAGTTGTATTTTAGTACAAGAATAAATGAACAAGTTGTATTTTAGTACAAGAATAAATGAACAAGTTGTATTTTAGTACAAGAATAAATGAACAAGTTGTATTTTAGTACAAGAATAAATGAACAAGTTGTATTTTAGTACAAGAATAAATGAACAAGTTGTATTTTAGTACAAGAATAAATGAACAAGTTGTATTTTAGTACAAGAATAAATGAACAAGTTGTATTTTAGCACAAGAATAAATGAACAAGTTGTATTTTAGTACAAGAATAAATGAACAAGTTGTATTTTAGTACAAGAATAAATGAACAAGTTGTATTTTAGCACAAGAATAGATGAACAAGTATTTTAGTACAAGAATAAATGAACAAGTTGTATTTTAGTACAAGAATAAATGAACAAGTTGTATTTTAGCACAAGAATAAATGAACAAGTTGTATTTTAGTACAAGAATAGATGAACAAGTTGTATTTTAGTACAAGAATAGATGAACAAGTTGTATTTTAGTACAAGAATAAATGAACAAGTTGTATTTTAGCACAAGAATAAATGAACAAGTTGTATTTTAGTACAAGAATAAATGAACAAGTTGTATTTTAGCACAAGAATAAATGAACAAGTTGTATTTTAGTACAAGAATAGATGAACAAGTATTTTAGTACAAGAATAGATGAACAAGTATTTTAGTACAAGAATAGATGAACAAGTATTTTAGTACAAGAATAGATGAACAAGTATTTTAGTACAAGAATAAATGAACAAGTTGTATTTTAGCACAAGAATAAATGAACAAGTTGTATTTTAGTACAAGAATAGATGAACAAGTTGTATTTTAGTACAAGAATAGATGAACAAGTTGTATTTTAGTACAAGAATAAATGAACAAGTTGTATTTTAGCACAAGAATAGATGAACAAGTTGTATTTTAGTACAAGAATAGATGAACAAGTATTTTAGTACAAGAATAGATGAACAAGTATTTTAGTACAAGAATAAATGAACAAGTTGTATTTTAGCACAAGAATAAATGAACAAGTTGTATTTTAGTACAAGAATAGATGAACAAGTTGTATTTTAGTACAAGAATAGATGAACAAGTTGTATTTTAGTACAAGAATAAATGAACAAGTTGTATTTTAGCACAATAATAAATGAACAAGTTGTATTTTAGTACAAGAATAAATGAACAAGTTGTATTTTAGCACAAGAATAAATGAACAAGTTGTATTTTAGTACAAGAATAAATGAACAAGTTGTATTTTAGCACAAGAATAAATGAACAAGTTGTATTTTAGTACAAGAATAAATGAACAAGTTGTATTTTAGCACAAGAATAAATGAACAAGTTGTATTTTAGTACAAGAATAGATGAACAAGTTGTATTTTAGCACAAGAATAGATGAACAAGTTGTATTTTAGTACAAGAATAAATGAACAAGTTGTATTTTAGTACAAGAATAAATGAACAAGTTGTATTTTAGTACAAGAATAAATGAACAAGTTGTATTTTAGTACAAGAATAGATGAACAAGTTGTATTTTAGCACAAGAATAAATGAACAAGTTGTATTTTAGTACAAGAATAGATGAACAAGTTGTATTTTAGCACAAGAATAAATGAACAAGTTGTATTTTAGTACAAGAATAGATGAACAAGTTGTATTTTAGTACAAGAATAAATGAACAAGTTGTATTTTAGTACAAGAATAAATGAACAAGTTGTATTTTAGTACAAGAATAAATGAACAAGTTGTATTTTAGTACAAGAATAAATGAACAAGTTGTATTTTAGTACAAGAATAAATGAACAAGTTGTATTTTAGTACAAGAATAAATGAACAAGTTGTATTTTAGTACAAGAATAAATGAACAAGTTGTATTTTAGTACAAGAATAAATGAACAAGTTGTATTTTAGTACAAGAATAAATGAACAAGTTGTATTTTAGTACAAGAATAGATGAACAAGATTATGGTTCTCCATTAACTGTTCCCTTTGTTTGTTCCACCAATTGACCATTAACCTTGTATATCTTTATCTAATGTCTATTTATCTCATGATATCAGTCTGCTAGACTTTGCCAAGAGACTGGAACCCCCTGCAGCAAAAACACCAGTCAGTGTTGCAGAAAGTACTTCCAAGAAGAGACTCTCAGTAACATCTGTCAGTTCCAGGAAAAGCTTTAGCGGAACAACCCCAGAGACCACAAAAAGTAAGTCACAATGAAACATAACAAACTAAGGCGATATAATATAGCAATCAGAGTACATTGGTTAGTTCATGGTTTTCATAGATAGGTGAACTCAATTTGATCTACATAGATGATATGTGAACTCAGTTTGATCTACATAGATGATAGGTGAACTCAGTTTGGTCTACATAGATGATATGTGAACTCAGTTTGGTCTCCATAGATGATATGTGAACTCAGTTTGATCTACATAGATGATATGTGAACTCAGTTTGACCTACATAGATGATATGTGAACTCAGTTTGATCTACATAGATGATATGTGAACTCAGTTTGGTCTACATAGATGATATGTGACCTCAGTTTGATCTACATAGATGATATGTGAACTCAGTTTGACCTACATAGATGATATGTGACCTCAGTTTGATCTACATAGATGATATGTGAACTCAGTTTGATCTACATAGATGATATGTGACCTCAGTTTGGTCTACATAGATGATATGTGAACTCAGTTTGACCTACATAGATGATATGTGAACTCAGTTTGATCTACATAGATGATATGTGAACTCAGTTTGGTCTACATAGATGATATGTGACCTCAGTTTGATCTACATATATGATATGTGAACTCAGTTTGACCTACATAGATGATATGTGACCTCAGTTTGATCTACATAGATGATATGTGAACTCAGTTTGGTCTACATAGATGATATGTGAACTCAGTTTGATCTACATAGATGATATGTGAACTCAGTTTGATCTCCATAGATGATATGTGACCTCAGTTTGATCTCCATCTGTAGCGGATATTTTGTTCAACTTGAAACAGCTCTCAGGTCTATCTAATCTCATGATTTAGGTACCAGAACAACACTAGGAAGTGGAGGTGGCTATCTAGATGTTGATTTTCTCTCTCTCTCTATAGCCTATGACACTTAGGGCATCAACAAATACACACCATTCTTGTCTATTCTTGACTGTACTCTGTATTGTGTTCTATCTATCATTTATTTTCTTCAATTATTGTTCTACTATTCTCCTCCATGTCATTTTGGATCTTCCACGTTCCTTTACCCTCTGGTGTCCATCTCAGTGCAGTTTTCATGACAATAAGCCTGTTCAGAACTTCCGTCCTCGTGAAAGTATCGTCCTTTTGGCTTTCATCACGTCCAGTCATATGAGTTAATGACTCTGGTAGCTCTTCATGTCTGTGAATAAGTAGCGTCTTCGTTGCTGTTTCCATATCCTAAAATATTTTTACAATATAGGATTGTTAGTCCTAAGGAAAACCCCCAACCTGGACGACCAGGAAGCCATATATTTATTCTGACCTTTCCGTATGAAAATACACTATGAAACTGATTGTTCAGCCTAAAAAATGAACCATGAAACTACTTCATAAAAATAACAAGTGGAACCAGTTTTTCCTTAATGATAACAATTCATGAAACCAGTTATTTTATGTTCAAATAAATAATAAAACTAGTTATTCACTATGAAAATAAACCATGAAACCAAACCATGAAACCAATTGTTTTTAAAATATATCATAAAACCAGTTGATAATGTTTTAATTTCTACATTTGAAGAATTGCACTGCAGCTTGACCTCCATAAACATTAGATGAGAATCTAAGAAAGGAGCAAGTATTATTCAGAATTAACAGACACTATATAGATCATTTTTTGTCTTCTTCTTTCTTTTGTCCTTTTCTGCTTTTTTGCCGCTAGGCGTAGCAGGTTTAACTGATGATTGGTTTTCGAGATAATGCACGCTCGGTCGCTTGATATGGTGTGGTATTGTAGAGTTTTAAGATGTCTGTAACTCCATCAACCCATCTTTTTCTTGGTCTGCCCTTTCCTCTTGATGATTCCATTTTCAGGTTGTACGCTCTTGCAAATGGTGTATTTTGGTGTAACTGGTTCATTCTGACCAAGTGGCCAAACCATTTGAGTCTCTGTTTTTCAATAAATCTAATAACAGGTGTTGTTCCGACTGTTCTTCTAATTTCCTCATTTCTTATATGGTCTCTTCTTGTTTTATTTACTGCTTTCCTCAGGCATTTCGCATGTGGTAATTTTCCTTTCTTGTTCTTTTGTCAGTGCCCATGTTTGGCTCTGGTAGCACAGTGTTGGTATAAAGATTGAATTTATAATCTGTCTTTTAGTCACTACTGGAATAGCTGGGTGTTTCAAAATTGGGGTAAGTTGGTATGTAATGTTGTTGGCTTGCTGGATTCTAGTTTCGATCTCTCTGTCTCCAGTCTACTATCAGATGTGAAGATACTTCTAAGGTATTTGAATTCTCTCACCTGCTTTAGCGTTTGGTCATTTATTTGTATGTTGATATCTTTATGTTCTCTGCTTATAGTCATGACTTCTGTCTTTTGAATTTTGATCTTCATGTTGTATTTGAGGCAGATATTGTTGAGTAAGTTTATGTGTTCTTGAAGCTGTTCAATATTATTATGGAATAAACACTGGTCGTCAGCAAAGAGCAGTTCATTTTGTTGGTCTGCGTTGAGTGATGCTTCATCTATTTTGGTGATACTATCCATGTATATAATAAAGAGGAGAGGTGATAAACACATCCTTGCCGACTCTGATGTTACTGGAAACCAATTTGTAAGTCCGGCACTTGTTCGTATGGCACTTTCACTTTCTATATATATGGCTCTAACACAGTCTAGCAGTGTTCCTTTTATTCCGTAGTTCATATCAGAAATATGTTTACACTGTCATGTAACAGAACTGTGGGAGTCTCTAGATGATATTTTATGTGAGCATATAAGAAATATGTTTACACTGTGTCATGTAACAGAACTGTGGGAGTCTCTGTGACATAGATGTTAGGTGCTCACCTCTTGTTCCAAAGGTACTCGGTTTTCCTCGCAAGCCATTGGGATATTTTTTTCCAGAGATCCCTGGTCTTTGTGTAGGTGAGATTGAGTTCCTAGTCTTATCGGAAACGGACGATAAAGCTTAGGTCCTGTGTTCAAATTGAGCATGTCAAAGAACTCTTGGCAGTTCAAAGTCAAGAAGAGCAGGCTGAAAAACCGCTAACTGGGAAAAATTCATTAGAAAGAGAAAATAAAGTCTCCATCTTCTAAATTACATTGTGGACCTTCGCCTGTGCTACGGAGTTCGTGCACTGCTGCTGAGATCTTCCTGTGTAAGAAAGAGATCGGGGCACACATACACTCAACAAAGTGCAATGATGATGGTCCAATCAATCATAACAGAACTATGTTCAGAATGGCAGTGAAAAATCAACAACTTGTGGAAAATACTGAGTGTCTATGGAGTTTCTAACACAATAGTAACAATTACCAAAATCATGTTTCACACACAGTGTCAATCAATGTAGTCCAGTTAGTGTGCAAACTCAAGTGCAACAATAGTGTCTCCTATCAACCTTGTTTTTAATTGTTCTTGAATTCATTCCCTGTGTCTATTTTCTAGGAGTCAAGCCACCATCAGACATTCTACTACTCAAAGTCAAAGCACTAGTTGACAGTATCCAATTTAGCATTTGCAATGCAAACTGTGTCATCATGCACTCAAAGGTGGAAGGTGAGTCTGTCTATTTCACCTGTGTCATACATTCCATGATGGAAGATATGTTTTACCTGCATCATAATGTGCTTAAAGGTGAAAGTTGAATGTGTTTGTCTGTTTTACCTGTGTCATAGTGCACTACAAGATAGAAGTTGAATGTCCTACCTGTGTCATATTGTGCTTCATTATGGAAGGTAAAAAGTTATACCAGTTCATAATATATTTCCAAATGAAATTTGAGTGTTTGTATCTTGTACATGTGTCCTAATGTACTCTGGTGTGAAAGGTGAGTCTGTATATCTTTCCTGTATCATGTTATTTACTCACTGTTTATCTGTATCTACTAAGATTCTAATGTGTAATCAACCAGTCATATCCAGTTCTGGACTAGTTCTCTCTCTCGATCGTTCTTTTTCTGCCATTTTTATCATTCTTATTGTAATATATAAACAGCCTTTGCCAAGAATGTAGTTTTATGTCACAATCTTCAGTACCATTTGGAGCCCTAGTGCGTGTCCTTCGCGTTGTATCCAATTTCAACCAGCGTTACTGGTTCACTCTCCGTCAGTCTTTGACTGTCCACAGCCAACCTGCAAGGCAACAGGTTGCTATTTTCTTTTAGGGTAGCGACACATAGACGACCTGCCCTCCCGGTTTGTTGTGCGTCATCTGCCCAGAATAACCTGTCTTTTTATGGACTATAGTGAAACACGTACAAACAAAGTACTATAGTTTTACAAAATACATAAACAGTGACGATAAACAGCAACGCTTCGACCAACAAGGCCTTTATCAAGCAAACGAACAAACAGGAGTGACAAATTAAAATGAAACACAAATGGACGACCAAATACCAACGTATCTAAGGAAAATCTGGAATAAAACGAATAACGAAATAAATGTAACACAAAAACACACATAAAAACTAGAAATAGAAAAGAAACAATGAAACATCTAGTAAATATATAACTTGAATACATGCAACATATACCCATATAGATTACAAAGCATGGGAAGAGAAAGTACTAAGAAGCATAAGAATGTAATACATGCAACATAAACCCATATAGATTACAAAGCATGGAAGAGAAAGTACTAAGAAGCATAAGAATGTAATACGTTGAGCCGCGTGGTCGCAAGGTACCATACAAAGAAATCAACCGATTCTCCAGAGCAAATCGACTACGATCATCAGAGGAACATGATCGGATGGCTGTGACCTGGACATCGCAAGCTCCTGAATGGCCAGTATCATTGAAATGGGTAACTACACGCTTCATTAATTTCATTAATGTCTTCAATCCCGCTATTCGGTTTACATCTCACATCTCTACCTCTTGTGTCAACTTTCTTGACATCACTATCAGACTATCCACCATCACTACATCAGTATACTACAAGCCTACTGATGCACATAGTTTTCTTCTTTATACCTCTTCCCATTCCCAGGCTTGTCGTGATTCTTTACCATTCTCTCAACTTTGCGCCTTCTCGCCTCTGTAGCGAGGACGACGATTTCCTCGATAGAGCTCACGAGATGCTGGATTTCTTTCGTAAGCGCTTATACCGGATAAGGTGCTTGCTTCTGCTATGCGGCGCGTTCAGCAAATTTCTCGCCAGGAGGCTCTCTAACCAGCATAGAACTTCCAATTCTGACAGGGTGAAACTTGTCTTAACTTTCCACCCTCATAGTTCCCTTGTGAAGAAAGTCTTATTCCGTCATCTCTCCATTCTTCAGTCTGATCCTGAGACACGTTCAATCTTCCAACACTATCCTTTGGTGGCGTACAGACGGGACAGAAGCCTTAAAGATATGTTGGTTCACAGTCGCCTCAAGCCTAACATCCAGAGTCATTTTGGCACCATCCAGTGTGGCCGTCGGCGCTGCAACACTTGTGCTTATGTAATACAGACCCACACGGTGTCTTTTCCAAAAGCCAGGTTCGTTGTTGAAGACAGTTTCACGTGCGAGTCCCGTAATATTATCTATGCCATTATCTGCAAGCAGTGCAACAAGGCCTATATTGGGGAAACCGGCAGGAGACTCAGTCACCGATTCGCCCAACACTTGCGCAATATACGCCAATGCTCTGTGACCCCTGTAGCTACCCATTTCAATGATACTGGCCATTCAGGAGCTTGCGATGTCCAGGTCACAGCCATCCGATCATGTTCCTCTGATGATCGTAGTCGATTTGCTCTGGAGAATCGGTTGATTTCTTTGTACGGTACTCGACATGCGGCTCAACGATACATTCTTATGCTTCTAGTACTTCTCTTCCCATGCTTGTAATCTCTATGGGTATATGTTGCATGTATTACATTCTTATGCTTCTAGTACTTTCTCTTCCCATGCTTTGTAATCTCTATGGGTATATGTTGCATGTATTACATTCTTATGCTTCTTAGTACTTTCTCTTCCCATGCTTTATAATCTATATGGGTATATGTTGCATGTATTCAAGTTATATATTTACTAGATGTTTCATTGTTTCTTTTCTATTTCTAGTTTTTATGTGTTTTTGTGTTACATTTATTTCGTTATTCGTTTTTATTCCAGATTTTCCTTAGATACGTTGGTATTTGGTCGTCCATTTGTGTTTCATTTTAATTTGTCACTCCTGTTTGTTCGCTTGCTTGATAAAGGCCTTGTTGGTCAAACGTTGCTGTTTATCGTCACTGTTTATGTATTTTGTAAAACTATAGTACTTTGTTTGTACGTGTTTCACTATTTACCAAGTTTTACTGCAGTCTTCCCCCTTTTTATGGACTACTTGGTTTTCCTGCTGTCCAGTTTTGTGTACAGTTTACTTCGCTAGCCTTTGATTGTCCCCAATCAAACTACAAGGCAGTAGTAGTTCCCTGCTAGTGGAAACGTGCACTGGATTCAACCTCTGCTGGGCTTTCCAGTTTTTTCCACATTTGGGTGGTCCGCTCACCCTTATGCCTGCCACGCCCCATTAGAGTTGTGCACGTCTGCCCAGTGGTGAGCCCATCTGCTTGTGCACGTCTGCTTGCGTGTGGACCAGTTCATACCAGCCCAACATGGCTGCCAAGATGACCTATTTAATTTGGGTGTTTATGTAATAGAATTTGTGTCTGCTCAAACTCTAGAAACCTAACAATCGGATATGTCATTGACCTAAAGTTCATATTATTGAATAAGTTATGGTTGAGATGACATCACATCAGCTCATGAAATATCGTTTATGTGTGAAACCACATGGATACAATTAGAACATTTCTAACTCAACACATACTCTCAACCAGTTTAACTAAGATATGGGATGGGATATAACTTTGTATAACAATAGTCATTGGAGACAGTGAATACTTTATCAAATAGTATAACTTTCTGTAAGTGTAATAATATCATCATCATCATCATGATGATTATTTGTGTTGAGTAAATGTTAGAATTTTGTATGAGAATATGGTGACATAAATGCTTGTCATTTCCTACACTAAGAATACTACCACTGATACCTTGAATATAATAATATTGAATCATTTTGATCAACAATTAAGCAGCTTATAAAAAATGATGGTGATGTTGTTTATACCAATGGGTCTGTGCATCGTGGTAGGCTGTTTTTTTTTGGCTAATGCGCATGGCAGGGTTGTTGCAGAGCAAAGGGGAGCATAAAGACAACTACTTCCATTATGAGGATGAAGGTCGATGCCATTACTGCTTCGCCCCATTGGCTCTCTGGGATTCCATTCACTAGGGCTTTTGTTGTATCTGACTCTCAGTCAATGCTTCAGACTATCCAAAATGGCAGGTTGCGGTATGTGGGGATGTTGTCTATTGAGTTTCTAACCCCCAGAAGCTTACGTGGATCTACTTTCCTAGGCATGCTGGTGTTTGCTTCAATGAGAGAGTGGACAAACTTGCATCAACAGCATTGATTGTCGGAGAGTTGAAAATGGATAAGGGGACGTTCTTTGGTCTCCTCACAGTTGCATGTTGGATGAAGACACTAAAATAAATGTTGAATCAATCCAACGATTTAAGCAGTTTGAAATTAGACGTTGTGCAAGTAGAACTGGATGCCCTAGGGGCAGAGAGGGAAGAGTGTTAACCAACAAACCATGGGAACCATCAGCATGTATACCCGTAGGCATCTTGTCATATTGTAAAAGTTAATACTGGGATTATACTAACTGTGTACTAGTACTAAGATAGAAGTTACTGTTTATTTGTGCTGCAGTAGAATCAATGTTTATTAGTACTAATTGTTTCCTGAATATTTTCTTTATCCATTTCTTTCATTTTTGGGTTTCATTTAGTTTAGTTTAGTTTAGTCGGGATCACCATCACTGCACGTCGAACAAATTAGTCCATAAGTGCTCCGATCTCTCCCTCAGTATGTCCATCAGCGTGTGGCACTAACGACACCGGTTCTTTGTTGGTTTACAATTCTTCTTTGTCTGCCAGCATAGCGTTCTTGTCGAGCTACACCACATTTAACTTTGAGTTCTTGCAGTCTGGTTAGTGTTGTGGATTCACCGCTATTACGTGAATCATGTACACACCCTCTCTCCCTTAAGGAATTTATAATATCAGCCTGGTCCATTGCTCGCCTGCTTTGGACAGCAGCCATACCTGCAAGCCTATCCGCACGTTCATTCCCCTTACACCTGCATGCCCTGGCACAAAAATAAAACTGATCTTTGTCAGCTTAGACCTCCCCAGCGATTCTATCCAATGTCTCCTAGCCCATCCTGTTTCAATCTTCCTGAGCATACTCATTGAGTCACTGAGAAAACATGCATGGATAAAAGTCTTTGATTCTAGCCAAATCATCGCTTTGGTAACCACCATGATTTCCATAGTGAGACTGCTCGTAGTCACGGCAAAACCACCACTGTCTTCCTTCACAACATCACCTCCGACCTGAGCAGTGAAAGCCCACGAGCTCCGCACATGTCGAATCACCGAACCATCCGTATAAATGATTACATCATGCTCAGATGGTTCTCAGAAATTAATGCCTGAACCTCTGCCTCCACAACAAGTGGGTTGTGTTGCCTGCATTCTTTATCAAGTTCGATGCATACAGAAAAGGATGTAGTGATTCCTCTTGGCACTGGTATCCATTCTTCACTGGGATCAATGTCTTCAAGTGTACACACCTGTTCAATACAGTCCTCGGCCTGACCCATCCAAGATTTTCCTCTTTTAACCTATTTCCTTTTGTCTCTTTATTTCCAAGTGCAGAGGATGTTGTGTGTCAGCATTGACTCAAGGTATGTCGGCACGGCTCATCAGTATTCTATACTCCATAGTAGGATAGTCAAGGAGATAGCGCATCGCCCTGCACGACGTGTCTTTAGTGCAACCAAGTATAATGCGCATCGCCTCGCTCTGTATTCTTTCCAGTCGTTCTATCTGACTATGACTGAGAGTCAGGATCGCCAGCGCATACTCAAGCACAGAAAGGACCAGACCCTGGTATAAAAGACAAAGATGGCGCTGTTCACAATCCGCCGCAGTCATTACCCTCATCGCCAGCAAACCTTTCTCGCCTTCATTATCACATGAGCTATGTGTTCCGTAAAAGCTAGACTACGATCGAAACGCAACCCCAGGTATTTCATAGACTGAGATCGCTCCACCACCTCTGAACACAAAGCCATAGATGGTATTGGAGTGTTGACGATGTGGTTGTTTAAAGAGAACCATGTCACCGCTGCTTTTGTGGGGTTGACCAATGCTCCTGCTTCAACGCACCATCTACCTATGCGGTCGAGTTCTGAGTTCGAGTTTTGGGTTTCATTATGGACTGTAATAGTCTGGTTGTCTTCCACAAGTCTCTCTTGTTGTTATTACTATTACTTGTCTGATACAATTTATGCAACAAAGAAACATGCAATAAAGATATGCCTAGTTTGGTTGTTGTTGTTCTTTCATTCAGGTATTGAAGTTGGGGTTGGCATGCAGGAACATAAAATGGATGTCACAGCTCTCATGAGGAAGATTGAACTCATTGACCCTGATCCTTTGACCTTTCACCCAAAGGTCAGCTAATTTACCTATTATTTGCTTTCATTTCTTTATCATTTTCCCATTATTTATCTCTCGTATTTCTCCTGATATTTTTCATCTTTTCTTGTGTATCCATGCTATTTCTTGTTCTTTCTTCTTGAGGTTGATGTGGATGTATTATTGTACAAGTTAGTGTTATAATTATCAGTTTGAGACAGTTCTAGATGCTTATATAAATATAACTTGTTAGTTACATTCATTTGCTTCAATTTCATTTGAGTTTTTCTTCATATTAATTTCTTCTTTTTTGAGCGCTCAATATTGACCATTTGTTAGACAACTCTGTGATTTGTATGTGATCTTAGTCTTCTTCTTCTGCATTCTCACTAGATTGGGATTTCGATTCTCTAATAAAGGCAGCCGTCTGCCTCAGATTATCAGCCACGCCATACAGTTTGTCTTGCTGGTGTAAGTGGGCCACCTCTTTCTTCTCAAGTCTGCACACTGGGGCAGTTCCTCTCTCTCTCTCTTTAGCCTGTTACGCCTTGGCGTTTAGGGCAGCAACAAACGTACACCATTCTTCCCTGTTCATGGCCTTCCTCTGTATTGTGTTCCAGCTATGATTCATTTCCTTCAGTTCTTGCTCTATCGTTCTCTTCCAGGTCGTCTTGGGTCTTCCACACTTTAGCCTACCCTCTGGAGTCCATCTCAGTGCAGTTTTCATGTCAGAGCCAGTCTCCATGCGCATCACATGTCCAATCCATCTCCAGCGCTGTCTTCGGATGATAGTGCCCATATTCTCTTGTTGGCATCGTGCAAGCAATTCTTGGTTCGAGATAGTAATCGGCCAATACACGCGTAAGATTTTTCGCAGACAAGTTGTATGAAAGGTGGAGAGTCTGGACATATCCTGTTCTGTCATTCTCCAGCATTCCGATCCGTACAGCAATGTTGACAGCACACATCTGTTATAGATACTAGTCTTGGTTCTGATGCTGTATTGGGCAGATTTCCAGGCGATCTGAAGGGTCATGAATGCACTTCGTGCCTTACTCAGTCTGTTTTTAATGTCAGATCCAGCGCCTCCTTCATTGCTAATAACACTTCCAAGGTATGTGAAAGCGGTTGTATCTCGGAGGGTTTTACCTTCTAGTTTGACTGGTGCTGGGGTTGCTATGTTCAGAGTCATTACTTCAGTTTTCTTCTGATTTATTTTCAGCTCAACCATCTCACTATATTGGTTAAGGCGGCAGGTCTTATCCTGGATATCTCTATGTGTATGAGATAGGAGTGCGATGTTATCTGCAAAATCTAGGTCTTCCAGAGTGGATGTGAGCGTCCATCTAATACCTCTTGCCTTATCTTCCGTTGTTTTACCCAATCTATGACAGCGTTGAATAATAGGGCTGACATAACACACCCTTTGTCGCACGCCTGTTTTTACTTCAAACTTTAGTTCTGAGGTTTCAACACTGCATGCAAACTTGTTGTAGCAGCTTTTTATAATATTTATAAAACACAGTGGATTCCATACCATCTTAAGATACGCCATAGACTTTCGAGGTGTATGCTATCAAAAGCTTTTTCAAAATCTACAAAGTTGATATAGAGTTTGCTTTGCCATTCTGTGCATTGCTCTGATATTTCTAAGAGCAAATATTTGGCCTATACAGCTCCGTCCTCTTCGAAATCCTGCTTGTTCCTTTCTCAGTTTCTTATCCACAGCATCAGTAATGCGTTGTACGATGATTTTGCTTAAGATTTTACTTGGGACAGAAAGCAGTGTTATTCCACGCCAATTATTACAATCGGCAAGGGAGACCTTTTGGGTATCTTGATGATGACTCCTCTGTTCCATGCATCAGGTATTATTTGGGTATTCCATATAGCAGTAAACAAGGGTTGCAATATATTAGCTGCAAGTTCTGGGTCTATTTTGAATAGTTCTGTGTTTAAGTTATCATTCCCTGGTGCCTTGTTATTCTTAAGAGATTTAATTGCTGTAATGATCTCATCCCGGCTGGGTGTTTCAATGCCAATTTCTAATTCCTCTGTTGGTTCTGGTATGTCTGCTACTACAGTTGGCGGTGGTCTGTTTAGCAATTCTGTAAAATGCTCTGTCCATCGTATTTCTTGTTCCTTTTCCGTTGTCAATAGTATTCCATTCTTATCCTTTATGAGAGTATTTGATCTCCTGTAATGTTTTCCGCTTATTAGCTTTGTAATTTTGTACACTGTTCCCTGATCACACTTTTTGCTGCTTCTTCTGCCTGTACTGCCAGGTCTTCAACATACATTCTTTTGTTAGCTCTCACAGCCCGTTTGATTTCTTTACTTGCGCTTTTGTACTGTTCTTGGTATCTTGCTTTCAGTCTTTCATACTTTGCTTCTAACAATTTCTTTTTAATATTCTTCGGCTGTCTATTATTTTCCATGTTGTTGGTGTTATCCTTTCTTTTCTTTTCTTTGTGCGGTACCCTAGACATGCTTCACTGCTCTTGCTATATATAGATGCTATGTTGTCCCATGTTCTATCTATGTTGTTAGTTTCATCCGTATTTTCATTACTTTCTAGGGCTTGAAATCTGTTCTTTATCTGCATTATAAACTTATCCCTTACTTCCGTGTCTTTTAGTCTATCCACATCGAACCTCTTTTGGAAGTTTTTCTGTTGTCCTGTTTTTCTTAGTTTAAGTTTGACATAAGCTGTGACTAGGTGGTGGTCGCTACCAACATCTGCACCTCTCTTGACTACAACATCTAGCAGCGAGCGGCTCCAGGGTCCATTGATCATTATATGGTCTATTTGGTTTTTATCTCTGCCATTAGGGGAATACCATGTTAGTTTGTGGATATCTAAATGTTGAAATAGGGTTCCTCCTATAACAAGATTGTTCATGCTGCAGAAGTTTACTAAACTTTCCCCATTTTCGTTCATCATACCACATCCATATTTTCCCATAGTTCTATAACTATGCGTGTTGTCTTGTCCGACCTTCGCATTGAGATCTCCCATAACAATGATAACATCATGGAATGGTGACTTGTCTAATTCTGCTTGTAGGTTTTCATAGTACGAGTCTTTCTTTGTATCCTCGCTATCATTAGTTGGCGCATAGCATTGTAGGATTGTGATGTTTGTATGCTTCCCTTTAGTCTGATCTTAATCAAGCGGCTGCTGATAGGTTTCCATTCTAACAGATACTTTTCCACGCCTTTTCTTAGGATTACTGCTACTCCTTCATGGTGTAGGTCATCGTCTCGCCCAGAAAAGGGACTGTTTCACCTGTTGCAGTGGTACTTCTTCCGTTTCCTGTCCATCTGCTCTCGCTAACCCCTAGGATATGTAGATTATATCTTCTCATTTCTGCTGTTATTTGTGATAGTTTTCCAGTTTCGTACATTGTTCTTGCATTCCAGCATCCAATTCTGGTCTTGGTTTTGGCATTCAGGACTTCCGTCCTCATGAAAGTAGCTTCCTTTCGGCTTTCACCACTTCCAGTCATGTGAGTCAATGACTCTGGTAGCCCTTCATGCCCGTGGATAGGTTGTATGTTTGTTGTTCTTTCCAGAACTTTAATTTTTTTAAAGGATGGGATCGTTAGTCCCAAGCCCAACCCTCAACCTGGAGTACCAGAAGACCATGCTTCGTCTGTCCCCTCTTCAGTGACCTTTCCGGCGTGGGTAACCCTTCCGGGAACATAAGTTCCCGCCGTCCTAGCTCACTGTATCATTGGAGCACACAAGCCTCCCCACCACTACAAGGTAATGGCCTCATGGGGAGGAGGGGCAGTTCTGTAGGATATAATTACTATGATTTCTGCTTCCCGTTATGCCCTACCTCTTCCCGCAGTAAGTTTTGGCCACCCTCATGATGGTAGGTCTGACATTCTTACTGTGTGGCTAAATCTCTGAGGCAGATTGGTGACCGTAGAATCTGTTATCCCATTCCTCATTGTGAGGGTCGTTGCACCATGTTATGCGCCTTACGGCCTGGTTCATCCGTTTTCTGCAAGCATTTGTTTCGGGTTAGCATTCCTAGCGGACACGTGCATCCGATTTCAGCTAACCCTCCTTAGTCGCCTCTTACTACATGCGTGGCAGGTAACAGTGGTTCTATTCTTTACACCCCAAATTTGGGCCCGGTAACCACTCGGGTGTGATCTTAGTCTAAGAGTGATTGTATATTGCGCCAGTTATGTGCTTACAAGTAGGCCAGCACATCCGATTTCTGCTACATTTTTATTTACTAGGGTAGCTTCCTTAGGCTCTTACCTCAGTCGCTGCATACGACATGACTTGTAGGTCACAGCGTTACTATTCTTTGCTCCCTTAATGAGAAGAGACCGACAATAGCAAGAAGCATAGGAATATAAGAAGATGGAGATGTGTTGGACACACCTTGAGGAGAAATTACCAACGAATATCAAAGCAGACATTGAAGTGGGATGTAAAAGGTTCAAGAAAGAGAGGACAACCTGAGGAAGATCCTGAAACTAACTTTGCTGAGAGAGGCAAGAAATATCGGTCTCACTTCCATGGAGTAGATTGTGCGAGTTGCCCAGGATAGAGTGGTATGGAGAAACGATAACGTGCGAGAGTAATTATTATAATATTATTATGATAGGAATATAGTGCGTAAAGTACAAGAGGTTGTAAGTAGCATAAAGATATCAAATGATTTTCTAGAATGCATTTGATCATCAAAGAAACATGACTGGATAGCTGTTTTTTGGATGTCGCTAGCTCCTAAATGGTCAGTGCTACTGAAATGAATTAGTGCAACGGTCACAGAGTGTTTGCATTATCACATAAATGTTAGCCGAAACAATCACTAAGTTTTTGTTTTGCCAGTTTCATCTATATAAGCTTTATCACAAAGTTAGACAAATAATGGCCTAGATAGTTTTACAGATCTCACATGTAAAACCATCTTCAGTAACAAAAGTGACTTTAAGAAATGATACACTGCTGATCTGTATCACATAAGCACATATATATCATCATCAATGGCTAAACCGAACAGTATCAAAACCAATAGTTGGTGTCTCCTATCAAACATGATTGTGTCTGTCTTAGACTGAGTGATTAGATGAACAACAAGAGGTATTCTTAATGATACAATGTACTAATAAAAGTGCTAAGAAAGAGATACTTGTGATGGATAGGACACACATTGAGAAGGCAGACTGGAAAAATTGCAAGACAGACACTGTTTTGGAACCCACAGAGAAAGAGAAGTAGGGGAAGGCCTAGAAATACCTGTAGTAGAGAGCTGGAGACTGATAATTAAAAGGATAGACAAGTGGAAAGAGTTGGAAGGGATGACAAGTGAGAGGAAGGGCTTGAAGAAGTTATTTTGAAGACCTGTGCTCCATTGGGAGTTGAAAGGTGAAGAGTACAACAATGGACATTGAAGAAGTAGAATATTCTAGAGTGGATGTAAAAGAAGATAACTCTTAGGTATACAGTTTCTTTAAGCAGACATTGAAGAACAGCATGTTGTTACACTCTAGCTAAATGGATGTAGTAGAAGACAAGTCATAGGTGTACATTTGTTGTCATCAGACATTGAAGAACAGCATGTTGTTACACTCAGGCTATATTAAGTGTCCTGTGACTCTTGCCTTGTCTGATTACTTTATAATGATAGACTGTGATCACATTTCAGATATTCTCAGTTCATGGGACAGAAATGCTCAAGTTTGAGATGACCCAATACAAGGATGGGACAGAGGGCAAACGGTTTGAAGACATTAACAATGTGGATATTGCTGTGTCACTACAAATGGGCAGAGCACGCGTAGTCTTTGTCAACAAATTTGTCACTTCTGTAGTGGTAAGTAGTTTTGTGCAAAGTTGTCATTGTGATGTAGTATGCTAATACAATGTACAAATTTCTTTAACAGTAAGCTTGTTTGTGTGTAGTATACTAGATTCTCTGCTCCATCTATCCTCTAATCCTGTTTGCCTTTCAGTGTTAGGTTGAAAAAGGAGACACCTGGAGCGAGCCTGTCTATGCACCTTGTCTTTCTTTCTTTTCTTTTCCTGGTTTGCCTCACAGCTTCAGGATAAGAAAGAGTTTTTGAGCACGGGTTTTGTGTTTGCTTCATTAATAGTGTCTTTCGTCGCCTCTGTTATCTGTGAGGTCCATCTTTTGCGTGGCTGACCTTTTGCTTTGTATCCACTGTATCAGAGCAACATTACTCTCTGGGGTGCACTGCCTGTTGGTAATCTACTTATGTGACCGGACCATTTAATTTGTTGCTTCTTGATAAGTTCAGTACTGATATCTTCTCTGCTCCATAATATTATCATCAATGTAAAGGAAAACTGCAGTAAAACTATGTACCAAAGGCAAAACACATGAAAATTTAGTAACGTATTTGACAAAGTCACTTTCTTTATTTTTAGTGAAACACGTACAAACAAAGTACTATAGTTTTACAAAATACAGAAACAGTGACGATAAACAGCAACGTTCGACCAACAAGGCCTTTATCAAGCAACGAACAAACAGGAGTGACAAATTAAAATGAAACACAAATGGACGACCAAATACAAACGTATCTAAGGAAAATCGGGAATAAAAACGAATAACGAAATAAATGTAACACTAAAAACAGGAATAGAACGGAAAAGAAACAATGAAACATCTAGTAAATATATAACTTGAATACATGCAACATATACCCATATAGATTACAAAGCATGGGAAGAGAAAGTACTAAGAAGCATAAGAATGTAATACATGCAACATAAACCCATATAGATTACAAAGCATGGGAAGAGAAAGTACTAAGAAGCATAAAAATGTAATACGTTGAGCCCGCGTTGTCGCAAGGTACCATACAAAGAAATCAACCGATTCTCCAGAGCAAATCTACTACGATCATCAGAGGAACATGATCGGATGGCTGTGACCTGACATCGCAAGCTCCTGAATGGCCAGTATCATTGAAATGGGTAGCTACAGGGTCACAGAGCATTGGCGTATATCGCGCAAATGTTGGGCGAATCGGTCACTGAGTCTCCTGCCGGTTTCCCCAATATAGGACTTGTTGCACCGCTTGCAGATAATGGCATAGATAATATTACGGGACTCGCGCGTGAAACTGTCTTCAACAACGAACGTGGCTTTTGGAAAAGACACCGTTCGGGTCTGTATTACATAAGCACAAGTGTTGCAGCGCCGACGGGCCACACTGGATGGTGCCAAAATAACTATGGATATTAGGCTTGAGGCGACTGAACCAACATATCCTTAAGGCTTCTGTCCCGTTCAATCTTCCAACACTATCCTTTGGTGGCGACAGACGATAAAGGCCTTGTTGGTCGAACGTTGCTGTTTATCGTCACTGTTTCTGTATTTTGTAAAACTATAGTACTTTGTTTTACGTGTTTCACTATTTACCAAGTTTTACTGCAGTCTTCCCCTATTTCGATATTCTTTATTTTTACATGCTTCATAAAATAAGTTTGTCTGTCCCAGAATTGAAATAGTTGCAAATATAATGGTTTCTATATCGTGTGTGTAAAGTTGATGAACAACTTGCTTGTCATCTAATATGTTATGAAAGACGTCTGAGAGGATATAGTTAGACCAACATGATCAAACAGACACAATTATATACTATCCATGTAAACATCTATACAAATATTTTTGAGATTTTGCTTTCAGAACTTCCTGGACAACTTCAGCATTGCAAAGGCCAAGTTGGATGAAGCAGGCCAAGCTATGAAGGAAGCATCTAAAGATGTAGCCAAAAACTTGCAAGAGAAAGCACCTCGAGTCAAGCTGGACATCATGGTTAGTTAGATTTGTATGCAGTCAGTAAGCTAGTTTAATCAGAGTTGAGAATGTTGGCTGGAGTCAAAAAGAGCATTGATTGACTGATATCTTGTGAGAAATTAACAACAAGCGCAGTCTCATCTTCTAGAATAGATTGATTAATTGATTGACTGATATCTTGTAGAAATTAAAGCACAGTCTCATATTCTAGAATAGATTGATTGATTGATTGACTGATATCTTGTGAGAAATTAACAACAAGCACAGTCTCATCTTCTAGAATAGTGATTGATTGATTTACTGATATCTTGTGAGAAATTAACAACAAGCACATTCTCATCTTCTAGAATAGTGATTGATTGATTGATTGACTGATATCTTGTGAGAAATTAACAACAAGCACAGTCTCATATTTTAGAATAGTGATTGATTGATTTACTGATATCTTGTGAGAAATTAACAAGCACAGTCTCATATTTTAGAATAGAGTGATTGATTGATTTACTGATATCTTGTGAGAAATTAACAACAAGCACAGTCTCATATTTTAGAATAGTGATTGATTGATTGACTGATATCTTGTGAGAAATTAACAACAAGCACAGTCTCATATTCTAGAATAGATTAATTGATTGACTGATATCTTGTGAGAAATTAACAACAAGCACAGTCTCATATTCTAGAATAGAGTGATTGATTGATTGACTGATATCTTGTGAGAAATTAACAAGCACAGTCTCATATTTTAGAATAGTGATTGATTGATTTACTGATATCTTGTGAGAAATTAACAACAAGCACAGTCTCATATTTTAGAATAGATTGATTGATTGACTGATATCTTGTGAGAAATTATCACCAAGCACAGTCTCATATTTTAGAATAGTGATTGATTGATTGACTGATATCTTGTGAGAAATTAACAACAAGCGCAGTCTCATCTTCTAGAATAGATTGATTGATTGATTGACTGATATCTTGTGAGAAATTAACAACAAGCACAGTCTGATATTTTAGAATAGATTGATTGATTGAACTATTATCATTGCACTTTGGTTGGTGTGAATAACCAAAGTACTACCGATTCTAGAGTTTTGCTAACGTGCTAAGATCTCGTTCTTACACAGGAAGATCTCAGTTGCAGTGCCCTAACTCTGTAACACTGATGTCATTTAGAAGAGGATGAAAATATTGTGCAGAAATGTTATTTTTGAATCTTTCTAATGAATTTGGTCAGAGTAGAGGTTTTCAACTACCACTGGTTCTTAAACTTCTTAAACTACCAGTGGTGTCCTCATCCAACAGACACTCGCTAAGTTAATGTAAGATGTCATTTCACAGAACCATGCTGAAAATTCCATGGACAGTGAGGAAAACAAATAAGGTTTTAAATCAGGCTTGCACACAAAAAAAACCTTATCAAAAGAATAAGAATCTGGCAATCAAGGTTCTGTGGGCATATAATGTGAAGAGAAGGTTTAGAACATTTGGTGACAACAGGTAAAATTCTGGAAAGGAGAGATTGTGGAAGACAGGGAGAAGATATTGGATGGCTTGACATCATGGCTCAACACAAGATCGACATTAGAACTGATTACATGTACCAAGCAGAGAGAGTTGTGGAGAGATATGATCGCCAACGTCGGCAGGCATGGCACTTGATTGATTGAGCATCCCTTTCACATGTACTCATATCATGTCTTCCTGTTAGATTTCATTCAGACATAATAGAGTTAAAACTATGAATCATCACTAATTGCTTTTGTTTTTTACAATCATTTTGTTCAACTATTTTTAAAGATCTTCTGGTACAAATTTTGACTTTATTGTTATTCTATACAATCACTAGCATTTGATTTCTCTGTTGCTTTTTATTTTTACCATATTATCACATTGGGCGCCAGTGGTTACCGGGACCCAAATTTGGGATGTAAAGAATAGATCCACTGTTACCTGTCACACATGTCGTAAGAGCGACTAAGGAGGTTTGGCTGAAATCGGATGCACATGTCCTAAACATGTAGAAGTCTATGCGTTTAGGGGCCTACCAAACTAATGTGCAACATATACACGTTTTTGGTTCTTGGCAATGATCAAACATATCACAAAGAGTGATTAAAATTGGTGGTAAAGAACAAACGCAAAGAAGAAGAAGATCACATTGGGGGTATTATTATTCTACTCAGGACAGACATGATGATTTATAGGGATGTTGTAATTTCTGCATGTTGTTGTTGTTGTCCTTCATAACTATTTCCAGTGTTGATGTCTTATTACTGGACTAAATTAACCCATTTCAATGTCTGAATATTGTAACTATTTATCATTTATCTAATCATGTTATATAGGTCAAAGCACCCCTGGTTGTGGTCCCTCAAAACTCTAGAAGTAGAGATGTAATAATGGTCAACTTGGGAGACATAGCGGTGAATAACACTTATGAGAAGGGTAGTGTCCAGTCAAAGAAGTCTTCCAGTGATGTTTGGGTTGCTGAAAATATGACAGTCCAATTGACCAATCTACGTTTGTCCAGGTTTGTTATGTTTTAATAATATATTTGATATTGTAAGCAGGTGTTAGACAATATACATGTGACACACACACACATACACACACACTATTAAATACTGTTGAGTCAAGTATGTGTAGGCAGGTATCACACACACACACACACACACTATTCAATACTGTTGAGTCAAGTATGTGTAGGCAGGTATGACACACACACACACTATTCAATACTGTTGAGTCAAGTATGTGTAGGCAAGTATGACACACATACACACACAGACTATTCAATACTGTTCAGTCAAGTATGTGTAGGCAGGTATGACACACACACACACACAAACTATTCAATACGAGTCAATTATGTGTAGTCAAGTATGTGTAGGCAGGTATCACACACACACACACACACACTATTGAATACTGTTGAGTCAAGTATGTGTAGGCAAGTATGACACACACACACACACACAGACTATTCAATACTGTGTAGGCAGGTATGACACACACACACACACACACACACTATTCAATACTGTTGAGTCAAGTATGTGTAGGCAGGTACCAGACAACTCTGATAACATCTGGTGGGAGATACATTTAACAACACACAAATATAATAGTTCACATAAGATCAACATTCCAGAAAATAAAAACCAACTATATTTAGCAACTTGTGGTTTCTGTAGCTATCTAGTGTTTTTTTTACAGGTGAGATAGCTAGCCCCACACCCAACCTCCTTTGCTACGATATACGTGGCAGGTAACAATGGTTCTATTCTTCACACAATGGTTCTGTTCTATACTATGGTTGATGGCTACGTCCTGTAAAGGATGTCACCATTTTCATTTCATTATTTAGTTCCCTAATTTGAGCCCGTAACTACTGGGCGACCTGGACAGCATCACCAGACAGGCCCTCAATGGAACTCCCAGGGTAATAGATGTAAGGAAAGACCCAAGAACATCTAGAAATGGGAGTTTGAGACGGAATGCAGAAAATGGTGAGAGAGGGAGAGATCTGAAAAGATGGCGTTGGAAAGGAGGGCTTGGAAGGTCTTGGTTGCGGACATATGCCTCCCTAGGGGTGAAGGCTGAAAAATAAGATATTTAGCAAGTCCTTGTTAATGACAACAATCTGTTATATTCTTTTCATGTTACAGTTGATACAAGACATTCACAAAGGATCTCGATTGTTTTCTGTCTGCTGTTTGTAGGTCTCTCTTTCATTTATCTATCTACCATCCTTCATTTGGTCTTCACCATCTCCTTCCATCTGCTGTTCATCAAAGAATTGTCTTTGCCAGAGTACTAGGTGACATTCTACACACGTCAAAGCCCATCTACTTCTTCTGATTGTAGTTGGTAGTGATGTGCAGTTAGTTTTCTTCTGCAACCCCTCATTTCTCACCTATTGTTGTCCACAAACTGCACATAATTCTGCTACTGCATTAGTTTGCAAATGTCTCTAATTGATATATGTCATGACTGCTCTCATTTGCCAACGTTAGCAATTCTATAGTCATATTCTCAGTGTTATTTCTCTATGTTTGCATTTTGCTTTTCAAATCAATATTTTCTAATCTCCATATGTTTTTAATCATGTGGAAAACCTTGTCTGCTTTGCTTATTTTTGCTACCACATACTTGTCATAATCATGTAGAAAACCTGGTCTGCTTTGCTTATTTTTGCTACCACATACTTGTCATAATCATGTAGAAAACCTGGTCTGCTTTGCTAAGTTTTGCTACCACATACTTGTCATAATCATGTGGAAAACCTGGTCTGCTTTGCTTAGTTTTGCTACCACATACTTGTCATAATCATGTGGAAAACCTGGTCTGCTTTTGCTTATTTTTGCTACCACATACTTGTCATAATCATGTGGAAAACCTGGTCTGCTTTGATTAGTTTTGCTACCACATACTTGTCATAATCATGTGGAAAACCTGGTCTGCTTTGATTAGTTTTGCTACCACATACTTGTCATAATCATGTGGAAAACCTGGTCTGCTTTGCTTAGTTTTGCTACCACATACTTGTCATAATCATGTGGAAAACCTGGTCTGCTTTGCTTATTTTTGCTACCACATACTTGTCATAATCATGTAGAAAACCTGGTCTGCTTTGCTAAGTTTTGCTACCACATACTTGTCATAATCATGTGGAAAACCTGGTCTGCTTTGCTTAGTTTTGCTACCACATACTTGTCATAATCATGTGGAAAACCTGGTCTGCTTTGCTTATTTTTGCTACCACATACTTGTCATAATCATGTGGAAAACCTGGTCTGCTTTGATTAGTTTTGCTACCACATACTTGTCATAATCATGTGGAAAACCTGGTCTGCTTTGATTAGTTTTGCTACCACATACTTGTCATAATCTGTTGAAACTTTGCAAGGTTCTAAAGACGAAGAATTGACTTCATTGCACCAGGTATCCTCATATGGCTCCAGCCCTGTCTACAGAAATGGAATGACACTTGCAGGGAGTATTGCACAAGGCATGAACTCCGTAGCTCCAGCAACAATACTAGTGATCTCAGAAAAAATGCACAAATGAACAGAACAGCATGGTCTGGATTTGAACTCATGACATTTGGATGAGAAAGCAACATGGTAACCACAGAGCCTCCCAGAAAAAGTTCATAGATTAATATCAGCATGATTAATGGAGATAGAAAACAATAAAGAAAGAATACTGGACAACAGAACTGATGAACATAACTAGTAATAATAAGTTGTTGTGTATATCAGGTGGATGTGCTACATGATAGAATAACAATCAAGGGCACACAGTCAGTGAACAGGACACAAGTAGTTTGCATTCTATGAACAGGACAGTTATTTGACTGTCAACAAATATATATTCAAATATCATTCTACTTGAGCTTTCATCTTCATGTAGCATGTCTTTTGTAGAACATCACTGTCATCAAATCCTCTCTGATAGGCACTTGATCTTTTGACAATTCTCTCACCTCCTACATCTAATGTGCATAAGATTTCAGTAATGTCTTGTTGCCACTGCTGGCTTGACCATATCCCGCCTGTCAGGAACCGTGTCCTCCATTATTGCTCTCTCTAAACCACTGTGACATTTAATACCACCAAAATATTTCAGCTTCAAGATATGATTTTGTTTATGAGTCAATGTTCATGTCTTATAGAATGTGTACATTTGTCCTCTGTTGTGTCTAGAATGTAGTAAAACATTTTGCTTGTATGACTTGAGAGAGATTTTCTATAGGCATAAAATAATGTGATCTTTATGTGACAGGGGCATTGTCCAAGAACATCATGGTAGTGTCACAGCAGAGATCACAATCTTGGAGCCTATGACATTTAAAATAGGCATCCGTAGAAACTTGTCCACTGCATACTTTCATGGTATACCAGATGTGGACAGTCGAGAGGGTGTCTTGGAAAAAATAGAAGTGAGTAGATTCTATTGTTTGTAGTCTATGTCGAACACTAAAATAGAAGTGAGTAGATTCTATTGTTTGTAGTCTATGTCGAACACTAAAATAGAAGTGAGTAGATTCTATTGTTTGTAGTCTATGTCGAATACTAAAATAGAAGTCAGTAGATTCTATTGTTTGTTGTCTATGTCGAACACTAAAATAGAAGTGAGTAGATTTTATTGTGTGTTGTCTATATCAAACACTAAAATAGAAGTGAGTAGATTCTATTGTTGGTTATTGGTTACTGAACTGAAGTCACAGCACTCCATGCAGACCCCATAGGGACCTCCAACAGATGTGGAAGGATATGGTCTGTGAATTCACTGTCTGATTTATTCCAATCACAAACAGCTCTCAAATAAACCCAGCCTCAATTTGAAGATCAATACTAGAAAGTAAATGCAACCATCGTTATTGGTTATTGGTTACTAAACTGACGTCATTGCACTTCGGGCAGACCCATAGGTGCTCAGTCTCCCCAACAGATATCGAAAGAGTATGCATACTGATGGTTCCTGTGGCTCGCTGATTAAACACACCTCTCACTCTGCCTCTCAGGCATCCAGTTCGACTTGAACAATGGGTAACTCCAAACTGCTTAAATCGCTTGATCGATTCAACATCGATTTTAGTGTCCTCATCCAATAGAGATTGCGAAGAGACTGAAGAATATCCCTTTATCCATCTTCAACTCCCCAACAATCGATGCTGTTGATGCAAGCCTGTCCGCTCTCTCATTACCGTAAACACCAAATGCAACCATCATGATGTTGATCATCAGATCAGCCATATTTGGATGTTGATCAGGAAATCTTCCATCTGATGTTAGGTATGTTCTCAGATACTTCAATCGGGGGACTTGTTTCAGTGTTGTGCTATTTATTTTTATATTGCATTGTAGTGTCTCCTGTTTCTTAAAGATTACCTCTGTTTTCTTTATATTCATGCTTAATTCTTTCTTTTCACTTTCTCTCATTAATATGTATATCAAGTCTTGTAGATCTTGTTCATTTGTAATCATGAGAATTGTGTCATCAGGGTATCTTAGATTGTTCATGTTTTGTCCGCCAACTTTTCTTCTATGTCACACGATGTTTTCACTGTCTAGGTTGAACAGGTCTGGTGAGAGTGATCTAACTAGGTCATATAACTTCACCTGACTTTCCTTCTCAGGTTAAAATGGATCTAACTAGGTCATATAACTTCAACTGACTTTCCTTCTCAGGTGAAAATGGATCTAACTAGGTCATATAACTTCAACTGACTTTCCTTCTCAGGTGAAAATGGATCTAACTAGGTCATATAACTTCAACTGACTTTCCTTCTCAGGTGAAAATGGATCTAACTAGGTCATATAACTTCAACTGACTTTCCTTCTCAGGTGAAAATGGATCTAACTAGGTCATATAACTTCAACTGACTTTCCTTCTCAGGTGAAAATGAACCAAGAAGATGTGAGATTGCTAATGCTGATTGGTGCTGAGAATATGGAAGAGAGAAACCTCAATAGCCCACAGCCTATCAAAGACAAAGTTCAACAGATTGTGGAGGAGGGACAAAGCCATCATGATTCAGCATGTAAGTTTCTTCAGCTTGTTAAAGTATCAATATTTGCAGCCATTTTCTCAGCAGTTAATATTGCAGACTGATGTACCCTTTTTGTTTGAGTAAAAATTTGATGTACTTTGCTCTGTTTGTATTCTAAGATTTCTCAGAAGTGGAGAAGAAATTGATGTACTTTGCTCTGTTTGTATTCTGAGTAAGATTTCTCAGAAGTGGAGAAGAAATTGATGTACTTTGCTCTGTTTGTATTCTGAGTAAGATTTCTCAGAAGTGGAGAAGAAATTGATGTACTTTGCTCTGTTTGTATTCTGAGTAAGATTTCTCAGAAGTGGAGAAGAAATTGATGTACTTTGCTCTGTTTGTATTCTGAGTAAGATTTCTCAGAAGTGGAGAAGAAATTGATGTACTTTGCTCTGTTTGTATTCTGAGTAAGATTTCTCAGAAGTGGAGAAGAAATTGATGTACTTTGCTCTGTTTGTATTCTGAGTAAGATTTCTCAGAAGTGGAGAAGAAATTGATGTACTTTGCTCTGTTTGTATTCTGAGCAAGATTTCTCAGAAGTGGAGAAGAAATTGATGTACTTTGCTCTGTTTGTATTCTGAGCAAGATTTCTCAGAAGTGTGATCAACAAAGTGAGTTTTTATAAAACAGATCTCAAGGACATAGAAGATATTCTATTGAAGTAAAATGAAGCATGAGTGTTGATGGCAATGAGAGAGTAGACAGGCTGGCTGGCTCTGCCACCATATCAGGGGGTCAGCCAAAGGATTAAGCTAACATTCTAGTGTGGCTGCAAAGAGGATTTTCATTTCAACCAATCCACATCAATTGCTAGATTGCAAGAGCTGGGATTGAAGATTGGAGTGACCAGAAAAGAACAGCATAACAGGTATATGAGTAGGCTTATCAGTCAACATCAAACTGGTACTGTTAGTGGCTGGACGCTGTTGGAGATATTGCGAATGAGATGAGAGCACCTATGGACACGTCCGGAGTGTAAAGAAGATATTCCAAACTAAAACTGAAACTGAAGCATCCCAGAGGTAACTAGAAACCAAACATATTTGTTCAGTAATAGTTTATCTCATGTAGAGTTCTCTAGTACATGAACATTGCAAACATATTTGTTCAGTGTAATAGTTTATCTCATGTAGAGTTCTCTAGTACATGAACATTGCAAACATATTTGTTCAGTGTAATAGTTTATCTCATGTAGAGTTCTCTAGTGCATGAACATTGCAAACATATTTGTTCAGTGTAATAGTTTATCTCATGTAGAGTTCTCTAGTACATGAACATTTCAAACATATTTGTTCAGTGTAATATTTATCTAGTAGAGTTCTCTAGTCATGAACATTGCAAACTATATTTGTTCAGTGGCTGAGACCTAGTTGATGAATTGCAATGTAGAGTGAAGCATCCCATGGAAGTCCGAGTGAAGAACATTTCCAAACAAATTTGTTCATGAATAGTTATCTCAGAGAGTTCTAGTATGAACATTGCAAACATATTTGTTCAGTAATAGTTATCTCATGTAGAGTTCTCTAGTACATGAACATTGCAAACATATTTGTTCAGTGTAATAGTTTATCTCATGTAGAGTTCTCTAGTGCATGAACATTGCAAACATATTTGTTCAGTGTAATAGTTTATCTCATGTAGAGTTCTCTAGTACATGAACATTGCAAACATATTTGTTCAGTAATAGTTATATCATGTAGAGTTCTCTAGTACATGAACATTGCAAACATATTTGTTCGTAGTAATTTATCTCATGTAGAGTTCTCTAGTACATGAACATTGCAAACATATTTGTTCAGTGTAATAGTTTATCTAATGTAGAGTTCTCTAGTACATGAACATTGCAAACATATTTGTTCAGTAATAGTTATATCATGTAGAGTTCTCTAGTACATGAACATTGCAAACATATTTGTTCAGTGTAATAGTTTATCTAATGTAGAGTTCTCTAGTACATGAACATTGCAAACATATTTGTTCAGTAATAGTTATCTCATGTAGAGTTCTCTAGTGCATGAACATTGCAAACATATTTGTTCAGTAATAGTTATCTCATGTAGAGTTCTCTAGTGCATGAACATTGCAAACATATTTGTTCAGTAATAGTTATCTCATGTAGAGTTCTCTAGTGCATGAACATTTCAAACATATTTGTTCAGGTAATAGTTTATTCATGTGAGTTCTCTAGTACATGAACATTGCAAACATATTTGTTCAGTGTAATAGTTTATCTCATGTAGATTATAAATATTCAAATATTATGGTCAAATATTATGGTCATATATGTTCAAATATTATGGAGTGACCAGGAATCAGATTGACCATATGTGCATAAATACACAATTTAGAACATCATTGCTGGATGTCTGTGCATACAGAGGGGCAGATGTAGAAGTGATCATAATTTATGCATAGGTAAATTGAAACTGAAATTGAAAATTCACCATACTAAAAGAACAACTGCGAATAGACAGTCAAAGACTACAAAATAATGAGGTAAAGAGGAATATCAGCTCGAACTTAAGAATAGGTTTGAGTTACTCAATAGTGAAAATGAACAGAACATTGAAGACAAAATGGACTAAGATAAAGGAGACACTATTGGGGGCAGCAAATAGTAGCGCAGGATTAAAGACAGAAAACCCTGGATAAACGATGACACCTGGAAATGTATTCAAGAAAGAAGAAAGATGAAACTAGCGATATTTAATACTAAGGATGCAACAGATGAAATCCAAGCTAAAGAGGAATATAGACTAAAAGACAAAGAAGTGAAAAGAGCAGCTAGAAGAGATAAAAGAGCATATGTCAATCGACTGGCTCAAGAAGGGGAAAAGGCAGCTAAGACTGGAAACAGTAAAATGCTATACAACACACTAAAACAACTTACTGGAACATTTGTTTCAAAGGGTAGCCCAATCAAGAGCAAAGATGGTAAAGTTCTAACATCAGATACCGAGAAGAAGAAAAGATGGGCAGAACATTTTGAAGAAATATTAAATAGACCTGATCCACCAGTACTACTCAAGTTTGACGAAGAGGCAAGAAACAGATCCCTACCAATAACGAAGAAATGATAAGTGTAGCTGAGGTCAAGGAGGCAATCGATTCCTTGATAAACAATAAGGCAGCGGGTGATGACAACATTACTGCAGAAATGCTCAAAGCGGCTGATGATACAACTATTAGCCAGGTGCAAGAACTATTTAATAAAGTATGGGAAGAAGAAACTGTCCCAGATCAATGGAAGAAGGGAATAATTGTTAAGATCCCCAAAAAGGTGATCTCAAAGAGTGCAACAACTGGAGAGGGATCACCCTATTATCAGTAATGACCAAAGACTTTCTGGAAAATCATTCTTAATAGAATCAAAGGAGCAGTGGACACAACCCTGAGAGAACAAGCTGGTTTTAGACCTGGGAGAAGCTGCTTAGACCAAATAATTACCCTACGACTAATTTTGGAGGAACATATTGAGAAGCAACAACCACTCATACTAAATTTCATCGATTTTAAAAAAGCCTTTGATAGTCTACACAGAATCTCTCTGTGGAATATTCTGAGATGCTATGGAATACCAGACAAAATAATAAACATTATAAAGAGCCTCTATGATGGTTCACAGTGTGCAGTTCGCACTGATGGTGGACACAGCGACTGGTTTATGGTTGAAACCGAGTAAAGCAAGGCTGTATTCTATCTCCGCTATTGTTTGGAGTGGCCATTGACTGGGTGATGCGAAAATGTTGCAGGGCGAAACTGGCATCGATTGGGTAGAAAGTAGTCAACTAGAAGATTTGGATTTTGCAGATGATATTGCCTTGTTAAGTAGAAACAACCAAGATATGCAAAGAAAAACAGACAACTTGTCATCTATAGCATCAAAAGTTGGACTGCAGATAAGCTATGAAAAACAAATATAATGAAGACACCTATGGCAAGTAATGCAGATATCACACTGGAATCTAAAATGATAAAAATAACAGAGCAGTTCACCTATTTGGGTAGCAATTTTGATTGCACAGGAAATGTTAAAAAGAAATTATGATACGAATTGGCAAAGCAACATCAGCTTTTAAAAGTCTAAATAAAATATGGAACTGCAAGTTATATAGTATTAAAACTAAATTACAATTTTCAATTCAAATGTTGTATCAATCCTAACATATGCCAGCGAGAGTTGGAAAATGACTAAAGATATAGAAAACAAGTTGAATGCATTTGAAAATAGATGTCTGTGAAAAATAATGAATAAAAATGGAACAAATTCAGGAGAAGTGATGAAATCAGAGATATGTCTGGTCAACCACTAGTGACAACTGTTATTAGAAAGAGAAGATGGAGATATGTTGAGGAGAAATGATCAAAGAATATCAAAGCAGGCATTGAAGTGGGATGCAAAGTGTTCAAGAAAGAGAGGTCGACCTAAGGAGACCCTGAAGCGAACTTTGCTAAGAGAGGCAGGAAATATCGGTCTCAGTTCCATGGAGGAGATTGAGCGAGTTGCCCAGGATAGAGTGGTATGGAGAAATTACTTGCAGTCCCTATGTAACGTATAATGGTACGAGAGGAATTATTATTATAATAGTTATCTCATGTAGAGTTCTCTAGTACATGAACATTGCAAACATCCCTTTCTCTCCCTCCTCCCCCAAAATATAATGAAATAGCTCTGGTATGAATATATATAAACATGAATTTTCATTTGATTTTCATATTTGGGGGGCCATGAGCGTTGTTTCACCTTGTTTGATAAATAATAATTTGTACCATAATCTCTTTTTTATATTCACATATCGAAACATTCACATATCGAAACATTCACACATTGGATATTTACATGCTGGACATTCACATATTGTACATTCACATATCGGACATTCACATATCGAACATTCACACATCGAATATTTACATGCTGTACATTCACATATCGGACATTTACATATTGGGCATTTATACATTTGACATTCGCAGACTGGATATCCACAGATTGGACATTCACATATTGGACATTTACAGAATGAACATTCACACATTGTGCATTCACATATTGGACATTCACATGTTGAACATTCACACAATCGACATTCACAGACTGGACATTCACACAATCAACATTCATGGACTGGACATTCACACATCAGACATTCATGCATGGACATTCACACATTGGACATTCACACATTGAACAGAGAAGTTCAGTCTAGATAAACTGACACCAAAATATAAATACTGAAGACAAAAAACCAGTTTAGAATGTTGCATATTAAACCTGACATATAAACATGCTCACGTAGACAATCTATCTATCTCTGTCTATTGATATATTGAAAATCTATTGATATCTATTGAATAGAGCCATCAAGTGTGAAAATATTTGTTGTTGTATTCCATACTATTCCTGAGGTTGAGGTCCAGCACACTGAGACTGTATTTGTTTGTTGTTGTATTCCATAGTGACTACTATTCCTGAGGATGAGGTCGAGCACACAGAGACTGTATCAACAGAAGTACACTCAACTGTCAAAGTAGATTTTCAGTTACAGGCAGTGAACATTGAACTTTACCGTGGTCTAGTCAACCTTGTATGTTTCTGAGTTTATTTCTAACGTATTCTATATGATTTCTCTTCATGTCTTCTAGACATTCTCTCTGTGTGTATGAAATGTAGATATTTGTTATGTAGACAATGTTAATGTGATAGACTATGAAATGTAGATATTTGTTATGTAGACAATGTTAATGTGATAGACTATGAAATGTAGATATTTGTTATGTAGACAATGTTAAGGGGGGATTCGGTCTTGAAAATCAAGAATCTATTTTCGTTGTTTTCATATTAATATAAAATTTGTATAAGCATTTTGAAAGAGTATTACTTAGAATAGTAGAAAATAATTAGTAAAAAAAAATGTCAAAGTGTTGCCATGGAAACAATACAAAATGGCCGCTAAAAACAAAATTTCAAATCCTAAGGCTCTGAATCTAATGAATGTAAATGAATTCTGTTTCACTCTAGGTGAATTGTAATATCTAAAATATTACACATGATTTTTAGGATATATTAAATATTTAATTTTTATAAATTTTTGGAAAAAATTCCTCAAAATGTGGTCATAAAAAGCTGTTTTTGGAGGGTGTGTTTACACAAAATTCATAAAAAATGTAATATTTAATATATCCTAAAAAATTTCAGTAATTTTGTAGATATTACAATTGTGCACCTTAGAGTGAAAACAGAATTCATTTATATTCATTAACTTCAGAGCCTTAGGGATTTGAAATTTTGTGCTTAGCGGCCATTTTGTATTGTTTCCATGGCAACGTGTTGACTTTTTTTTTTTTTACTAATTTTTTCTACTATTCTAAGTCATACTCTTTCAAAATGCTTATACAAATTTTATATTAATATGAAAACATATTATTCTAATCTTTCAAAATTGTTATACAAATTCTACATTAATACCAAAGCAAAGAAAATAGTTTCCAGACCAGAGTCCCCCCTTAATGTGATAGACTATATAAAATGTAGATTTTTGTTATGTAGACAATGTTAATGTGATAGACTATGAATTGTAAATATTTGTTATGTCATCATCATCAGGTGCCATGCAAATCTCTGTCGTTGGTGTTTGCTATCAACTCAGATGTTGACGCTCTACCATGCCATGAAGTCAGGCCATCCAACATTTTCTCTCTCTATCTTCCCTGTCTCGTCTACTCCTCGATTTTACCGGTTGTTACAATGTGTTCTAAACCTCCCCTCCTCATCAGATGCCTGAAAAATGATGACTGCCTCTTTCTTATATTGATGATAAGCTTTTTCTGTGTCTTGATCTCATTCAGCACCTCAACATTGGTCATTTTAGCAGTCCATGGGATTCTCATCATTCTTCTATAAAACCACATTTCTGTGACCATCAGAGATTTTTCGATCTGTGTGTTCATTGTCCATGACTCGCATCCGTATGTCAGTATTGGTTCTATGTAGCACTGAATAACTCGCATTCTGATCGGGATTGAACAAGGACTTGTTGCAGATAATGCTTCTCATTTTCAGGAATGATGTTTTCGCTTGTCATATTCTGCTCTTTATTTCTGATCGGCATCTGCCATCTGATGTTACCAGGACTCGAGGTATTTAAATTGCTGCACTTGTCTTAGATCAGTCCCATTTACTGTGATGGTGCATTGTGGCAAAATCTGCTTTTTTGATATTATCATAACTTCTGTCTTCTTATTATTCAAACTGAGTCCTTTGTTGTTACTTTCTGTCACTCTCTGTTCACTGTATACCTCTATACCTCATTCTGACGGACTTCAAGCTCTCCAGTTTTTTCTCGGCAAGAGAACTAACCCTCTTGTCTCCACCTCGACTCTCCATCGTCTTGCAGAACTAGTTCTCACTCTCAACTCCTTTCAGTTTAATGACCAGTTCTATGAACAGATCAGTGGGGTCGCCATGGGTACTAACATGGGACCCAGTTATGCTTGTCTATTCATGGGTCATCTTGAACACCTAGTATGGAATTCCTATGATGGCCCTCTTCCGTCTGTGTATCATAGATACATCGATGATTGTATTGGAATTACCGATATGCCTGAAGCCGATTTGTCACGCTTCATTAACTTCATTAATGTCTTCAATCCTGCTATTCGGTTCACCTCTCACATCTCTACCTCTTGTGTCAATTTTCTTGACATCACTATCACCATCAGCCTATCTACTATCACTACATCAGTATACTACAAGCCTACTGATACACATAGCTTTCTTCTGTATACCTCTTCCCATCCCCAGGCTTGTTGTGACTCTTTACCTTTCTCTCAACTCTTACGCCTTCGTCGCCTCTGTAGCGAGGATGACGATTTTCTCGATAGAGCTTGATTTCTTCGCAAGCGCCTATACCCGGAGAATGTGCTTACATCTGCCATGCATCGGGTTCAGCTAATTGCTCGCCAGGAGGCCCTTTCCAACCAACATAGAACCTCCAATTCTGACAGGGTCAAACTTATCTTAACTTTCCACCCTCATAGTTCCCTGGTGAAAAGGTCTTATTCCATCATCTCCTATTCTTCAGTCTGATCCTGAGACACGTTCAGTCTTCCAACACGTTCAGTCTTTGGTGGCGTACAGACGGGACAGAAGCCTCAAGGATTTGTTGGTACACAGTCGCCTCAAGCCTAATATCCAGTCACTTTGGCACCATCCAGTGTGGCCGTCGGCGGTGTAATACTTGTGCATATGTAATACAGACCTGCACTGTCTCTTTTCCAAAAGCTACGTATGTCATTCGAGACAGTTTTACGTCTGAGTCACGCAATATCATCTATGCTATCACCTGCAAACGATGCCACAAGGCCTATATTGGTGAAACCTGTAAGAGGCTCAGTGACCGATTTGCCCAACACTTACGCGATATTCGCCAATGCTCTGTGACCCCTGTGGCCACTCATTTCAATGATACTGGCCATTCAGGAGCTGACGATATCCAGGTTACAGCCATCCGATCATGTTCCTCCGATGATCGAGTCGATTCGCCCTGGAGAACCGTTTTATTTCATTCTATGGCACCTTGCGACCTCTTGGAATGCATTACATTCCTATGCTTCTTAGTACTGTCTTATCTCATGCCTTGTAATCTATATGTGTATTTGCTCCACATATATAAGTTATTTATCCACTATATTGTTTATTGTTTCTCTTCTTTTCCACTTCCGGTTTTGTGTTGCACTCATTTCGTTATTTGTTTTTATTCCCAGATTTTCATTAGATAGGTTTGAATGTTTCTACATGTAATCGTCCATTTGTAGTGTTCCTCGAAATTCGTCATTCTTGTATTGTTTGCTTGATAAAGGCCTTTTGGTTGAAATGTTCCTGTTTATCGTCACTGTTTCTGTATTTTGTAAAACTGTAGTACTTTGTTTTTATGTGTTTAGCTATTTTTCCAAGTTTTACTGCAGTCTCCACCCTACTTTCTGTCACAATCTTATCAACTAGTTTCTGTAGCTCCATTTCATTTCTTGCTATTAAGACAGTATCATCAACATATCTCAGGTTATTTATATGTCCTCCCACAGCTATTCCAGGAATTTGTTATGTAGACAATGTTAATATGATAGACTATGAAATGTAGATATTTGTTATGTAGATAATGTTAATGTGATAGACTATATGAAATGTAGATATTTGTTATGTAGACAATGTTAATGTGATAGACTATATGAAATGTAGATATTTGTTATGTAGACAATGTTAATATGATAGACTATATGAAATGTAGATATTTGTTATGTAGACAATGTTAATGTGATAGACTATATGAAATGTAGAATTTTTTATAACAGTTTTGTAGACTATTTGATTTTTGCTATTAGACAGTAATGTGATAGACTATATCTAGGATATTTATATGTCTCCAAGCTTTAAACCAGAGACTATTGAATGTAGAAATGTTAATAAGTAGACTATGTAATGTAGATATTTGTTATGTAGACAATGTTAATGTGATAGACTATGAAATGTAGATATTTGTTATGTAGACAATGTTAATGTGATAGACTATATGAAATGTAGATATTTGTTATGTAGACAATGTTAATGTGATAGACTATATGAAATGTAGATATTTGTTATGTAGACAATGTTAATGTGATAGACTATATGAAATGTAGATATTTGTTATGTAGACAATGTTAATATGATTGACTATATGAAATGTAGATATTTGTTATGTAGACAATGTTAATGTGATAGACTATATGAAATGTAGATATTTGTTATGTAGATAATGTTAATGTGATAGACTATATGAAATGTAGATATTTGTTATGTAGACAATGTTAATGTGTATAGACTGAAATCATGTGACGTTATATTTGGTTACATTCTATCACTAGATGGATGGCACAGTACAACGACTGCCAGAAAAACTACTGACATATTTAACACTGAAGATGCTGGGAGTTGAGTTAGACATGCACTCAGACACCTCTATGAATGCCAATGTCTACCTTCATGACATCAACATGGATGACTGTAGAACTGAAAAGTCTGGAGGCATTACCACGTAAGCACCTTCTCTCTGATATTTTCATGTTCTTGTGTTGAAATGTCCACCACGCAGTTCTATCCAATCTTTCATGACATTGTAGTCTTGTCTAGCTCTGGACTTACTGTTGAGATTTACCAATGGAAATCTTGGACAGTACCTGGGTATGCAGATGTTTTTGGCAATGAGAGAGTGGAGAGACTTGCATTGGTTGTTGGGGATAAGGGGAATGTTCTTCAATCTCTTTACGACTACCTGTTGGATGAAGAACCTCTAATAGATTTTTAAAAGATCCAGCAATTTAAAGAGTTTGGTATTGCCTGATGTACAAGTGAAACTGGAGGCCTGAGGGCAGAGTGAGAGTGTGTTTAACCAGCAAGTCACAGGAACCATCAGTATGCATACCCTTCATCATAGTAGAAACTGATCACCAATAGATCTGTCCAGAGTGTAATGGCATCAGTTTGTAACCAATAACATTGAAAATCATTTGTGTTCATTGAGTGCTCAATAATGTGTGTATCCCATTTACTAGGATCACATTTCATGAGAAAAACATCAGTTTTGTTATTCTGCTCTTGTAAATCTCTCATCATGAGATGTGTTTGTTTATCTTTCACTAATTATAAGACTATTTACATGTTTTGTTTGATTGTAGAACTGACAATTCATATGTTTTATTCTCTTTCTTCTCTGTCTGTCTTATTGTAAAACACACATCAATGAAGTATACCACATTTCCTTCACTTGAAATATTGTCAACTCTTATATCTCACACAGAGGTTCAGGTCTTTTCCAGGTAGAGGGTCAGACACTACACCTGCCCGAGTGTCCGTCACAGGGCAAGCACCTTCATTTTGAGAATATATAGACATACTCATTATGCTTTAGTCCTTTGCAACCTGATTGCTATAGTGCACCTCATCTCTGGTTGCCTCCAGCTTCAGCACTCTTTTTTATGGGGCAGACTGTGGTCTAACTCAAAGGTTAGGAAAGTTGTAAATAAAAGTAGGAAGTAAGACATGAATAAAAAGCCTTCCTCAAGAGAGAGAAGGGCTGCCATTTAACCCATATCTGGGGAGTGAGTTGGTTGCGGCCAGAGCAACTACCACTCGCCGGTGGGTTCTGTGCTGTCACCTTATGAGACCTCACTCCGCACCCCGCCCATTTGTCTAGCCTTTCACCATCAGTCAGTTCGGCTTGGCTAGACCTGCCAGGAGTTAGACTACTCTGGCCGACATAGCCTGAAGGATAATCAAGACACACAAACCCTCCAACCACGATAAGGTTTGCTGATGTGGAGTGTATGAAGTATACAGATATCTATAAATATGTTTGTACTGATTGTGTTTGCAATAATACTATGTGATTTCTTATCATTTCTGCTTGTCAAGGATGATTCGCAGAACAGCATTCAAAAACTTAACCAGAGAAGCCTTACAAGTACGTGATAGTGAAGAGAAGGATCATATGGTCCTTCATCTCACATTTGAGCAGAACAGCACCCAGGATAAGATCAGTAAGTCTCTTCTTAAGTCTTGTGTCCAGACATTTGTTGGCATTTGTGAAGTCTCACTGCAGATATGTTAACTATCTTGTTATTTATCTAGTCAAGACATTTGTCTGTGAAGTGAAGTCTCACTTGTGACATGATAAGTATGTTGTCATTTATCTAGTCAAGACATTGGTCTGTGAAGTGAAGTCTCACTGGAGATATGTTGAGTATCTTGTCATTTATCTAGTCAAGACATTGGTCTGTGAAGTGAAGTCTCACTGGAGATATGTTGAGTATCTTGTCATTTATCTAGTCAAGACATTGGTCTGTGAAGTGAAGTCTCACTGGTGACATGATAAGTATGTTGTCATTTATCTAGTCAAGACATTTGTCTGTCTTCTTCTTTGCGTTCGTTCTTCGACCAATTTTAATCACTCTTTGTGATATGTTTGATCTTTGACAAGAAAGTGTATACGTTGCACATTGGTTTGGTAGGCCCCTAAACGCATAGACTTCTACACGTTTAGGACATGTGCATCCGATTTCAGCCAAACCTGCTTAGTCGCCTCTTACGACATGCGTGGCAGGTAGCAATGGTTCTATTCTTTACACCCCAAATTTGGGCCCGATAACCACTCGGGTGACATTTGTCTGTGAAATGAAGTCTCACTGGTAACAGGATAAGTATATTGTCATTTATCTAATCATTTACTGTGAAATGAAGTCTCACTGGTGACAGGATAAGTATATTGTCATTTATCTAATCAGACATTTACTGTGAAATGAAGTCTACTGTGACAGGAAAAAGTATTTGTCATTTATCTAATCAAGACATTTCTTGAATTCTAACATGAGATATCTCACTTCTATATATCACACAACACAATATTTCTCTCTTCTATATATCACACAACACAAGATATCTCATTTCTATATATCACACAACACAATATCTCCTTCTATATATCACACAACACAAGATATCTCACTTCTATATATCACACAACACAAGATATCTCATTTCTATATATCACACAACACAATATTTCTCTCTTCTATATATCACACACCACAAGATATCTCATTTCTATATATCGCACAACACAAGATATCTCACTTCTATATATCACACAACACAAGATATCTCACTCCTATATATCACACAACACAAGATATCTCATTTCTATATATCGCACAACACAAGATATCTCATTTCTATATATCACACAACACAAGATATCTCATTTCTATATATCGCACAACACAATATATCTCACTTCTATATATCACACAACACAAGATATCTCACTTCTATATATCACACAACACAAGATATCTCATTTCTATATATCACACAACACAAGATATCTCATTTCTATATATCACACAACACAAGATATCTCATTTCTATATATCACACAACACAAGATATCTCATTTCTATATATCACACAACACAAGATATCTCATTTCTATATATCACAACACAAATTCTCATTTCTATATCACACACACAAGATATCTCATTTCTATATATCACACACACAAGATATCTCATTTCTATATATCACACAACAATATCTCATTCTATATACACACCACAAGATATCTCATTCTATATATCACACAACAGATATCTATTTATATACACACACAAGATATCTCATTTCTATATATCACACAACACAAGATATCTCATTTCTATATATCACACAACACAAGATATCTCATTTCTATATATCACACAACACAAGATATCTCATTTCTATATATCACACAACACAAGATATCTCATTTCTATATATCACACAACACAAGATATCTCATTTCTATATATCACACAACACAAGATATCTCATTTCTATATATCACACAACACAAGATATCTCATTTCTATATATCACACAACACAAGATATCTCATTTCTATATATCGCACAACACAAGATATCTCATTTCTATATATCACACAACACAATATTTCTCTCTTCTATATATCACACAACACAAGATATCTCATTTCTATATATCACACAACACAAGATATCTCACTTCTATATATCACACAACACAAGATATCTCATTTCTATATATCACACGACACAAGATATCTCTCTTCTATATATCACACAACACAAGATATCTCACTTCTATATATCACACACCACAAGATATCTCACTTCTATATATCACACAACACAAGATATCTCATTTCTATATATCACACACCACAAGATATCTCATTTCTGTATATCACACAACACAAGATATCTAATTTCTATATATCACACAACACAAGATATCTCATTTCTATATATCACACAACACAAGATATCTCTTCTTTCCATCCTGCTCTTCTCGATTTTGAACTGCCAAGGGTTCTTTTATGTGCTCTAATTGAAAATGGGACCTATGTTTTATCGTCCGTCTCCAGTAGGACTAGGAACACGATCTCACCTACACTGAGATCAAGGGTCTCTGGACAAATATCCAGATGGCTTTACGAGGGAGCAAACCTGGTTCCTTTGGCATGAGAGATGTGCACCTAACCTCTACGCTAAAGAGGCCCCTTCAGGGCATAATTCCTGTGTAAGAAAGAGATTGAGCACACATAGTTACTCACCAAGGCTTTAGTGTCGGAGCACACATGGTTACTCACCGAAGTGCACTGATGATGGTCCAATCAATCAATCAATATCTCACTTCTATATATCATAGAAACAAGATATAATTCTGTATATCATGACAAACAAGATATCTTGTGTATATCATACAACAAGATATCTGACTTTTATATCATAGCAAACAAGATATCTGACTTGTGTATATCATAGCAAACAAGATATCTTGTGTATATCATAGCAAACAAGATATCTTGTGTATATCATAGCAAACAAGATATCTTGTGTATATCATAGCAAACAAGATATCTTGTGTATATCATAGCAAACAAGATATCTTGTGTATATCATAGCAAACAAGATATCTTGTGTATATCATAGCAAACAAGATATCTTGTGTATATCATAGCAAACAAGATATCTTGTGTATATCATAGCAAACAAGATATCTTGTGTATATCATAGCAAACAAGATATCTTGTGTATATCATAGCAAACAAGATATCTGACTTGTGTATATCATAGCAAACAAGATATCTGACTTGTGTATATCATAGCAAACAAGATATCTGACTTGTGTATATCATAGCAAACAAGATATCTGACTTGTGTATATCATAGCAAACAAGATATCTGACTTGTGTATATCATAGCAAACAAGATATCTGACTTATATATATATACCAGACTTCTATATCTCTGACTTGTATATCCCACAAAATGTCTGACTTAAATATCTCATTCTGTAGTTAAAACTGATCTGCTGAAACAGGTAAACACAAAGAGAAAGCCCATAATCAGCACAAGAAAGAGGTAATCATCATTTATCAAGCTTGTCATCACAAAAGAAAGTATAGGACACATGGTGACAATGGGGAAAATCAATGGTGGATGAGATACAGGATGAGATAGAGAGGAACATTGTGGGTAGATTTACTTCTTGTCATGGACAAATGTCAATATCTGAACTGATAGTCATGTGAAGATCTATAATTGATTATGTCAGCCAGCAGAGCACATGATAATGATAACTCAGATGTTTGTGAAGATCTATAATTGACTATGTCAGCCAGCAGAGCACATGATAATGATAACTCAGATGTTTGTGAAGATCTATAATTGACTGTGTCAGCCAGCAGTGCACATGATAATGATAACTCAGATGTTTGTGAAGATCTATAATTGATTATGTCAGCCAGCAGTGCACATGATAATGATAGCTCAGGACAGATGTTTGTGAAGATCTATAATTGATTATGTCAGCCAGCAGTGCACATGATAATGATAACTCAGATGTTTGTGAAGATCTATAATTGACTATGTCAGCCAGCAGAGCACATGATAATGATAACTCAGATGCTTGTGAAGATCTATAATTGACTGTGTCAGCCAGCAGTGCACATGATAATGATAACTCAGATGTTTGTGAAGATCTATAATTGATTATGTCAGCCAGCAGTGCACATGATAATGATAACTCAGATGTTTGTGAAGATCTATAATTGATTATGTCAGCCAGCAGTGCACATAATAATGATAACTACAGAGAATATACCTCTGATATAACTCTATAGATATCTTCATTGAATCTCTGATGCCATAAACAATGTTTCTGATTATCCAATGTTTTCTTCGTGCAGTCAATATTCATGTGTGCTCCCTACACCTGTGTGTGTGCCTTGAGTTCCTAATGAAGGTGGCAGAATTCTTCACCAAAGCCCTGCCAGAAAAGTCTGATGAAACTCAAGTAGAGCCTGAGATCAAAGCTGTCCAGACATATACAGACAAGAACAAAGAGAAAGACAAAAGTAAGTCTCATATTGGAAGGTTGATTTTTCTTGACTTTTATCAGTTTTACAATATTTTAGCCAGGAATATATTTGGAAGCTGAGACATCGGTGTACTGGAAAGGTGAGCAAAAATATGATTAGAAAATGGAACTGAGAGCACTGAATGTGGACAGGAATGTGATTGGAAATGAGACAGGGGTGCGCTGAGAAGGTGGGCAGGAATATGATTGGAAAATGACATAGGGTTCGCTTTGAAAGGGGAGACAGAAATGTGTTTGGAAAGTGAGACAGAAATGTGTTTGGAAAGTTATTTGTGGATATGTTTTGGAAGTGAGATCTAGATCTGTTGGGAAGGTGAGAGATGTGTGCTGGGAAGGTGAGAGATGTGCTGGGAAGGTGATAGATGTGCTGGGAAGGTGAGAGATGTGCGGAAGGTGAGAGATGTGTGCTGGGAAGGTGAGAGATGTGTGCTGGGAAGGTGAGAGATGTGTGCTGGGAAGGTGATAGATGTGCTGGGAAGGTGAGAGATGTGTGCTGGGAAGGTGAGAGATGTGTGCTGGGAAGGTGAGAGATGTGTGCTGGGAAGCTGAGAGATGTGCTGGGAAGGTGAGAGATGTGTGCTGGGAAGGTGAGAGATGTGCTGGGAAGGTGAGAGATGTGTGCTGGGAAGGTGAGAGATGTGCTGGGAAGGTGATAGATGGGCTGGGAAGGTGAGAGATGTGCTGGGAAGGTGAGAGATGTGTGCTGGGAAGGTGAGAGATGTGTGGGAAGGTGAGAGATGTGTGCTGGGAAGGTGAGAGATGGTGCTGGGAAGGTGAGAGATGTGTGCTGGGAAGGTGAGAGATGTGTGCTGGGAAGGTGAGAGATGTGCTGGGAAGGTGAGAGATGTGTTGGGAAGGTGAGAGATGTGTTGGGAAGGTGAGAGATGTGTTGGGAAGGTGAGAGATGTGTGCTGGGAAGGTGAGAGATGTGTTGGGAAGGTGAGAGATGTGTGCTGGGAAGGTGAGAGATGTGTGCTGGGAAGGTGAGAGATGTGCTGGGAAGGTGAGAGATGTGTGCTGGGAAGGTGAGAGATGTGTGCTGGGAAGGTGAGAGATGTGTGCTGGGAAGGTGAGAGATGTGTGCTGGGAAGGTGAGAGATGTGTGCTGGGAAGGTGAGAGATGTGTGCTGGGAAGGTGAGAGATGTGCTGGGAAGGTGAGAGATGTGTTGGGAAGGTGAGAGATGTGTTGGGAAGGTGAGAGATGTGTGTTGGGAAGGTGAGAGATGTGCTGGGAAGGTGAGAGATGTGCTGGGAAGGTGAGAGATGTGTGCTGGGAAGGTGAGAGATGTGTGCTGGGAAGGTGAGAGATGTGTGCTGGGAAGGTGAGAGATGCTGGGAAGGTGAGAGAGTGTTGGAAGGTGAGATGTGTGTGGGAAGGTAGAGATGTGCTGGGAAGGTGAGAGATGTGTGCTGGGAAGGTGAGAGATGTGCTGGGAAGGTGAGAGACATGCTGAAAGGGGAGCCAGTGATGTGTTTTTATGTAATAATATTGCTAACAATGCACACAGCCCGTCCATATTCACAAATTTTAACTTGCATAGTGGAGTGCAATGTTCTATTCACAAATTTTAACTTGCATAGTGGAGTGCAATGTTCTATTCACAAAATATGGACCATATATCCTAGTAAGTACACACTAAACACGTAATTACAAAGTACTGTAGTTTTAAATTACAAAACAATGACAAAATACACAACGTTTGACAACAAGGCCTTTATCAAGCAAACGAACAAACAGGAGTGACAAATTAAATGAAACACAAATGGGACAAATACAAACGATCTAGGAAAATCTGAATAAACGTAAATAAATGTAACACAAAAAACACACATAAAACTAGAAATAGAAAAGAAACAATGAAACATCTAGTAAATATATACTTGAATACATGCAACATATACCATATAATTACAAAGCATAAAGGGAAGAGAAAGTACTAAGAAGCATAAGAATGGAATATAACTTGAATACATGCAACATATACCATATAGATTACAAAGCATGGGAAGAGAAAGTACAAGAAGCATAAGAATGTAATACGTAGCCCGTGTCGCAGGTACCATACAAAGAAATCAACCGATTTCCAGAGCAAATGACTGCATCATCCGAGAACATGATCGGATGGCTGTGACCTGGACATCGTGAGCACCAAATGGCCAGTGTCATTGAAATGGGTGCTACAGGGTCACAGAGCATTGGCGATGTCGCGAGTGTTGGGCGAATCGTCACGAGCTCTTGCCTGTCCGCCGATATAAGCCTTGTTACAACGCTTACAGATAATAGCATAGATAAGATTACGGGACTCGCATGTGAACCCATCGTCAATAAGAACGTGCCTAAAGGAAAGATAGTAGCGCTCTGTATCACATAAGCACAGTGTTGCAACGCCTGACCACACTGGACAGTGCCAAATGAGTCAGATATTGGACTTAGGCGACTGTGTCCAACATATCCTAAGACTTTGTCCGCTGTAAGACACCAAAGGATAGTTGGGAAGACAGAACGGGTCTCAGGATCTGATCTAAGGAGAGATAGATGACGAATAAACATTTTTCACAGGAACTATGGGGTGGTGTTAAGATAGTTTTACTCTGTCAGAGTTAGTAGTCCTATGCTGACTGGAAGGGCCTGCATCGAGTTCAGAAAATCACCCGCCAGCAGGCCCTTACCAGTCAGCATAGGACTACTAACTCTGACAGAGTAAAACTTATCTTAACTTACCACCCCCATAGTTCCCTGGTGAAAATGTTTTATTCCGTCATCTATCTCTCCTTAGATCAGATCCTGAGACCGTCTGTCTTCCCAACTATCCTTGGTGTCTTACAGACGGACAGAAGTCTTAAGGATATGTTGGTACACAGTCGCCTTAAGTCCAATATCCTGACTCATTTTGGCACTGTCCAGTGTGGCAGTCGGCGTTGCAACACGTGTGCTTATGTGATACAGACGCGTACTGTATCTTTCCTTTAGCACGTTTCTATTGACGATGGTCTCATGCAGTCCCGTAATCTTATCTATGCTATTATCTGTAAGCGGTGTAACAAGGCTTATATCGGCGAGACAGGCAAGAGGCTCAGTGACCCATTCGCCCAACACTTACGCGACATACGCCAATGCTCTGTGACCCTGTAGCCACCCATTTCAATGACACTGGCCATTTAGGTGCTCACGATGTCCAGGTCACAGCCATCCGATCATGTTCCTCGGGTGATCGCAGTCGATTTGCTCTGGAGAATCGGTTGATTTCTTTGTATGGTACCTGCACTCACCGGCTCAACGTATTACATTCTTATGCTTCTTAGTACTTCTCTTCCCATGCTTTGTAATCTCTATGGGTATATGTTGCATGTATTCATGTTATATTCCATTCTTATGCTTCTAGTACTTTCTCTTCCCTGCTTTGTAATCTATATGGGTATATGTTGCATGTATTCAAGTTATATATTTACTAGATGTTTCATTGTTTCTTTTCCTTTCTATTTCTAGTTTTTATGTGTGTTTTTGTGTTACATTTATTTCGTTATTCGTTTTATTCCAGATTTTCCTTAGATACGTTTGTATTTGGTCGTCATTTGTGTTTCATTTTAATTTGTCACTCCTGTTTGTTCGCTTGCTTGATAAAGGCCTTGTTGGTCGAAACGTTGCTGTATTTGTCATTGTTTTTGTAATTTGTAAAACTACAGTACTTTGTAATTACGTGTTTTGCCAATCAAATAGTTTTACTGCAGTTCCATATATATATATACTGAATAAGTACACACTATCAGCATATACTGTGATATTTGTTTCTACCTTTGTATCTTATGCTATGATCAGTCAGTCAGTCAGTAATGTCTGTATCATTGATATTCTCTTATTATACTCTTATGACAGCAACATCTACTGCAGCAGCCAAGCCTGCAATGGTTGGAAGTATTGATCTAACTCTGAAACTAGATAAACCAGAGATTTGTCTCATTGAGAATCAGATGAACCTGAATACAGACAGTCTCATTGTGGATGTAAGTAGATACAAGTGAAGTTAGTAGTAGCATTGATGAAACAAGAAGATGGAGAGAGAGAGAGAGAGAGAGAGAAAGAGAGAGAGAGAGAGAGAGAGGGAAGGAGGGGACACCTGTCCTTGCATTCTGTAGAAGATAGATGGAGGGGAAAGATATGAGTTTAACGTTGCTACAAGTTGTCCTCATATAACTGATGTATAGCGTCCATCGCAAGCGATGATGACAACAATCTCAGACGTGTGCTGTTGCACCTCTGGTGTGTGCGGAGGTGACTGTAGAGTCCAATCCTAGAACAGAATCCCCACCACAGGTGGGGCATACATGATCAAGGTTAGACATGTGCGTGTTGTGTGCTCTGTCTTTTCGCGCTGCTCGTTTTCTCTGTGACTCAACAGCACGATGATTCTCAGCTATTCGGTTCCTCTTTGTTGTTACAGCGCCACATTTGGTGATCTTGCGAAGGGATTCCAGCACGTGGCGTTTATATCGACATTTCAGAGACACTTTAAGAGTGTCTTTAAAGCGTTTTCTGTCCACCAGCTAAACGCCTGCCCTTCAAGCTCGCCACACATCAACTGTTTTGGGATGCGTTTATCAGGCATTCGAGCAACGTGACCGACCCATCTCAGTTGGGCCTTCTGCAACAGGGTGTTGACGCTTGGTATCTTTGCTCTTGTGAGGACTTCGCTGTCTGGAATTTTGTCCTTCCCGCTTATTTTTAGTATTCTGCGTAGACAGCTTGTGTGGAAATGGTTTAATTTTCTTGCATGTCTGCTATACACTGTCCATGTCTCGCTATGCTACAGCAGATAACTGATATATAGCAGTTAGCCTCCATGGTGGCACTTATATAGGTTGTCTTTAAGGGTAGTTTTGGAGAGCTTGGGAGATGTGGAGAATAAGATTCATTCTGTCTGCAAGTCATAGAAGTGTGCACGTGGACTGCCTACAGTTGATCAACAATTGATGTTCTAACAGATATGGTCAACCACTAGTGACAACTGTTATAGGAAAGAGAAGATGGAGATATGTTGGACACACCTTGAGGAGAAATGTCTGGTCAACCACTAGTGACAACTGTTATAAGAAAGAGAAGATGGAGATATTTTGGACACACCTTGAGGAGAAATGTCTGGTCAACCACTAGTGACAACTGTTATAAGAAAGAGAAGATGGAGATATGTTGGACACACCTTGAGGAGAAATGTCTGGTCAACCACTAGTGACAACTGTTATAAGAAAGAGAAGATGGAGATATGTTGGGCTCACCTTGAGGAGAAATGATCAACGAATATCAAAGCAGGCATTGAAGTGGGATGCAAAGGGTTCAAGAAAGAGAGGACGACCTAAGGGGACCCTGAAACTAACTTTGCTGAGAGAGACAAGAAATATCGATCTCAGTTCCATGGAGGAGATTGAGCAAGTTGCAGAGGATAGAGCGGTATGGAGAAATTACTTGCAGCCCTATGTAACATATAACGGTACGAGAGGAATTATTATTATTATTATTAAGATATGAATAGAAAAGATATTGAAGACAATATAAAGATTAGTTGAGTGTGTGTGCTTGAAGTTCATTTCTTTTAGTTGTTGGTGACAGCAATAGCAATATTATCATTGTTTATAATGACCAGGTGGAGTTATTCTTCCGTTTATGGATGAATGCAGATGTCTTGAGTGTCAACGGAGGAATACGAGGCCTCAGTTTTGTTTCCTGCATCTTTGGGAAGGAAGATACCAAGCAGAGTGTGAGTACTTTAGTTAGCTAGTTTGATTGATGGCAGTTCTAGTTCTTACACTGACAGTACTCTTTCTTACAATAATAATCTTCCTTGTTACAATTTTATTTGTTATGTTGGCATTACTATTTGTCATGATGACGTTACTATTTGTCATGATGGCAGTACTATTTGTCATAATGTCATTACTATTTGTCATAACAGTGTTACTATTTGTCATGTCATTACTATTTGTCATGTCGTTACTATTTGTCATAATGTCATTACTATTTGTCATAACGGTGTTACTATTTGTAATGATGTCATTACCATTTGTTATGCTGTCATTACTATTTGTCACACTGTCATTGCTGTTTGGCATAATGACATTACTATTTGTAATGACATCATTACTATTTGTCATTGTGTCATTACTATTTGTCATGGTGTCATTACTATTTGTCATAACAGTGTTACTATTTGTCATGTCATTACTATTTGTCATGTTGTTACTATTTGTCATAATGTCATTACTATTTGTCATGCCATTACTATTTGTCATGTCATTACTATTTGTCACAATGTCATTACTATTTGTCACACTGTCATTACTGTTTGGCATGATGTCATTACTGTTTGGCATGATGTCATCACTGTTTGTCATGGTGTCATTACTATTTGTCATGGTGTCATTACTATTTGTCATGATGTCATTACTATTTTGTCATGATGTCATTACTATTTGTCATTTCATTGTTATTTGTCTTGTCATTACTATTTGTTATGTGTCATTACTATTTGTCCATAATGTCATTACTATTTGTCATGCCATTACTATTTGTCATGATGTCATTACTATATGTCATGTCATTACTATTTGCCATGTCGTTACTATTTGTCATGTCGTTACTATTTGTCATGTCATTACTATTTGTGATGTCTTTACTATTTGTCATGATGTCGTTACTATTTGTCATCATGTCATTAGTATTTGTCATGTTGTTACTATTTGTCATGCCGTTACTATTTGTCATGTCGTTACTATTTGTCATGATGCTGTTACTAATCCCACATGCACAATGTGCACATCTCCGCACACAAAATGTACACATCCCCCCACACAAAATGTGCACATCTCCCACACAAAATGTGCACATCCCCCACACAAAATGTGCACATCCTCACACAATGTGCACATCCTCACTTAAAAAATAAGCATAGCTCTGTACACATAATCAGTCTGAATTAAATTGTTGGAACTTTGATATTGTCTTGTCTGTCACAGGTACTGGCACCAGTGGATATTACCATCATAGGGAATGGACCACAGGGCAAGGACCATCATGTGGACATCAGCATTACTGACATCATTCTGACTATTTCTCCTTCTACCATCCGACTGCTGACTGCTGTAGCTGCTGGTCTGTCAGTTGCTCCTGTAAGTGTTTGTGTGTGTGTGTGTATGACGTGTGATAGAACAAATTAGAAATAACATTTGTAACACATTTCATATAGAACATTTGTTGACAGAATTGATAAAATGGAAACCTTTTCCATCTATCTATATATCTGTCAACCAGCAGCACAGAACGAGAGTTATTAGTCTAAACACAGGCTTGGGAGGAGATCAGAGCAATTATGGACATGTGCGATCAAGATGATCCTCAAATAAATAATGAACAATATCCGTCTAGTCTCTGGATCTGTCTATCTGTCCTTTTTCATGTCTTGTTTGACACACAAGGTTTTCTCTATAGATTTCCATTGTTGCTGTTCTACTACCTTTCTACTAAATGTTTGCCACATCAGGACACAATCTTAACTCTTGTGCAGTTTTTCTCCATATTTCATTTGGACATCCAGGTCTGTTTACCCATTTGTTGTCCAATGGAAAGTTGTCATAACCAATGTCCCTAATGGCATACAACATATAAGCCCAATCCATATCCATCTTAGTTTTTTTAATCATATTCTTCAATGCTGCATAGTTTATTCATTTGAAAAGCTCATTTCCTATCGTATATGGTCAGAAACATTTGCAAGATTCTTCTGAAACATTTCAAACTTTTCTAGACAGAAAAAACTATTGTAGAACACTTGTAGATGCATGGCAATTGAGTTATTTGAATCTGTTGATTTCTCCTTAACCAATAATGGCTGACACATTTTTAGAGTTAGCTCTCCAGACAGTTGCAGTTCCCTGCTGACTAGATCTGTCTTCCCTTGTTTGTCGTTAGTTGTTCTACTCTAAGTAGACAAGACTTGTTAAACACCATCTTTGAGAAATCAGACATAATGTTACGACATTTACTAATGTTGCATGTTTTTGCAGACAAGACTTGTTAAACACCATCTTTGAGAAATCAGACATAATGTTGCGATATTTACTAATGTTGCATGTCTGGGCAGACAAGACTTGCTAAACACCATCTTTGAGAAATCAGACATAATGTTATTAATGTTGTATGTTTGTGCAGTACAGTAGTTTTACAAAATACGAAAACAATAACGATACACAGCAACGTTTAACCAAAAGGCCTTTATCAAGCAAAGGATACAACAGAAGTGACAAGAAACACAATATATAGAAGAAGACAATAATAGCCGTCCATCGCAAGCGATGATGACAACAATCTCAGACGTGTACTGTTGCACCTCTCTGGTGTGTGCGGAAGTGACTGTAGAGTCCAATCCTAGAACAGAATCCCGACCACAGGTGGGGCATACATGATCAAGGTTAGACATGTGCGTGTTGTGTGCTCTGTCTTTTCGCGCTGCTCGTTTTCTCTGTGACTCAACAGTACGATCATTCTCAGCTATTCGGGTTCCTCTTTTGTTGTTACAGCGCCACATTTGGCTATCTTGCGCAAGGGATTCCAGCACGTATTGTCTATATCGAAGCATTTCAGAGACACTTTAATAGTATCTTTAAAGCGTTTTTTCTGTCCACCAGCTAAACGTCTGCCCCTTCAAGCTCGCCATACATCAACTGTTTTGGGATGCGTTTATCAGGCATTCGAGCAACGTGACCGACCCATCTCAGTTGGGCCTTCTGCAACAGGGTGTTGACGCTTGGAATCTTTGCTCTTGTGAGGACTTCGCTGTCTGGAATTTTGTCCTGCCAGTTTATTTTTAGTATTCTGCGTAGACAGCCTTGTGTGGAAATGGTTTAATTTTCTTGCGTGTCTGCTATACACTGTCCATGTCTCGCTTGCGGACAGCAGCGTGGTTAGCACTATGGCCTGGTAAACTTTCAGCTTTGTGACTATGCTTATCGCCTTCCGTTCCCACACAGTGACACGTAACCTTCCGAACGCAGCACTGGCTTTGGATATCCTATTGTTGACCTCAGAATCTATGTTTGCCGATCTGGATAGGAGGCTGCCAAGATAAGCAAAGTTGTCCGTTGACTTGAGACGCTGGTGTTTAATGTTGATGACTGGATCGTAATACTGTTCTCTAGGGGCGGGCTGGAACACGACTCTGTTTTTGGTGTTAATGGTGAGGCCAAACTTATCACAGGCCATTGAGAATTTGTCCATGTAAGTCTGCATTTCTTCCACAGAGTTGGTAGCGAGGGCACAGTCATCAGCAAACAACAGGTTTGAGATAATTGATTCTTTTACCTTGGTGGAGGATATTAACCTCCGAAGATTGAATAGATTACCGTCTGTCCTGTATCTAATCTTTACCGCATGTTGCGCCTTTAGACAATAAATTCCTAGCGGCTCAAAAATGAAAATCTGTGACTAAAACGAATAACGAAATAAATGCAAAAAACTAGAAGTGGAAAAAAGAAGAGAAATAATACAATATTAAGTAAATATATAACATATATATACATTAAACATATACACATATAAAATATAGAGCATGAGAAGAGAAAGTACTAAGAAGCATAGGAATGTAGTGCGTTGAGTCCATGAGGTTGCAGGGTACCATATAAATATATAAAACGATTCTTTAGAGCAAATCGACTTTGATCATCAGAGGAACATGATCGGATGACTGTGACCTGGATATTGCGAGCTCTCAAATAGTCTGTTCCATTGAAATGAGTGGCTACAGTTTTGGTCGAAACATTGCTGTGTATCGTTATTGTTTTTGTACGATGACAGTACTTTTGATTTACGTGTTTCGCCATTGCTACATAGTTTTACTTCAGTCTTCCGTTATATCGATAATATGTTTGTGCAGATAAGCCTTACTTAACTTTGATTCTGGTTATATGTTTGTACAGAATTGTTACAGGAGATAAAGAGAGATTGTTGTTGAATAAGTTTCTATAATACTACCAGTTGAGAATGTGTTTTTTCTTTCTTCTACAAATATACCAGGAGGCAGAGTCTATTGTGCCCAAACTGAAGGACTATTCCAATATTTGGAACAAACAACGACTGCAGGACTGCAATTACTGGTTTACCCAGTCAGGTGTGTTATAGTTTGTCTAGATGTCAGGCAGATAGTATTTACTGGTGGTTGTTGTCCTGCAGGACTGCAATTACTGGTTTACCCAGTCAGTTGTGTTATAGTTTGTCTAGATGTCAGGCAGATAGTATTTACTGGTGGTTGTTGTCCTGCAGGACTGCAATTACTGGTTTACCCAGTCAGTTGTGTTATAGTTTGTCAGATGTCAGGCAGATAGTATTTACTGATGGTTGTTGTCTGCAGGACTGCACTACGTTACCCAGTCAGTTGTGTTATAGTTTGTCTAGATGTCAGGCAGATAGTATTTACTAGTTGTTGTTGTCCTTGCTGCTGCATGTGGATAGCCCATGTGGTGCTGGGGCTCACAAGGGGTGCAAAGAATAGTACCACTGCGACCTACAAGGCATTCCAGGCGACTGATGTAGGACCTAGGAAGCTACCCTAGTAAAAAACATTGCAGAAATCGGATGTGCTGGCCTACGTGTAGGTGCATAACTGGCACAACTTACAATTGCTCTTAGACTCGAATCACGTACAAATCACACAGAGTTGTGTAGCGAGGGGTCAATATGGAGCGTTTGAAGAAGAATAAACTGCAAGTGATACTTCAACCAGTTATTGAGGTCATCATATGTGTGTGTGTGTGTGTGTGTATCCTGTTGTCTGTGGTTAGGAAGGAAAGAATACATTCACTACACTTGAACAAACCAGTTATCAAATGTAACAAAGAAGAGTTATACACAATGTTAACAACATTATCTATTCAACAAATTACTACAGCCATCATCATTTGATGTCTTTACATTATCATACACAAATTGTATCACATAGACAATCAGTGTATCATAATAGCCATCTATCACAAGCGATGATGACAATAGTCTCATACAAGTGTTGTTGCACCACTCATGTATGTGGAGTCTACTGTAGAGTCCAATCCTGGAACACAATACCCTACCACAAGTGGGGCATACTTGATAAACATTGGACATGTGGGTGTTGTGTGTTCTGTCTTTTCGCACAGCTCGTATTCTCTGCTGCTCAACAGCACCTCAATTCTGAGCTATGCGAGTTCATCTTGTGTATCCCCTTCTGCTCCCATCCAGCTTTCCAAATACAGCACTGGCTTTGGATATCCCATTGTTGACCTCAGAGTCTATCTTTGCTGATCTGGATAGCATGTTGCCAAGATAGGCAAAGTTGTCCGCTGAAAGGAGATGCTGTTGTTTGATATCGATGACTGGATCATAGTACTGCTCTCTAATGGCAGCCTGAAACATGAGACCTCAGTTTTCTTGGTGTTAATGGTACAGCTAAACATATCACAGACCATTGAGAACTTGTGCATGTAGGTCTGTATTTCTTTCTCAGAGTTGGTAGTGAGGGCGCAGTCATCAGCAAACGCCAGGTTTGAGATGGTTGATTCATTCACCTTGGTGGAGGATTTAATCTCCTGATATTTAATAGATTACTATCTGTCAGTGTATCACATAAATACTATCATACAAACATTCACTGTATCATACAAACATTCACTGTATCTTACAAACATTCACTGTATCATACAAACATTCACTGTATCTTACATACATTCACTGTATCATACAAACATTCACTGTATCATACAAATATTCACTGTATCATACAAACATTCACTGTATCATACAAACATTCACTGTATCATACAAACATTCACTGTATCATACACACATTCACTGTATCATACAAACATTCATTGTATCATACAAACATTGACTGTATCAAACAAACATTCACTGTATCATACAAACATTCACTGTATCATACAAACATTGACTGTATCATACAAACATTCACTGTATCATACAAACATTCACTGTATCATACAAACATTCACTGTATCATACAAACATTCACTGTATCATACAAACACACACTGTATCATACAAACAGTCACTGTATCATACAAACACACACTGTATCATACAAACACACACTGTATCATACAAACACACACTGTATCATACAAACACACACTGTATCGTACAAACATTGACTGTATCATACAAACACTCAGTGTATCATACAAACATTCACTGTATCATACAAACATTCACTGTATCATACAAACATTCACTGTATCATACAAACATTCACTGTATCATACAAACATTCACTGTATCATACAAACATTCACTGTATCATACAAACATTCACTGTATCATACAAACACTCACTGTATCATACAAACACTCACTGTATCATACAAACATTCACTGTATCATACAAACACACACTGTATCATACAAACATTCACTGAATCATACAAACACACTATCATACAAACATTGACTGTATCATACAAACATTCACTGTATCATACAAACATTCACTGTATCATACAAACATTCACTGTATCATACAAACATTCACTGTATCATACAAACACACACTGTATTATACAAACATTCACTGTATCATACAAACACACACTGTATCATACAAACACACACTGTATCATACAAACATTCACTGTATCATACAAACATTGACTGTATCATACAAACACACACTGTATCATACAAACATTGACTGTATCATACAAACATTCACTGTATCATACAAACAATCAGTGTATCATACACACACTCAGTGCACCACACAAACACTCAGTGCACCACACAAGTACTCAGTGCATCACACAAGTACTCAGTGCATCACACAAGTACTCAGTGCATCACACAAACACTCAGTGCATCACACAAACACTCAGTGCACCACACAAGTACTCAGTGCATCACACACAAACTCTAATTGTATCATACAACCTGTATCATGTTCTCTGTTACAGGAAAATGTGTACGTTCTGAAGGTAAAAAAAAAAGAGTACAACTTCACTAACAATGTAGCATTGCATATTGATAGAGTTAACTTGCTATTAGAATTCCAATACACACGCTCGACAACATATTGCATGCAAAGAACTTTGGCTTCTGATAAACATGTATTTCTTAATACATGTACATCTCAGCACTGCAAGCTTGGGGGCATATTCAGGCTGTTCTAGAAATATGATAACTGTCTGAGGGTGATGATTGCCTGACATGGTTTTGACTAGTGACTGCCTGAAGGTGATGAGTGCCTCTGAGTGTTGACTGACTGTGGATGTTTGTTCGAGAGTAATGACTGCCTCAGAGGGATGCCTGCCTGAGAGGGATGACTCTGTGAGTGTGTTGACTGTCTGAGAGTGTTGACTGCCTGAGAGTGATGACTGCCTGAGGGTGTTGACTGCCAGAGGGTTGATTGCCTGAGGCTGTTGACTGACTGAGACTTGTTGACTGCCTGTGGGTGTTGTCTCAGACTGTTGACTGCCTCATAGTGATAACTGTTCAAGGGTGACTGTTGCCTGAGGGATGCCTCTTATTTACTAACATTGCACACTGTCAGTGATGCACTTTCTAACATGCTATGACTATTGCCTGTACCATCACATATCTCTGTAACAGCTGGTAGAAGCTAACAGATCACATATCTCTGTAACAACTGGTAGAAGCTAACAGAACACATATCTCTGTAACAACTGGTAGTAGCTAACAGAACACATATCTCTGTAACAACTGGTAGAAGCTAACAGAACACATATCTCTGTAACAACTAGTAATTACTTACAGCATGAGCATATTTCTAGCAAATGAAGACACTCAGTTTGTTTTCTGTGCGCACGTAGCATGCCAACTAAACAGAAAGTCATGGTCTTGTACGCTAACATAATCATAATATATATTATATATGTAACTAGTACTGATATAGAAGCCAGTCATGGACAATTCATCTGTGAACAAGAAATCTTGAATTTGTTGAATGAAGAGATTCATGTTGACTTTTAAATAGACAATTGTATGTCCTGAAAGAGGTTAACACATAGAGAATGCACATTATGAACATCAGAAAGAGACAATCATCATTCTTTGAGCGTGTCATGAGGGAAGGATGTTTAGAACACATGATGGCAAGTCACAAAATCAACAAAAGAAAAATAGATAGAAAATTCTAGACAGACTTACTTTGCGACGTGGACATATATCAACATTCCAGTCAGTACTCAAGATATTATATGATATATAAGGGAGACTAGTTAAACTATGTAGTAATGGTGAAACATGTACACATAAACTACTGTAGTTTTACAAAATCAATAACAAATACACTGCAATGTTTTGACCACAAGGCCTTTATCAAGCCAAGGATACAACAGAAGTGAATTATTACACTTCTTTCACAGCACACTACATATAGAATACAACAATCAATTCCTAACTGCCCTAAAATGAGTTCTCAAGATAGGACATTAGTGGAGATTTATGATCTAACTATACTAGTCTGCATGTTACATGATGATGATGATGATAACACTGTAGATATAACTGATTGGTGAAATCTGAGACGTTGATACTAATATCAGACCAAGTACCATCCACATTGGTGCTTGAACGATGTATGTCCAATATTTATGTCTCTCTCCTTCTTACAATAGTGCTACATTCAATGATGTGTCTCTTACATTATTGCTAAATTCAATGGTGTGTCTGTTACAATAGTACTACATTCAATGATGTGTCTGTTATAATAGTACTACATTCAATGATGTGTCTCTGACAGTATTGCTACATTCAATGATGTGTCTGTTACAATAGTACTAAATTCAATGGTGTGTCTGTTACAATAGTACTACATTCAATGATGTGTCTGTTATAATAGTACTACATTCAATGATGTGTCTTACAATAGTACTACATTCAGTGGTGTGTCTTGTACAATAGTGCTACATTCAATCGTGTGTCACTAATACTCATGCTTAGTATTGTAGCTGTCATGTCTAGTGTTGTAATTGTTTTATCTAATGAATTGAAGATTTGTCAAGTAGTATGATATGTTCTTACCATTTTCTTACCTTTGTGTGTGTTACTCCCACCGTTCAGTGATTGATATTGGATCATCTGTGGATGAGCAGTCATTTGTGAAGGACCCATCTGCATCCCCTCCTAGAGGAGAACAGGTAAGCTTTCTATTTGCTATCTACACAGCAGCACAAGGACTCAGTTTTTAGTAAAAGATCATCATGTACATATCTTATCCATCTGTCTTAGTTGTTAATGTACTGAGAATTATGTTTTACCCATCTGTCTTAGTTGTTAATGTACTGAGAATTATGTTTTATCCATCTGTCTTAGTTGTTAATGTACTGAGAATTATGTTTTATCCATCTGTCTTAGTTATTCATTTGTCCTTGCTATTGATATATGTAATCTCTCTCATCTTAGCTTCAACATTTTCTTCCATGATGTTTTTAACACTTTCGCTGCCACTCATTTTTCAACCAAGTCTGGCTCACTGCCACGCTATTTTTTGCACATGATCAGTTTTCAGGATGACAATTTTTAAAAATCATAAAAAATACACTAATAAACTTAGGACTTTTAAACTATGGAATAGTGTTCATATATTAATGAGATACTAATCTGTCTATATGTAAGTATATTCTTCATAATCCACAAGCTATTGCTGTAACTGATATTGGCGTCGCGCCCTATACCTATCCACAGTATGATATGCCCTTATGAAAATTGCCCCAAAAATCGTTCAAAATCAGACTTTCGATATGTTTACCACATGTACGTTAGATTTGCCACTTTGAAGAGCTTGTCAGAACAATATGGAAGTAGTGTGTCATGGGAACCGTGGCTAGCGATAATCTCCGATTAAAAAGCAAAGACTTTACATACCTAGGGAGCATCTTTTCAGCAAATGGAAGAATAACTAACAAAATCAAACACAGATGCAACAAAGCAAATCAAACACTAGGACAAACAGCCAGGTGGTGGTGGGACCGGACCCCTGCCTCGAAGGGGTCCACCCTTAGCTACTGGCGGCCCTGTTGATTCTTGCAAAGCCAGGGAGGACAGGGTATTACTACTGGCAGCAAGGACAAACTTTCACCCCTCACAATTATGCAATGGAATGCAGAAGGGTAACCAACTAAAACGAGAGCTAGAGGAACGTCTGCGAGCAGAAAGATTGACATCTGCTGTATCCAAGAGACGCACCTTAATCCGGGAAATAGATTCAGCATTAGAGGATTTGAAACCTTCCGTCAGGATAGAGAAAATAGACATAAGGGTGGAGTAGTAACACTAGTTCGTAATTCCATACCGGCAGTTGAACTTCACAGGTCCAATCAGATGAGCACAGAATTCATAGCTGTTCAACTCCTTATCAACAACACTAAGATGACACTATACAATATATACTCACCACCCTCCATTCAAACTGAGTTGAAGCTATCAAAGTTCAAGATGACAACTTGCTTATAGTAGGAGACTTCAACAGCCACTCACCAAGCTGGGGCTATGACACGCTAGATCCTCGAGGTGAAAGCCTTGAAGAATGGCTGATCACCAACAGTCTCACCATTCTCAACCACCCAGATGATCCTCACACATGTTACTCACGACGGTGGCGCACAACAAGCACCCCAGATCTGGCTTTGCTACAGCGACATTCACAGGATAACCGAAAGGCAAGTCTGCGACCAGATTGGAGGTAGTGACCATAGACCAGTGAAACTCCTCATAAATAACATTAACAAGGAGGAACTTACAAACTCTGCCCTAGTTGGAATTACAAAAAGGCAGACTGGAAGCTATTTCAAGAACTAGCAGACAAGTACTGTAAAGAAATTAATCAATCAGGAAAAGTGGACAGAGATGCACGTTCATTCAATAAAGCCATTTTAGATGCTGCAAAAAGGCTATACCCAGAGGGAGGAGAAAAACTACAAGCCATATTGGACACCAGAGATGGAAGTTCTCCATAGCTCGCTTTGCAGTGCCAGAAATACAATGGAACTTGCACCAACGGACCAAAATGTAATGCAACACAATAGAGCAAGGGCCCTTTATGTTAGAGAAAGAAACCAGCAGTGTAGAAAATCCTGGAAAGAAAAGACAGCCTCTTTGAACATGGAAAAGATACTCAAAAGTTGTGGAGACTTACAAAAGCCCTGAACGATGACAACCCATCTAGAGGGAAAACAGTTCTCCAGCAAGGAGAACAACTTCTCACAGGAAAGCGAGCAGCCACCCTGATGGCCCAGTGTTACAAGCAAGAAAGCTCATGCTCAATAAGTCAGGAGCAAGGGAAAGAAGTCAGAAGTGAGATAAATGCTACATTCAAAAAAGCAACAAGTGAACCCTGTATGGAGGTAGACATAACACTGACTGAGCTGCAGAGAGCACTGAAAAAGCTCAATCGTAAAAAGGCCCGGGACCAGATGGAGTATCAAACGACATGCTCAAACAAATAGGCCCAATAGCACAGAGTCTTCTACTTCAGATTTTTAACAATAGTTGGAGACAGGGGAGAGTCCCAGACATCTGGAAAATGCCACAATCCACCCAATTTTCAAAAGTGGAAAAGACAAAAAGGACCCGCAGAGCTACAGACCTATAAGTTTGCTAAGTTGCACTGCAAAACTGCTGGAGAGAGTGATAACCACTAGACTCCAGTGGTTTTAGAATCCAACCATAAACTGGATCCAGCCCAGACAGGCTACAGGCAGCATAGAAGCACTGATGACCAAGTGGCATACCTGCACAGGACATAGAAAATGGCTTCCAAGAAAGAAGAAACCCTCACAGTGTTCTTCGATATGTCTAAGGCCTTCGACAAAGTCTGGAAAGATGGTTTGCTACTCAAGCTCTTACGCAGTGGAATACGGTGTAGAATGTACTATTGGATAAAGACTTTCTTACCCATAGACAAGCATCTGTAAAATTGGATGGAGTGCACAGTCCCAGATTCAAATTAAGAGCAGGAGTCCCACAAGGCAGCGTACTGTCCCCATTGCTTTTCCTGGTATATATTAATGATCTGCCCCAAACTCTGCCCAGACATGTATCACACTCTCTCCATGCTGATGATCTAGCTGTGTGGTACACCTCCGAGTTTCTGGGTCCTGCCATCTTTAAACTCCAGGCCAGCCTGAACAGCGTCATAATGTGGGCAAGTAAATGGGGTCTAGAAATAAACCGGGCAAAACTATAGCAACGCTTTTCTCATTGTCAACAAAGGAAGAACACTTCAGACTGAAATTTAACGATGATATCGTTCCCGTTCCCATACTCCAACCTTTTTGGGAGTTAAGCTTGACAGTCGTCTGACATGGAAACATCACATAATGGAAACAAACAGAAAGGCTATGAGGAAACAAAGTGTGATGCGAAAGCTGGCTGGAACTACCTGGGAGCTGATATTCGAATCCTGAGTCAGGTGTACACTGGTGCAGTTAGACCGACCCTGGAATATGCATCATCGACATGGATATCAGCAGCCCATTCAAACAAATCGATACTGGAAAAACACAAAACAGGTGTCTGCGTACTATTTTGGGAGCCATGAAATCTACACCAATTGTAGAAATGGAAAAGGCAGCCAACATCCAGCCCTTGGAAGACAGAAGAAGGAGAAAAGTGATTCTACAGACTGAAAGGATCAAAAGAATGCCTCACCATCCACTGCATGAAAAAATGGCCGCTAGAACAAAGAACAGACTAAAGCGCACAAGTCTAAACCACAAAGCAAAAGAAATAGGAAAGTCATACTTGGAACTACTAAATCATAATTCCATACCTGAAGAATTGCTTTTTTATCACTGGGAACCAGACTCAGTACCACTAAACTTCTCAACCTCCATCCCTAAATTATTAAGCAAAGATGCCGAGCCTAATCTAGTGAAAAAGCAATTACAATGGAACATCTCAATTACATGTTTCCAGAAGACAGCTGGATAAGAATTTACACAGATGGATCTGCAATGGAGGCAACCATGAATGGTGGAGCAGGAGTGTACATTAGGCACCCAGATGCTACCACTGTGTCTAGCGGCTCCTACTGGAAGAATATGTTCCAACTACAAAGCAGAACTCTTAGCCCTTCTGATGGCAGCACAGCACATGAATAAGCTGCAAGCAGCTGCAGGCAAGATGGTATTTTTCACAGACTCACTGTCAGCTATACAAGCCCTGGAGGCTAAATCCACTGACAGCACAGTACAAAAACTACAAAGAGAACTTGCTCAGCTTTCAGAAAAGGCAGAAATTCACTTGCAGTGGATTCCATCTCACTGTGGCATTGCAGGCAATGAGAGTGCTGATGTCTTAGCTAAGGAGGGCAGTGCCAAAGAGCAAATTTACCAACCCTTGTCTTTTCAAGAGGTCAAAACCCTCATACAGAGAAAATCTGCAGTAGACTGGAAGACAAACACTGGATATGATTATGGAAAAGACTCCCTCAAAGACCTAAGCAGAACAGACCAGGTCATTATATTTGACTACGCACCGGACACTGCAGACTCAACAAACACTTATACAGACTAGGAATAAGTCAAACAGCTCTCTGCTAGTGTCAGCAGGCAGAACAGACACCAGAGCATATCCTGCAAGACTGTCCTCTTCTGTGTGAACTGAGAAGCAACATGTGGCCACACCCAGTCGACCTGAAAACTAAGCTTTGGGAAACCTGACAGACCTGAAGCTGTCTGCCCAGTTGTGGTCCACAGTAAATTAAGCGCATGACCAGAGATCGCTGAAGAAGAAGAAGAAGAAACACTAGGACAAATGGCGCCAATTTTAAAATGCAAACAGGTCACCATGAACACAAAAAGAGCATTGTTCAACACAATTTTCTCCCACATTATGTTATCAGTGCCAAACCTGGACACTGACATTAAATGACAGAAGAAAACTAGTCACAACAGAGATGAAGTGTCTACGCAGAATGCTGGGAGTAACAAGAAGAGACCGACTTAGAAATGAAGACATCAGAAAAAAGTGGGTACAACATCAGTACTGAACTTTATCAAGAAACAACAAATCAAATGGTTCGGCCACGTAAGCAGATTACTAACAGGCAGTATACCACAGAGAGCAATGTTGCTCCGATACAGTGGATACAAAGCAAAAGGCCAGCCACGAAAAAGATGAACCTCAGATCTGTCCCACAGTTCTAGGGAAAGCTATCCTAGTAAATAAAAGCGTGGCAAGAAATCGGATGTGCTAGCCTAGGCACCCATAGGCACATAACTTGGCACAATCACTCTTAGGCTCAGATCACATACAAACCACAAAGAGTGGTTTAATAAGTGGTCGATGTGGAGCGTTTGAAAAGAAGAAGAGAACACCTGCATCCACAATACATGCCAGTTGTAATGATTTTTATTATGCACCAAACTGTCAAGTTGTCTGCGAAAAATCTTACGCGTGTACTGGCCGACTACCATCTCGAATCAAGAATTGCTTGCACGATGCCAACAAGAGAATATGGGCACTATCATCCAAAGACGACGCTGGAGATGGATTGGACATGTGATGCGCATGGAGACTGGCTCCAACACGAAAACTGCACTGAGATGGACTCCAGAGGGTAGGCGTGGAAGACCCAAGACGACCTGGAGGAGAACGATAGAGCAAGAACTGAAGGAAATGAATCATAGCTGGAACACAATACAGAGGAAGGCCATGAACAGGGAAGAATGGTGTACGTTTGTTGCTGCCCTAAACGCCAAGGGTGTAACAGGCTAAAGAGAGAGAGAGAGGAAACTGTCAAGTATTTGTAAGATTATAGAAATATCATTGAGAGACTGGTTTGGATTTCACTTGTTTGGAAATGTTGTCTTGACTTCTACAAGAGCAAATATTCTTTGTGTCTAATGCAGTTTCAACATTTAATGCACAACCATACTAATAAACTCCTGATATAGTGGACGCATTATGCACATCTGCAATAGAGATAGTAACACATTGTTCAGCTACCTCGACTGTACTATTTCTTCAGATGGCAACATTATAGTTGAAATCAAACAAAGCATTGGAAGGACAAATGCAGCCTACAACAGGAGAACTAATGAATTTGCTATATCTGGAGATCTAACATTTCTGGAACCGAAATAAACCTCCAGATATACTAAACATATTTGTTAGGACAGTCTTCCTCTATGGGTTTGAGAATTGGAAAATGGATTAAATAAAATTGAAAATGATGTCAGGAGGATTCAAGGGAAGACTTCTTAGAAGAATACTTGGGTATACATGGGAGGACATGGTCAGCAATATCAAACTTCAAGAACTAACAGTCTGGAAGACATAAAATAAGGAAACAAAAGAGAGAATGACGATAGATTGGACATGTCATCAGAATGAGAAAACAATGTCGACCAAGACATGCAATGCAGTAGACATCACAGGGACAGGGGTAAGAGATTGGACATGTCAGCAGAATGAGAAAACAATGTCGACCAAGACATGCAATGCAGTAGACATCACAGGGACATGGGTAAGAAAAGTGAGACCTAGGGACACATGGAGGCAAACTTTTGAAGCAGAGTTTAAGCACATACAAATGACTTGATTTGAGATAGAAAGAAAGGTACATAATCAAATTGAGTGGAAATTTGTTATTAGTTATCAGTGTACTATCAACATAGCTCTCTCCGGACATGTCTCCATGGGTGCTCTGATCTCCACCTTAACAAATCTAGCAGCATCCTGCGGTCCAACATGCCAGTTTAATGTTGATTAATCAATCTTTTTGCACATTAGTTGGAAATTTATTGTCTCTATTTGATATGCCCTTAGTTGTGATGCCCTTAGTTGTGATGCCCTTAGAGTGGGCATCTGTAGCTCAAACGGTAGTGAGCTCAATCACAACATAAGCATACCTGGTTCAAACTCCGCGAAGGGCATGTTTGGAAGCAAATTCGTTTCCGTGGGATTTTTACAGAAGGTAAAAATAAACCTCACCTTTCAGAAATCAATGGCAAACTACTGAACGTTTAAGTGGTTCCTAGAAAGTCAACGACTGCTTCACTGTGGTTGATGGCTACTTCCTGTAAATTTTCATTGTCAATTGTGATGGGGAATGATGATGAGGATGCGTGTAATCCCAGAATACTTGAAATAATGCAGTGTAATCTCATGATATTCAGTGCATTCTAGTGTAGTTACATGATATTCCATACACTTCAATGTAATCTCATGATATTCTAGACATAATAATGATATAATTTGTACATTCAAATTCACCTCCTATTGTAGCATTGATTGTTCTTTACTGTCGTATATTCTTTTTGGTTAGTTTGTTGAGCTTCTATTGTTGTCCCGCTGGATTTTTCTTTCTTTGTTATATGGATGGTAGTTGGGAACAATATGTTGGAAACAGAAAAAAACACAAAATCATGCTTGAGAAATGTATTAGCTTGAGGGAGATACTAAACATGGACAGATATGAAGTCATGCTTCATACACATCATATGGACGCTTGTGAATGTTCACAACAGTTTTCTTCTCTGCAACCAGCAATTCAGTCACAATTCGCTGCTTGTAACACAAGATGCTAACATACTCTATTTCAACGGTTTATTTGACAAATAGTGGTGAAATTTGTCATGCACATGTCATATTTGAGGTGTACACATTTTCATGCTTCTATTTTCATTATTAGATGGGAAAAACTAATGTTGAGCATTACTTTCTGAATGCCCCATGTATATTATTTGATATAGCATGTGTGTTGTGTTTATTGTCTCAGTGGAGTATAGCACTGTAGATGTTGTCCCCTGTTTGTACATGCTAAGGGCATGTAAGTGTTTGTGGCAGTAAGAGAGCGGACAGGCTTGCATCAACAGCATCGATTATTGGGAAGTTTAGGATGAATAAGAGGGGGTGTACTTCTGCCTCTTAGCGACCTACTGTTAGAAAACGACACTAAAGTTTACGTTGAATTAATTCAGCAATTTAGGGAGTTTGGAATTACACATTCCACAAGTGTAACTGAATGCATGAGTGGTAGAGAGTGAAGTGTGTTTAACCAGCGAGCTACAGGAAGCATCTGTATGCACTCCCTTCAATATCTGTTGGGGTTGAGACTGAGTACCTATGGGTCTGCCCAGAGTGCTGTGATATCAGTTCAATAACCAATGTATAAGCTTAGAACATTTTCTCCCTATGTCTATTTGTCTACACACAAACTAATGAGTGCTCAGCCAAGGTCTTCATTGTAGACACAGAAAATGAACTAGTCAAAGTCATGATGAAACAAACACAGAATGATGTTTCTATGTAATCTGCCTAGAGAACATTTATTCTAACTTCTGACTGAACAAAAATCAGTAACCAAGAATGATATGCACAGCAAAGTCAACAATTATGTTATGGAAATAAATTGTTTGTTGATATCACCAGATGAAACTTGAATTCTACATTGATTGTTATATTGATTGTTATATATGTTTCTACTCTTATCATTGCCAACAGTATTGTACTTTGTTCATACACATATATATATATATATATATATATGTTTGTTTCCCTGAACACATCTAGCCACAGACTGTCACTATCTTGCATGTTAAAGCTAAATTTCTGCGTAGAAAGGGCCAACAAATTAAGAACATGTTAACCAGTGTTGAAAGTGTAGGCAATTATTATTTGTTTATTTTTCTTGTTCATCAATAATGTATTCACATTTGTTTTGTAACAAATTTGATTGATTCAATTAGTTTTGAGTTATACAAGTGTCCATAAATATTCACACAAATGTATTTCTGAATAAATTTGTCATGTTAGAGCTAGCTAAATTGAGATGAAAAATGTCAAGTTAACAAGAAATAATATTAATTGTGTAAACTGTATTAACAGCAGCTCTTGAAATAGTTCATTTTATGAAGACTTTTGTGTTGATGATTTCTGGCCACTCTCACTCTCAATGTATGTTTGCTTTGTTTGTTCATTTTCATGTTTTCTCTCACTCTCAATGTATGTTTGCTTTGTTTGTTCATTTTCATGTTTTCTCTACTCTCAATGTACTGATCCTTTCTTCTTTAATGTGAGATCAACAAAACAATCATGCAATCAAAGCTAGTGGCATCTTGTCTAGCAGTCACAAACTCTTTGTCTATTTCTGACTGCTTCTATAATGGTTTCATTTTGTGTGTAAACAGAGATGTCGACTCTGTACTCAAACTGATATCATTGACTGCTTCTATAATGGTTTCATTTTGTGTGTAAACAGAGATGTCGACTCTGTACTCAAACGGATATCATTGACTGCTTCTATAATGGTTTCATTTTGTGTGTAAACAGAGATGTCGACTCTGTACTCAAACTGATATCATTGACTGCTTCTATAATGGTTTCATTTTGTGTGTAAACAGAGATGTCGACTCTGTACTCAAACTGATATCATTGACTGCTTCTATAATGGTTTCATTTTGTGTGTAAACAGAGATGTCGACTCTGTACTCAAACTGATATCATTGACTGCTTCTATAATGGTTTCATTGTGTGTGTAAACAGAGATGTCAACTCTGTACTCAAACTGATATCATTGACATGACAGAGAAATCATATGCATATGAAACAACAATGTCTGATTGCCAAGAGCATGTGATTACCCATCTCTCTCTGGCTGTGGTGTAGAGGTTAGTGCTCATCTCTGTACAAAAGTACTTGCTTTTCTCCCTGGCTGAGCCATTGGGATATTTTTCCAGAGATCCCAGATCTCTGTGTAGGTGAGATCGAGTTCTGTGTAGGTGAGATCGAGTTCTGTGTAGGTGAGATCGAGTTCTGTGTAGGTGAGATCGAGTTCAAAGTCCTATCGGAGACTGATGATAAAATGTAGGGTCTGTCTTCAAGTTGAGCATGTTAAAGAACCCTTGACAGTTCAAAATCGAGACGGGTAGGCTGGAAAACCACTGCCCATGCAAAATTCACTAGAAAGATTTTAAAAAATAAAATGTCTCCAAATAATTTTCACCATCTTCTAAATGACATCGTGGACCCTCGTCGGTGCTACAGAGTTTGTGCACTGGTCTTGAGATCGTCCTGTGTAAGAAAGAGCACACATGGTTACTCACTGAAGTGCAATGATGATTAGTCAATCAATCTCTTGACAGAGAAAACAACATCCATCTTGGTATTAGTTTGTTTACTAGTATCTGGATAGTAGAACTGTTGATTTCTCTCTCTCTCAGAAAGATATATCACTTGGACATATTAGTACAATTAGCTTGGTGACATATTTGAATATAGTTTGATGTACAGTTTATGTGTACACTGCTGACAGACAATTTCTGCTATCTTAAACATGTTATCTTATGCGATCGACGTCATGGCACATTGGACATTCCCATTTGTGCTCTGTCCTCCGATGCAGCAGCCATCCCAAAGTCCATTTGTTCAACGTATCCATGAGAAGTTGATTACTATATCTTCTCTCTCTACCACAAAGACTACACTGTCTGGCAGGTCCAAACTTAATGCCAAATTCTCGAACTAGTTCTATCAACTATCTTAAACATGGTTTCATATATCATATTGTAGTGGAAACACAAACTATTTTTGCAGATTTCATTTGACATATATATATATATATATATATATATATATATATATATATATATATATATTTTTGTGTTTGTTTAACTCTCCTAACAAGACCAAGTCTTCAGAAAAGGTATGAACAAATTTCTTAAAGAAGCTTGTCTCAATTAAGCCATACTTTGCATCATATTTCATTTTTATGCATATGCTCTGAGCAAGATTCTTGTGAAATGCAACAAAGTCCACATTGATTATTGCTGCAGCTTTCTTGACAAAATATTGTCACTAATGTACTTCGTTTTTTTGTTCAGTTTAAAAATAAAATCAATTGTGTTTTATTGTGCTCTCTTCTAGTTAAACATGTCAACTAGAAATGTTGAATATTAGAGACTTGAGAAGATGTTCAAGCCAACAAAATATTCTCTTAAACATGTCAACTAGAGATGTTGAATATTAAAGACTTGAGAAGATGTTCAAGCCAACAAAATATTCTCTTAAACATGTCTACTAGAGATGTTGAATATTAGAGACTTGAGAAGATGTTCAAGCCAACAAAATATTCTCTTAAACATGTCAACTAGAAATGTTGAATATTAGAGACTTGAGAAGATGTTCAAGCCAACAAAATATTCTCTTAAACATGTCAACTAGAAATGTTGAATATTAGAGACTTGAGAAGATGTTCAAGCCAACAAAATATTCTCTAAACATGTTTTGTATGTGTGCTCAAGTTGAGAATACTAGTATGATCAATGTTCTGTTACACACATGTTTTGTATGTGTTCTCAAGTTGAGAATACTAGCATAATCAATGTTCTGTTACACATGTTTTGTATGTGTGCTCAAGTTGAAATACTAGCATGATCATGTTCTGTTACACATGTTTTGTATGTGTGCTCAAGTTGAGAATACTAGCATAATCAATGTTCTGTTACACACATGTTTTGTATGTGTGCTCAAGTTGGGAATACTAGCATGATCAATGTTCTGTTACACACATGTTTTGTATGTGTGCTCAAGTTGGAAATACTAGCATGATCAATGTTCTGTTAGACACATGTTTTGTATGTGTGCTCAAGTTGGAAATACTAGCATAATCAATGTTCTGTTACACACGTTTTGTATGTGTGCTCAGTTGAAATACTAGCATAATCAATGTTCTGTTACACACATGTTTTGTATGTGTGCTCAAGGAAATACTAGCATAATCAATGTTCTGTTACACAGTTTTGTATGTGTCTCAAGTTGGAAATACTAGCATAATCAATGCTTCTGTTACACACATGTTTTGTACATGTGCCAGTTGAGAATACTAGTATGATCAATGTTCTGTTACACACATGTTTTGTATGTGTGCTCAAGTTGAGGATACTAGCATAATCAATGTTCTGTTACACACATGTTTTGTATGTGTGCTCAAGTTGAGGATACTAGCATGATCAATGTTCTGTTACACACATGTTTTGTATGTGTGCTCAAGTTGGAAATACTAGCATGATCAATGTTCTGTTACACACATGTTTTGTATGTGTGCCTGCTGGGAATACTAGCATAATCAATGTTCTGTTCACACATTTTTGTATGTGTGCTCAAGTTGAAATACTAGCATGATCAATGTTCTGTTACACATGTTTTGTATGTGTGCCAGTTGAGAATACTAGCATAATCAATGTTCTTTACACACTTTGATGTGTCTCAAGTTGGGAATACTAGCATGATCAATGTTCTGTTACACACATGTTTTGTATGTGTGCTCAAGTTGAGAATACTAGTATGATCAATGTTCTGTTACACACATGTTTTGTATGTGTGCTCAAGTTGAGAATACTAGTATGATCAATGTTCTGTTACACACATGTTTTGTATGTGTCTAAGTTGGGAATACTAGCATGATCAATGTTCTGTTACACACATGTTTTGTATGTGTGCTCAAGTTGAGAATACTAGTATGATCAATGTTCTGTTACACACGTTTTGTATTTGTGCTCAAGTTGAGAATACTAGCATAATCACGTTCTGTTACACACATGTTTTGTATGTGTGCTCTGTGGGAATACTAGCATGATCAATGTTCTGTTACACACATGTTTTGTATGTGTGCTCAAGTTGAGAATACTAGTATGATCAATGTTCTGTTACATACATGTTTGTATGTGTGTCAGTTGAGAATACTAGCATAATCAATGTTCATAAATTATGCTACAAATTGTCAAAGCAACATCTTTTTTTTAAAAACACCAAAATAAAATATGCAACTCAAAGTTATATAGTTTAAAACTTAATTACATTTTTAGTGATAATTTATCTACATTAAAGGGAAGAGATGGAAAATGACAGATCTCTGTGTAGGTGAGATCGAGTTCTGTGTAGGTGAGATCGAAGTTCTTTTGGGAGAGATCGAGTTCTGTGTAGGTGAGATCGAGTTCTGTGTAGGTGAGATCGAGTTCAAAGTCTCTATCGAGACTGACGATAAAATGTAGGGTCTGTCTTCAAGTTGAGCATGTTAAAGAACCTTGACAGTTCAAAATCGAGGCGGTGGGCTGGAAAACCACTGCCCATGCAAAATTCACTAGAAAGATTTTAAAAATAAATGTTCTCCAAATAATTTTCACCATCTTCTAAATGACATCGTGGACCCTCGTCGGTGCTACAGAGTTTGTGCACTGGTCTTGAGATCGTCCTGTGTAAGAAAGAGCACACATGGTTACTCACTGAAGTGCAATGATGATTAGTCAATCAATCTCTTGACAGAGAAAACAACATCCATCTTGGTATTAGTTTGTTTACTAGTATCTGGATAGTAGAACTGTTGATTTCTCTCTCTCTCAGAAAGATATATCACTTGGACATATTAGTACAATTAGCTTGGTGACATATTTGAATATAGTTTGATGTACAGTTTATGTGTACACTGCTGACAGACAATTTCTGCTATCTTAAACATGTTATCTTATGCGATCGACGTCATGGCACATTGGGCATTCCCATTTGTGCTCTGTCCTCCGATGCAGCAGCCATCCCAAAGTCCATTTGTTCAACGTATCCATGAGAAGTTGATTACTATATCTTCTCTCTCTACCACAAAGACTACACTGTCTGGCAGGTCCAAACTTAATGCCAAATTCTCGAACTAGTTCTATCAACTATCTTAAACATGGTTTCATATATCATATTGTAGTGGAAACACAGAAACTATTTTTGCAGATTTCATTTGACATATATATATATATATATATATATATATATATATATATATATATATATATATATATTTTTGTGTTTGTTTAACTCTCCTAACAAGACCAAGTCTTCAGAAAAGGTATGAACAAATTTCTTAAACAAGCTTGTCTCAATTAAGCGCATACTTTTGTGCATCATATTTCATTTTTATGCATATGCTCTGAGCAAGATTCTTGTGAAATGCAACAAAGTCCACATTGATTATTGCTGCAGCTTTCTTGACAAAATATTGTCACTAATGTACTTCGTTTTTTTTTTTCAGTTTAAAAATAAAATCAATTGTGTTTTATTGTGCTCTCTTCTTTGTTAAACATGTCAACTAGAAATGTTGAATATTAGAGACTTGAGAAGATGTTCAAGCCAACAAAATATTCTCTTAAACATGTCAACTAGAGATGTTGAATATTAGAGACTTGAGAAGATGTTCAAGCCAACAAAATATTCTCTTAAACATGTCAACTAGAAATGTTGAATATTAGAGACTTGAGAAGATGTTCAAGCAACAAAATATTCTCTTAAACATGTTTTTAATGTGTGCAAGTTGAGAATACTAGTATGATCAATGTTCTGTTACACACATGTTTTGTATGTGTGCCAGCTGAGAATACTAGCATGATCAATGTTATGTTACACACATGTTTTGTATGTGTGCTCAAGTTGGAAATACTAGTATGATCAATGTTCTGTTACACATGTTTTGTATGTGTGCTCAAGTTGGAAATACTAGCATAATCAATGCTTTACACACGTTTTGTATGTGTGCTCAAGTTGGAAATACTAGCATAATCAATGTTCTGTTACACACATGTTTTGTACGTGTGCCTGCTTTAGAATACTAGCATGATCAATGTTCTGTTACACACATGTTTTGTATGTGTGCTCAGTTGGAAATACTAGCATGATCAAAGTTCTGTTACACACATGTTTTGTATGTGTGCTCAAGTTAGAATACTAGCATAATCAATGCTGTTTCACACATGTTTTGTATGTGTGCTCAAGTTGGAAATACTAGCATGATCAATGTTCTGTTACACACATGTTTTGTATGTGTGCCAGCTGAGAATACTAGCATAATCAATGTTCTGTTACACACATGTTTTGTATGTGTGCTCAAGTTGGGAATACTAGCATGATCAATGTTCTGTTACACACATGTTTTGTATGTGCTTTAATTGAGAATACTAGTATGATCAATTTCTGTTACACATGTTTTGTATGTGTGCTCAGTTGAGAATACTAGCATAATCAATCGTTCTGTTACACACATGTTTTGTATGTGCTTGAAATACTAGCATGATCAATGTTCTGTTAGACACATGTTTTGTATGTGTGCTCAAGTTGGAAATACTAGCATAATCAATGTTCTGTTACACACGTTTTGTATGTGTGCTCAAGTTGGAAATACTAGCATAATCAATGTTCTGTTACACACAGTTTTTGTACATGTGCTCAAGTTGAGAATACTAGCATGATCAATGTTCTGTTACACACATGTTTTGTATGTGTGCTCAAGTTGGAAATACTAGCATGATCAATGTTCTGTTACACACATGTTTTGTATGTGTGCTCAAGTTGGGAATACTAGCATAATCAATGTTCTGTTACACACATGTTTTGTATGTGTGCTCAAGTTGGAAATACTAGCATGATCAATGTTCTGTTACACACATGTTTTGTATGTGTGCTCAAGTTGAGAATACTAGCATAATCAATGTTCTGTTACACACATGTTTTGTATGTGTGCTCAAGTTGAGAATACTAGTATGATCAATGTTCTGTTACACACATGTTTTGTATGTGTGCTCAAGTTGAGAATACTAGCATAATCAATGTTCATAAATTATGCTACAAATTGTCAAAGCAACATCTTTTTTTTAAAAACACCAAAATAAAATATGCAACTCAAAGTTATATAGTTTTAAAACTTAATTACACATTTTTAGTGATAATGTTATCTTACATTAAAGGGGAAGAGATGGAAAATGACTGAAGATATAGAAATTAAGTTGAATGCATTTGTAAATATGTCTTCCAAAAATAATGAAATAAATAAATAATGAAAAATAAAGATTGAGGTATGAAATCAAAGAAATCTCTCAGTCACTAGTAACAAATGTTATCAGAAAGAGCAGATGGAAATATGTTGCGCATACTCTGAGAAGAAATGATCCAAGAATCACAAAGCATATATGGTGGGAAACAAATGTTTCAAGAAAGAAAGCTTGCAAAACAAAGGAAACTCTGAAACAAACTTTACTGAGAGAGGTAAGAAATGTCAGACTCAATTCGTAGAAAAGATTGAATGAGTTGTCCAGGATAGAGTGGTATGGATAAATTACTTGCAGGCAATATAAAGATATGAGAAGAATATAATAATCATATAATAATGACTACTACACCTTGTTAATGGTTTAGTTACTTTTATCTTTTTCTTAAATGTGTGTATATATATATACACACATATGTGTGTATAATATATATACACATAAATGTATATACACACAAATGTGTATATATATATATATATATATATATACATATATGTGGAGAGACATGATTACTCACGCCTGGCAGCATGGCATGATTGATTGATATATATATATATATATATATATATGTATATGTATGTTGTAGTTTGATATAGTTCTGTCTATTGGTTGCAACATCAGTTTTTATGTTTATTATTTTTGCTTTTGTAAAGCAGTCACTGAACTTATTTTCGTGCACTTTTCTGTGTCATTAATGAAATGTCTTCTACACTTGCTGCTGTAACTTCACTCACCACATTCTATTCTGCTAACACATTCAACACTGACAACACTAGCGTTATCATTAGTAGATTCATTTGTTGTTGTGATCAGTGATATTGGTTAGTGGTCAGTCTAATTTGATTCTACAAGTTGTATACATCATACTTGTGAGGAAGCAAATTTTTGTCTGTGTTCAACTCTTAAGATTGTTTACTAGAAATGCCAAATAGTTTTAGCATTTCTTTCAAGAACCACGTTTTTTTCTTGTTGTTATTTTACATTTTAATGTTTATCATTTCAAAATATGCACAAGTTAGTGAGCTATTTGACCAAAAAATTTCATAGTTCATTACAAAAATAATATAAATTTATCAATTTCATAATTGTATTAGTAAAACAGTTTGATTTTTTTGTTCTATACACTTGCCATAATATTTCAAACTCCTATAAATGTGGTTTTATTTTTTCTTCACAAATATATTTATATATTAATTTGAAAAAAAAGTTTGAATAGTTTGTGTGGTCAGCATTAAATATGTCTATGAAAAATTGTGTTGTCATATATTTCTCCAAGAAATGAAGACAAAATGTGCATCTGAGAATTTCACTGTCAGTATTAATGTTTTTAAAATATTTTTTAATGCAGTTGTTGAGAGAATCAGAATGTTTACCATCTCTAAACTACTTTTATTTGAGATAACCAGAATGTTTATGTTCTCTAAATTATTTTTATTTGAGATAATCAGAATGTTTACCATCTCTAAATAATTTTTATTTGAGATAACTAGAATGTTTATTTTTGCTAAATTATTTTTATTTGAGATAATCAGAATGTTTACCATCTCTAAACTACTTTTATGTGAGATAATCAGAATGTTTATCTTCTCTAAACTAGTGTTATTCAAATTGTGAAGTATTCTAATTATGAAATAATTAACTTGATTTGTCAATCCTTGAATGAATGAGCTGCAGATGCCAGTATAAGCTTGTGCAGATGTCAGTATAAGCTTGTGCAGATGTCAGTATAAGCTTGTGCAGATGTCAGTATAAGCTTGTGTAGATGTCAGTATAAGCTTGTGCAGAGATGTCATTCTGTGCTCACAACCTAACATTAGCACATGAAGTGTCTGTAGTATATCCCAGTCATATATCCCAGTAGATATCATAATTCACTTGTTCAACAATTGATATATTCAATCTAAAAGTTTGACCAGAAGTAGATAACAAGATTGTTTCCAGCACATTTACAATAGCTGGTTGACTGGGAGATAATTCTGAAATATTCTATTGTCAAAAATATCAACTAGTGCTGAAGTGACTTTAAAATGGATAATATTACCGATGCTTCTAATAAAGGAGCCAGTCAAATATCAAGAGTTAATATTGATGAGCAGCAGGTTCACTATATGCTTATTGCTGCTGTCAGCACACATTTGACATTATATTGCCATGTCCATGCAGCAGCAGCAGCCATTGTCATATATATTTAGCTATTTGCTTGCCCTAGGCCCATCAAAAAATTATATCCATGCATCATATCTATACCTTAATGTGCCACACTTCATTGATATAACAGACATTTAGAACTCATCTCTCTCTATACTCAAGTTTGATATCATCTATACATTAGTATGATATTGTTAAATAATCATAATATTCATAACAATGAGCATGTCATTGTCAACGTTTTAATATCCAGCAACGGCTGCTTGTCATCCTGTATCATTCGCTGGTTCTTTCAATCATCTAATATGCTGTTGCTATCCTTACTGTTAGTAAGACGGCAACAAATACAGAATGAACTATGCATATCATCCTGGGTTGCACAAGGGATACACCCTGCACAGTGATGAGGTTTCTCCTTGATTTTTCGACCATGCAGTAAGATTGAAGATAGCTAGAGCACATACAAATCAGTGCTAAAAGGATAATCTTTTAAGCAGCTGCTCAGCATCAGTAGTGGAAATTGGTTAAAGCGGGACAAGTGGTGGGTTGGCCATGCTACAGATACTATTCAGCTGGCATGAGAGCTCACAAAGCCCCTCATACCAGTCGAAGAAAGTTATCTATTGTCTATTCCCAGGTGAGATAGAACACACCAACAACCCATATCAAATATTATAAGGAAGCGAAGGTGGAAATATTTAGGTCATGTTCTTAGATCAGACGAAAAGATACTAAATCGACAAGTCCTTATGTTTGGGAAAAGAAAACGTGGAAGACCAAAGACCACTCTTTGAAGAACCATCCAACAAGAAAGTAAACTATTGGGATGTAAAACCATACAAGATCTCCAACTGCTAGCAAAGAACCGCATCACATGGAGATCTAAAACCTCTGTCCTATGTACCGCCTTTGGCACGAAAGGAACAAACTAACTAAACTAACTAATTCCCAGGTGGAAGATATAGTTGGCTGTCTACTCTTGCCGTTAAGCATAGGGATGGGAGCTCTAATTTGCGTTCTAGGGCCAGATGTTGTGTTATATCCGTGTTTATGTAGTGTGGTCTTGATATTGTCTATCCATGTTTTCTTGGTCTTCCCTTAGCTCTAGTACCCGATCTCTTTTATTGTATGCTGTTATTGGTGGTTGGTTGTATTTCTTCATTCTTCATCACCTTTCAACTCCCATCGGAGCACAGGTCTTCAACAAACTTCTTCCATCTCTTCCTCTCTCTTGCCATCCCTTCCAATTATTTCCATGTTTTGCCTATCCTCTTTATATTGGCCTCCAGCTTTCTTCTCCAGGTCTGCCTAGGCCTTCCCCTACTCCTCTTTCCCTGCGGGTTCCAAAACAATTCGGTCGGTCTTCTCAATGTATGTCCTATCCATCGCCAGCGTCTCTTCCTGAGCTCTCTCTCCACTGGTATCTGCTTTGTTCTCTCCCTGAGTTCCTCGTTTGTAATCTTATCATACCATCTCAATCCCTCTATCCTACGTAAACATCCATTTACGAAGGTCTGCAGTTTTCTGATAGTTTCCTTTGTGGTCTTCCATGTTTCCGAGCCATAGAACAGCACTGACTTCACATTTGACTGGAAAATTCTCAATTTTGTGTTTGTTTTGATCTCCCTTGCCTTCCATATCTTACTCAATGCAATAAAGTTCCCTCTTGCTTTTTGTATTCTTATCTTAACATCTTTGTTTGTTCCTCCTTCTGTGTCTATGTTGCTTCCAAGGTATGTGTATGATTCTACATCCTGCAGTGCTGTTTCCTCCAGCATAATCTGGTTTACATTTGCAGCATTTATTCTCATGACCTTGGTCTTCCCCTGTGTATTTTCAAACCTAGCTGTTGAGACTTATTATTTAGGGTATTCATTTTGTCTTTAATCTGTGCGTGGTTGTGAGACAGAGGGAACATTTAATTCTCATTAAATGTCCAAACCACTGCATTTGTTGTTTTTTTATGTATTCGGTGCATGAAGTTATGCCCACTCTGCTTCTGATGTCCTCATTTCGTAGTCTATCTTTCCTGATGACGCCCACTGCCTTCCTCAAGCATTTCATTTTACACATGACCCCCACTGCCTTCCTCAAGCATTTCATTTCACACATGGCCCGCACTGCCATCCTCAAGTATTTCATTTCACACGTGACCCCCACTGCCTTCCTCAAGTATTTCATTTCACACATGACCCTCATTGCCTTCCTGAAGCATTTGATTTCATTTGAGAAAGTTATCAACTCAGGAAATAATAGATTCTGGTGACTTCAATATTTGGGAACACATTTTTGACCATCATTAAATTTGACAGGTTGAAAGTAGAGTAAAACACTACTATGACTGGAGTATGAGAAGTAACATGACAATGGAAGTACTGGCAGTGACTAAGGCACTAAATCTGGCTGGAGTCTCCATACTACACTCATGTGTGCATTCTGAGTGATTCATTGAGTATGATACAAAAAGTGGAGACTGGTTTGGTGCGTAGGCAATGGACTGAATAACTACAAGCGTCAACAATTAGCAGAATGATACTCATCTTTGTTCTGGGACACATGGATGTAGATCGCAATGAGAAAGCAGACAGGCTGGCTGGCTCTGCCACCATATTGGAAGGTCAGCTAATTGATAGAGCTGACATTCTGAAATCCCTCATAGAGTGTGGCCACAAAGAGGATTTTCATTTAAACCAATTACTTTGCTGAGAAAGGCAAGACATATCGGTCTGGGTTCCGTGGAGGAGATTGAGCGAGTTGTCCAGGATAGAGCGGTATGGAGAAATTTCTTGCAGGCCCTATGTAACGTATAACAGTACGAGAGGAATTATTATTATTATGTCAACTACTAGATTGCAAGAATGTGGATTGAAGATTGAAGTTGCCAGAAAATAACAGCTATATGACTAGACTCATCAATCAGCATCAAACTGGTACTTATAGTCATTAGATGCTGTTGGAGATATTGTCAAGGAGATTGGATCACCTATGGACATGTCCAGAGTTGTGCAGTGAAGATATTCCAAACTGAAACTGGTACTTATAGTCATTAGATGCTGTTGGAGTGCCAAGGAGATTGGATCACCTATGGACATGTCCAGAGTTGTGCAGTGAAGATATTCCAAACTGAAACTGGTACTTATAGTCATTAGATGCTGTTGGAGTGTCAAGGAGATTGGATCACCTATGGACATGTCCGGAGTTGTGCAGTGAAGATATTCCAAACTGAAACTGGTACTTATAGTCATTAGATGCTGTTGGAGTGCCAAGGAGATTGGATCACCTATGGACATGTCCGGAGTTGTGCAGTGAAGATATTCCAAACTGAAACTGGTACTTATAGTCATTAGATGCTGTTGGAGTGCCAAGGAGATTGGATCACCTATGGACATGTCCGGAGTTGTACAGTGAAGATATTCCAAACTGAAACTGGTATAAATAATCATTATGTTGTAGTTTGAGATGCATGGTATGAAACTGGGAGACCCTACGAAAAATGTTGACAGAGTGAACAAGCTTGAGAAATTTGCTATTCTCCTACATGATATTATAATGCATGATGGACACTATAACTTTTGTGTGTTGATACAATAGATAGGAAAATAGATGATAATGAAGAAGATATTATAGTATATATTATCATAACGTTAATTTAGAATAGTCTTCGTGAAAGTCAACACGAATATTTTCTGTGTATAGTTATATGAAACAGTTTCTAAGTCCTACCATGTGAGAGAATCTATACGAATAATGAAAGTAGACATTTTTTAGAATATAGTTCCTTGTTATTGCAATAACACATTGATGCTTCAAATCATTGCCATCTCCATCATCATCACCATCTTCATTATCGTCGTCATCATCAATGCCATCCTCATTACTGATATATTCATCATCTTCTTTACGCATCATCATCCTCATTACCATCATCTTAATTGCAACCATCACAAGCACAGTAATTAGCAATGGTAACAGCAGCATATATATGCACCCCCATTCTAACTTTCACACACTAACTCCGCTCTTCTGCCTCACATTACTCTCATACACTTGATGCAATTACTACTCACATTATTCTCATACACTTGATGCAATTACTACTCACATTATTCTCATACTCTTGATGCAATTACTACTCACATTATTCTCATACTCTTGATGCAATTACCACTCACATTACTCTCATACACTTGATGCAAATACTACTCACATTATTCTCATACTCTTGATGCAATTACTACTCACATTATTCTCATACACTTGATGCAATTACTACTCACATTATTCTCATACTCTTGATGCAATTACTACTCACATTATTCTCATACTCTTGATGCAATTACTACTCACATTACTCTCATACACTTGATGCAAATACTACTCACATTACTCTCATACACTTGATGCTATTATTAGCATCAGATGTAGTAGTCATTTGTATACTGTTGTCAGATGTGTGTAGATATATATATATAAGTTCTGTAACAAAAGTATCTGACCATTGCTTCCAAAGAACAGAATCATCTGGATATCTGAGACAATGTCCTTCTCAGTACTCTACTTGATATTCCACACATTTCTCACACAGCACATTCAGACTTTCTTGGCCAAACACAACATTCCTGTGCATCCTCAGGCTTCCTGCTATCATGATGTGGCTAATTGCGATTGTTGACCTGTTCCCCAATCTGATTATGCTGCTTAAACTCTATATGTCCAGTCGACGCTCCCAGTGTAGAAAACAGTTCTCTCATTATGCCAATTTACGCTGCCAACGGCTAATTTGAGTCCATGCACGTTTTGTTTTACTGTTCAGCTACTGTACGTCCGACACTGTTTTTGTTTACAGAATTCAACGGGCAGATAACTCCCATTTCATTTATATACTATACAGCATGGTAGAATTTATTTTCAAATTTTTAGTAAATAGTTTTATTTGCAAATATATTTTTCCTGTTGGGGAAAAAGTGAACTTTCGTGTGAAAAGTTTAGTTATAAGATGTTGTTTCGTCCTCCACGTCGATAAAGTGCGAACAAGCCATGGATTTGTTCCAAAGTTCAAATAAACACACAGTGTTTCATGTTTATGATTTCACCGACAATGATGGAGAATTCAGCAATGGCTAAGTATTGATTCAAGTTTGAAAGTCATAGTAGTTACTCTGAACATGAAATACAACAATAATTTACTAAATAAATACTGATTTACATATATAACTATTTATTATCAGATTGTTCAGAATTTAATTCTGCATATTTTGATACCAACAATCTAGCTTACAAAGAACTTAAGTTATAGGCATATTTCCAAGATCATTCCATTTTGAAAAATTTTGCTAGAAATGTGTTCTGGCAGAGCGTGATTACCCCCCAAAATTGTGGTGGACATAAAGAGTTAAAGGGACCTGATTTGCCAGATATGTAGATAACATAGTGAACTCATTATCCATGCTATATGTAGATAACATAGTGAACTCATTATCCATGCTATATGTAGATAACATAGTGAACTCATTATCCATGCTATATGTAGATAACATAGTGAACTCATTATCCATGCTATACTCCATTCCAAAAGAAGCCTTCCTGAAATGTTTCCAAAAATGGTGGAAGTGCTGGAAGAAGTATGTGCAGTCCCAAAGAGAGTACTTTAAAGGGGAATACGGCTTCAATTAGTCTCCTAATCATGGTAGCAGTGTTTTTATGATTGTCCAACCTTTAGTCTTCAAGTTTTTGTAACAGCATTGTCACAATTATCATATCTTTAGTCTTTGTAGCAGTACTGCCCTGATTGTTGTCAATTCTTTATTCACATTGTCAGGGTAGCAGTATTATGATTGTAAATTCTGTAGTCGTCCATGTCTAGGTAGTATTGTTATCATGATTATTAATCCTATACCATCCTCAGTTGATAGTTTCTGCACCAGTGATTGTTCTCAAACTGGAAGGTGGTGTGGGACACCAGACAGTTCCCCTGCTGATTATTGAATCCTCTTTTACATCCCAAGTTCATAACTGGAGTTCAGATGTAAGTACACATCACATGATCTTATGCTCATATTTTGTTTGTAAAGTCAAAATCAGTTATCAGCAAAGTCAAAATACTTCCAAGGAAAACCTATTTAACAAGAAGACCACCCAAACCCAAAGTCAGTGTCACCAAAATGGGGATGACAGAGAATAAGGAGACTTTCAGAAAGGCGTTTACTGCTCTGTGTGAGAATGAAATGGGAGAATGTAGCTAGACGAAAAGTGGAACATTCTAAAATCTAACATATATGACTGTGCCATTGACTCATTTGGCACCAAGAAATTCTCCAACAAAGACTGGGTAGAACAAAATGAAACAACCCTAAGCCCTCTACTTGAGGAAAAGAAAAGAGCTCTAATAAATTAAAAAAATAAACCTCGCAAAGTTCAAAGGACCATCTTCAGCACACAAAATCAGTATTGCAACGAGAGTCAAGGAGGTGTGCAAATGAATACTGGTCAAATCTATGTTCTGCGATACAAAATGCTGCAGATATGGGCAACACCAAGGCAATGTACGAAAATATCAGAGTAGCTCTGGGACCAAACATAACAAAAATTGCACCACTAAGATCGGACACAGGTGAGCCAATAACAGATATGACTAAACAGCTCGAAAGATGGGTGGAACACTATTCCAATCTTTACTCTGTGGAGAAACCAGCACACCCAGTCCTCGATCAGATCATACCGAAACACCATGACCAAACCGAGCTGGATACCGAACCCACGGAGCAGGAACTTTCCGAAGCAATCAACAAACTTTCAAATGGCAAGGCATCAGGACTAGACAACATTCCTGCAGAAGTCCTCAAATACAATAGGGATGTCTGCTGCCCCACCTCTACAATCTCCTTATTCAGTGCTGGAGAGAGGAACACTTCCTCAGGACATGAGGGATGCAAAGATAGTGACACTCTATAAAAACAAAGGGGATAAGGGGATTGTAACAACTACAGAGGCATCTCCCTTCTAAGCGTAACAGGCAAAGCTTTTGCACTAGTCCTTTCAAAACGACTACAGAAACTGGCGGAGCGTGTTCTTCCAGAGTCACAATGTGGATTCAGAGCTAGACGGTCAACAACTGACATGATATTTACCCTTCGACAGCTACAAGAGAAGAGCAGAGAGCAGAGCAAGCCTCTATGTATTGCTTTCGTGGATCTGACTAAGGCATTTGACACAGTCAGCAGGCCAAGTCTTTATAAAATATTGAAGTATATTGGTTGTCCCCAAAGTTGCTCCAATTGATTGTTTCCTTCCATGAGGGCATGAAAGCCAGCATACAGTTCGATGGCAGCACATCTGATAGTTTTGAGGTTAAGAGTGGAGTCAAGCAGGGCTGTGTCCTTGCCCCACTCTCTTGGTATCTTCTTCGCAGTCCTTTTGAACCACGCCTTAGGGACGCTGATGGTGATGTTTTCATCCGCACTAGATCTGATGGTTCACTGTTTAACTTGGCTCGCTTAAGAGCCAAGACAAAACGACGGAAATACTTCTCAAGGACCTCCTTTTCGCTGACGATGCTGCCTTAGTCGCCCACAGTGAGACTACACTGCAATGTCTAATTAATAATTTGTCAAAGGCATGCGACCTCTTTCTCTGACAATAAGTGTCTCCAAAACAGTTGTATTATGTCAGGAGGTAAGACATCAAATATCACTTTAAATGGTAACCATCTAACACCAGTGCAAAAATTCTGCTATCTTGGGTCCACGGTCACTGCCAGCCTTTCTCTTGATGAAGAAATCAACGCTCGTATAGGAGTGCGGCTACTACATTCGGCATACTATCAAAGCGAGCGTGGGACAACAAAAATTGACATTGCAGACGAAAACTCAAATATATCAAGCCTGTGTAATTAGTTCTTTACTATATGGCTCAGAAACATGGACAGCCTACTCAAGACACGAGAGGAGACTTAACATCTTTCACCTTCGATGTCTCCACAAGATTATGAACATCAGGTGGTGCGACAAGATAACCAACTCTGAAGTACTACAACGTGCAAATCTGCCTTCAATCATGGGCATGCTCAGCAGTAGACGACTAAGATGGTTGGGACATGTGAGAAGAATGGAAACTTATCGCATACCAAAACAAATGTTGTTCTGTGAACTTTCGGTGGGGAAGAGGCATCAGGGCAGACCACTGCTCAGATATAAAGATGTCTGCAAAACCTCAATGAAAAACTTTTCTATAGATCCCAGCACATGGGAGGGACTAGCTGATGACAGAGTTGTGTGGAAAGCCAAATTACGGAAGGGCGAGAGTCTTTTGAGAAGAGACTTATGTACGAGCTGAACGACAAGAGAGAAAGCGAAAACTCAGAAGTTGTCACAGTAAAACACTTGCCTATTGACCGTCTGTAAAGATGAAAAGTGCCATATATATTTTGTTTGTGTGTGTGTATGTGTGTGTACAAGTACTATTTGTTGCTTAGAGTCATCTGTCAATGCTGACCTCATAACTGAAAGACTCCAGGTATGTGTACAAGAGTCATCTGTCAATGCTAACCTCACAACTGAAAGACTCTGGTATGTGTATAAGAGACATTTGTCAATGCTGACTTAACTGAAAGACGCCATCCAGATAATTGATACAGCGACTTCTGACTGTCTGACACAATGACTCCTGATTGAAAGGAATGAAACCTGCCTGATAACTGACACAATGACTGCTGAGAATCAAACTTGAAAGGAAGTCTTCGCCATGACTAATCCTCCGTATATTTAAAATACAGATGAAAGATCAAGGTATGGAATGCCAAAGAGAACCTGGAGAAGGATGATGAAAATAGAAAGGAAAGAATGTGTACTGACATGAGATAGCATGAGTAGAAAGACAGTAGCAATACAATCACCTGTGATGTCTTAAGGAAAGAATGTGTACTGACATGAGATAGCATGAGTAGAAAGACAGTAGCAATACAATCACCTGTGATGTCTTAAGGAAAGAATGTGTACTGACATGAGATAGCATGAGTAGAAAGACAGTAGCAATACAATCACCTGTGATGTCTTAAGGAAAGAATGTGTACTGACATGAGATAGCATGAGTAGAAAGACAGTAGCAATACAATCACCTGTGATGTCTTAAGGAAAGAATGTGTACTGACATGAGATAGCATGAGTAGAAAGATAGTAGCAATACAATCACCTGTGATGTCTTAAGGAAAGAATGTGTACTGACATGAGATAGCATGAGTAGAAAGACAGTAGCAATACAATCACCTGTGATGTCTTAAGAACTATGACATATACATGATGATATAGGTAAATATGACTTACCCAGCAGCACAGAAGCACATCTGATTACATTAGTGTTTGTGTGGGGGTGTGTGTGCCCCTACCTCTCCATTGTATTATTACATAACTTGTATGTCGTCACTCTTGTCTTTCTCTCCACATATCTAGATGTACATAGAGAGCAACTTGGCTGTTGAGATTGCATACAGTAATGAGAAGCAAGGAGTGTGGGAACCAATCATAGAGCCAGTTATGGACACCAGCAAGTCTATCCCTCACAAGTGGGGCCTATCAGTGGAGGTAGGTCAAGAGATCTTATTATTCCACAATCATGCACGCAGGAGTTAGGGGTAATGAACGAGCTGATAGATTAGCTGACTTGGCTACAGTATCAGAAGGAGCTGCCATTGATCGAAATGACATTCTTCACGCATTGAGAAAGTCTTTCCGAACAGAGGAGTTTCAGGGCTGTAAATCCTACTCGCTGACCAGATTGAGAGAGATGGGTGTCAATATTGGTGCAGCCCGAAAAGAACAACATACTAGGTATGCAAAGAGATTGATTAATCAACATCAAACTGGCGTGTTGGGCCACTGGACGCTGCTGGATTTGCTGAGGCGGAGATCGGAGCACCTATGGACATGTCCGGAGAGCTATATAGATAGTCCTCATATAACTGATAATAATTGTTAGTCACCTGTTCCTGGGATATTTGATTTGTGAAGAAAATGTAGAAGCAAGGTACATCAATCAAACATATGACAGAAAAGGTTTAATATTTGCACTTTATCTGTCTTTTCTTTTATTATCCATCTGTCCAGTTTGTCCTATAACTTTTTCGCCATTATTATCCGTCTCTCCATTATTATCCATCTCTCTATTATCCATATCTGTAAGTCCTTTTTGTTCCACATCTTTGTGCCAACATTTCTCCACATCTCTCTACCCACAGTTCTCCACATCTCTCTACCCACAGTTCTCCACATTTCTGTACCAACATTTCTCCACATTTCTGTCAACATTTCTCCACATCTCTACCCACAGTTCTCACATCTCTACCACATTTCTCCCACATCTCTGTGCCAACATTTCTCCACATCTCTGTGCCAACATTTCTCCACATCTCTCTACCCACATTTCTCCACATCTCTGTCCTACATCTGTATCACATTTCTCCACATCTCTATGCTGATATTTCTCCCACATCTTTGTGCCACATTTCTCCACATCTCTCTACCACAGTTCTCCACATCTCTCTACCCACAGTTCTCCACATTTCTGTGCCAACATTTCTCCACATTTCTGTGCCAACATTTCTCCCACATCTCTCTACCCACAGTTCTTCCACATTTCTGTGCCAACATTTCTCCACATCTCTCTGCCACATTTCTTCCAATCTCTGTGCCCACATTTCTCCACATCTCTACCACAGTTCTCCACATCTCTACCACAGTTCTCCACATCTCTACCCACAGTTCTCCACATCTCTGTGCCAACATTTCTCCCATCTCTCTACCCACATTTCTCCACATCTCTGTGCCTACATCTGTATCCACATTTCTCCACATCTCTATGCTGATATTTCTCCACATCTTTGTGCCCACATTTCTCCACATCTCTCTACCCACAGTTCTCCCACATCTCTCTACCCACAGTTCTCCATTTCTGTGCCAACATTTCTCCACATTTCTGTGCCAACATTTCTCCCACATCTCTCTACCCACATTTCTCCCACATCTTTGTGCCCACATTTCTCCCACATCTTTGTGCCCACATTCCTCCCACATCTCTGTACCCACATTTCTCCCACATCTCTGTGCCAGCATTTCTCCCACATCTCTCTACCTACAGTTCTCCCACATCTCTGTGCCAACATTTCTCCCACATCTCTGTACCCACAGTTCTCCCACATCTCTGTGCCAACATTTCTCCCACATCTCTGTACCCACAGTTCTCCCACATCTCTCTACCCACAGTTCTATGGGATATGTTCATGGGATATGTTCATGGGATATGTTCATGGGATATGTTCATGGGATATGTTGAATTCGTGTGTAAATCCAGTTTAGTCTGATCATCATTCACTGCACATCGAACCAATTAGTCCATAAGTGCTTCGATCTCCTCCTCAGTATGTCTCTGTCTAGTTTAGTCGTCAGATCATCATCCACTGCACATCGAACCAATTAGTCCATGAGCTTCGATCTCCTCCTCAGTATGTCTCTGTCTAGTTTAGTCTCAGATCATCATCCACTGACATCGAACCAATTAGTCCATAAGTGTTCGATCTCCTCCTCAGTATGTCTCTGTCTAGTTTAGTGTCAGATCATCATCACTGCATATCAACCAATTAGTCCATAAGTGCTTCGATCTCCTCCTCAGTATGTCTCTGTCTAGTTTAGTCGTCAGATCATCATCCACTGCATATCGAACCAATTAGTCCATAAGTGCTTCGATCTCCTCTTCAGTATGTCTCTGTCTAGTTTAGTCGTCAGATCATCATCACTGCACATCGAACCAATTGTCCATAAGTGCTTGATCTCCTCCTCATTATCTCTGTCTAGTTTATCAGTCAGATCATCATCCACTGCATATCGAACCAATTAGTCCATAAGTGCTTCGATCTCCTCCTCAGTATGTCTCTGTCTAGTTTAGTCGTCAGATCATCATCCACTGCACATCAAACCAATTAGTCCATAAGTGTTTCGATCTCCTCAGTATGTCTCTGTCTAGTTTAGTCGTCAGATCATCATCCACTGCATATCAACAATTAGTCCATAAGTGCTTCGATCTCCTCCTCAGTATGTCTCTGTCTAGTTTAGTCATCAGATCATCATCCACTGCACATCAAACCAATTAGTCCATAAGTGTTTCGATCTCCTCAGTATGTCTCTGTCTAGTTTAGTCGTTAGATCATCATCACTGCACATCGAACCAATTAGTCCATAAGTGCTTCGATCTCCTCCTCAGTATGTCTCTGTCTAGTTTAGTCGTCAGATCATCATCCACTGCACATCGAACCAATTAGTCCATAAGTGCTTCGATCTCCTCCTCAGTATGTCTCTGTCTAGTTTAGTCGTCAGATCATCATCCACTGCATTCGAACCAATTAGTCCATAAGTGCTTCGATCTCCTCCTCAGTATGTCTCTGTCTAGTTTAGTCGTCAGATCATCATCCATGCCATTCGACCAATTAGTCCAAAGTTGCTTCGATCTCCTCTTCAGTATGTCTCTGTCTAGTTTAGTCTCAGATCTCATCATCCACATCGAACCAATTAGTCCATAAGTGCTTCAATCTCCTCCTCAGTATGTCTCTGTCTAGTTTAGTGTCAGATCATCATCCACGCATTCGAGACCAATTAGTCCATAAGTGCTTCGATCTCCTCCTCAGTATGTCTCTGTCTAGTTTAGTCGTCAGATCATCATCCACTGCATATCGAACCAATTAGTCCATAAGTGCTTGATCTCTCTTCAGTATGTCTCTGTCTAGTTTAGTCGTCAGATCATCATCCACTGCACATCGAACCAATTAGTCCATAAGTGCTTCGATCTCCTCCTCAGTATGTCTCTGTCTAGTTTAGTCGTCAGATCATCATCCACTGCATATCGAACCAATTAGTCCATAAGTGCTTCGATCTCCTCCTCAGTATGTCTCTGTCTAGTTTAGTCGTCAGATCATCATCCACTGCACATCAAACCAATTAGTCCATAAGTGTTTCGATCTCCTCAGTATGTCTCTGTCTAGTTTAGTCGTCAGATCATCATCCACTGCATATCAACCAATTAGTCCATAAGTGCTTCGATCTCCTCCTCAGTATGTCTCTGTCTAGTTTAGTCGTCAGATCATCATCCACTGCACATCAAACCAATTAGTCCATAAGTGTTTCGATCTCCTCAGTATGTCTCTGTCTAGTTTAGTCGTTAGATCATCATCACTGCACATCGAACCAATTAGTCCATAAGTGCTTCGATCTCCTCCTCAGTATGTCTCTGTCTAGTTTAGTCGTCAGATCATCATCCACTGCACATCGAACCAATTAGTCCATAAGTGCTTCGATCTCCTCCTCAGTATGTCTCTGTCTAGTTTAGTCGTCAGATCATCATCCACTGCATATCGAACCAATTAGTCCATAAGTGCTTCGATCTCCTCCTCAGTATGTCTCTGTCTAGTTTAGTCGTCAGATCATCATCCACTGCATATCGAACCAATTAGTCCATAAGTGCTTCGATCTCCTCTTCAGTATGTCTCTGTCTAGTTTAGTCGTCAGATCATCATCCACTGCACATCGAACCAATTAGTCCATAAGTGCTTCGATCTCCTCCTCAGTATGTCTCTGTCTAGTTTAGTCATCAGATCATCATCCACTGCATATCGAACCAATTAGTCCATAAGTGCTTCGATCCCCTCCTCAGTATGTCTCTGTCTAGTTTAGTCGTCAGATCATCATCCACTGCAATCAAACCAATTAGTCCATAAGTGTTCGATCTCCCCCTCAGTATGTCTCTGTCTAGTTTAGTCGTCAGATCATCATCCACTGCACATCGAACCAATTAGTCCATAAGTGTTCGATCCCTCCTCAGGTATGTCTCTGTCTATTTAGTCACCAGTTCTTTATCATGCACATTCATCCATTGGTACATAAGTGTTTGAGTCTCTTCCATTTTTGTTCTGTTCTTTTAGTCGAGTATCAGTTCAGACTCATCAACAATTGATCATTTATGTTCTCTCTCCTGAGGTATATTTAGATATAGCCTGTCCATGCTACCTCCTTTTATAGTGCTCATCCTCCTTTTGGCAACTAGTATCTCTTTACAAGCTATACCCTTTTGATTCAATCTCCTTTACAAGTCTCGTCTTTGTTGTACTCATCCTATTTCATTACATGTCTCTCCTCCTGTAATTTAGAATATCCCTGTCCATTGCTCACCCTCCTTTTACAATGCTCATCCTCCTTTTACAGTGCTCATCCTCCTTTTACAGTGCTCATCCTCCTTTTACAGTGCTCATCCTCCTTTTACAGCAGCCATACCTGCTAGCCTATCGGCACATTCATTTCCCCTTACACCTGCATGCATTGGCACACAAATAAAACTGATTTTTATCAGCCTAGACCTCTTCAGCGACTTCGACCATTGTCTCTGACACCAGCCAGTGTCAATCTTCCTGAGCATACCCGTTAAGTCACTGAGAAAACATGCATGGATAAAAGTCTGTGATTCCAGCCAGATCATTGCTTTAGTTACTGTCATGATTTCCATACAGAGACTGCTTGTAGTCATGGCAAAACAAACCACTGTCTCCCTTCACAACATCCCTTCTAACCTGAGCAGTGAAAGCCCATGAGATTTGCATGTGTTGAATCATTGACCCCATCTGTATAAATGTTCAATCTATATGTTTAAAAACTTGGATCTTGTTTTATTGTTCAATGATCTTATGTTTTCAACATAGAGCACGGACAATAATGTTCGTCAATCAAATATGATTATAACCACATAGTTATTTCATCCAACAAACAAAATGTAGTATCAGTCAATGGACACGTAGGTGACTTGTCAGTCCGATGCGTGCCTTGAAGAGTCGTGGACAGTGTGGGCATGAGATTGTTGCTACAGTCTGGGACTCGTGTGCACTGGCCTTTCTCTTTTGTCTGCGCAGTACTAATGCTGCTTGACGTGCTGCCTCACAGGATTTTGCACCCTTTCGTAGGAGTGAACGCCAGGATGTTCGGTCCCGTGCAGCTTTTTCCCAGGTATCTATGATGATTTGAAGGATTTTAGAGAGGACTTGAGCGTGTCTTTGAATCTCTTCTTTTGGTCCCCTCGGGAGCGTTTGCCACTCGACATTTCACTGTAGAATAGTATCTTTGGCATCCTGTGATCAGGCATGCGGACGAGATGTCCGCCAGCGAAGTTGGTGTTTCATAAGTATGGTGTTAATACTGGGAATACCAGCTCTGTCAAGAACAGTGGTATCTGGGATCTTGTCTTGCCACTTGATTTTCAGCAGCTTTCTTAGACAATTTGTGGGAAAATGGTTCAGCTTCTTAGATCAGCACGGACAATAAGCTGATCTATATAACGGAGATATTTTTCATGTTTAATTCTTGGTGACTTTATTAGCATGTCATGTCTTCACGTTGTGAAATGTATTTTTACTGTTCTTCACCTCTTATCATGTATACATATATATGTTTCTATTCTAACTTTGTAACTCTTTCTCTCTCTCTCTTCTTACATCTAGGTGGAGAAGAATCAAGAAGATCTACAAGAGGATGAAGACGGAGGTTTACTTCCACCTCCAAAGATGACCATTAATGTGGTTGCTACAGAGCCCTTGCAGCTTCTAATGACAAAGACTTGCCTGGATGTTCTTGGCCAGCTTGGACAGGTGAGAAATTAAATGGGATGTTTGAGAAAAAGTAGTGTCAGGCAAGTTCAATCAAATTCATACTCTTCCTTCGGCGAAATGGACTGAGCACTCATTGGTATGTCCAGGAGTGCTATTCACCTGATTTTGATGACCGATAATACACCTTCTTCTTCTCTTCCACCATTTACTTTTTTATAGACCGGGGGAAGAAGATGTAGTGATCTTTGTGTGTGATTGTTTTAAGGCAATTTGTAAACCGATATTCATTTTTGTAAGACTGTTCTTGATGCCGTTTTTTGCATGGTCTTCCTCTTGCTTTGTAATCATACTTTTTCTGTGGTAGGCGATACCAGGGCATTCTTGTCAGGTGTCCAAACCATTTAATTTGTTGTTCTTTTATGAATTACATGACTGGTTTCACATCCAGTCTCTGATTTCTTCATTTCTAATTTTGTCTCTTATTGTCACACCTGCAGCTCTTCTAAGACACCTCATCTCTGTCATTATGATTTTCTGCTTATTAGTTTCTGTTATTGGCCATGTTTGACACTGGCAACATAGTGTTGACCAGAAAATCGTTCTTATGAGATTCCAGTAATATATAAATATATATCCATATTGTGGACTGAAAAAACATACTGGTAAAAAACAACGTTTGATAAGATTAATGAAATAAAAATTATGAATGGCAAAAAAGAGAGAAAGACATTGATAGTGTGTACAGTTCTGCATCTAGTGAGAGGTCAACAGTTTTTGCAGAGTCTAGATAAATGAACTGATTTACAATTCTCAATTAGCAGTCATGGATGTTTATGTGTGGAGGTTCTACACCCTGGACCATCACTAAATCTGATTGTGAGACCAACATCTTCATAGACCATCCCAAGACTGGCCATAATTGTCTGAAGTTTGATTTCTAAGATGTTTGAGATGTGGTACTGCAGTTACTCAGCTATCACATCTATACTGCAATTTAATGTATTTGAAATCAATCTTTGTAGAACTAGATAGAAGCAGCCGATTAAAAAATGTTTAACTTTTTCCATAGAAACTATCAGCATGTATATCTTATCTTAACCACATTTGCCATGCAGTGTTGTGGGGAGATTTAGTTTTCTATCTTGTGCCAAGGTGTGCTGCGCTTAATGTCAGTCCATGCTGTCGCAGGGACTCTGAGATGTTATCTATCCATTGTGTTCTTGACCTGCCTCGTGCTCTACACCCTGAGTGTCGATTATTGTAGGCACGTGATGGTAGTAAATGTGGTTCCAATTCTCTGCATGTATATCATTTGTGATATATTGAAAGAGAGATTGAGTACCTACTGATGTCCACTGCTGTGAGGTCTGTTCAATAACTTGACTCATTTCATGACCATCTTATGCATAACATTTCTATAGAAATCATATTTGTGCTACTGTTGGAAACAGTAGTTGTATGTTTTTGCATGAAATGTTTCATGATTGACATTAGAAAGCAGGTTAGATGGCACACTGTATATCAACATAGATCATATTGTTTCATTTGTTTGTATAACTGTATTCTAGGCTTTCAATGAGGCATACCAGCTGAGAGAATTTGAGGGCACACTTGGTCAGAAAATCATTCCTTTTGTGTTCAAGAACAGACTTGGGAAGGATCTAGTGCTGAAGAAAGATGCTTCGTTTGAGGTAATGTACAAATTTGATATTTGTACACACTTTTATTGAACTTACAGAGATCATTGTTAGATGCCAAGTTGGGATTTTTGAGCTGTTCAAATATAGTCAGAAACATTGTTCAAGAAGCTAACAGGAAAATACAAACAATCAAGTGGCCTTATAAAAGACAAGAGAGACAAAGTAATTAACAACACTATAGAACAAATGAAGAGATGGAAAGAACATTATGAAGAACTACTTAATATGCCAAAACCACAGGTTCCACCAGAAATAGAGTCAGCTGAAGAGGAGTTACAAATTAAATGTGAAAGACCAGGTAAAGAAGAAATAATGAAAGCCATAAAACACTTAAAAGATAGAAAAGCAGTAGGGCCAGACAACATTCCAGCAGAGGCCATTAAGGCAGATAAAGATACCTCAACAGAGCTACTATACAAATTACTTAGGTAAGATATGGGAGAGAGAAGAGATACCAGTAGAATGGAAAGAAGATGACTTGGTCAAACTATCAAAGAGAGAAGACATACATGAATGTACAAACTATAGAGGGATAATGTCAGTGCTAGGCAAAAGACTAAACAAGATTATACTGGATAGGCTTAGAGTGGCCATAGATAAACAACTAAGGAAAGAATAGGCAGGGTTTTGCAATAATAGATCTTGCAGAGACCAGATAGCTACACTGTGCACGACTTGCTGTGTTGTGAGTTTAAAGGTAATATATATATATATATATATATATATATATATATATATATATATATATATATATTCATAACAACATGAAGGGTACAGTGATGTTTGATAGGGCCTCCTCCAGCGCTTTTCCTATCAACAGCGGCGTCAAGCAGGGGTGCGTACTTGCACCCACACTCTATGGGATATTTTTCTCCCTACTTCTCTCTCATGCTTTTGAATCCGCCGAAGAAGGAATATTTCTCCACACAAGATCAGATAGAAAATTATTCAACATGGCGCGACTCAAAGCAAAGAGCAAAGTCCAAAGAGTCACCATCAGGGAACTTCTGTTTGCCGATGATGCAGCATTTACATCACACACAGAGGAATGGCTACACCACCTCATGGACAGATTTGCTGCAGCATCAAATGAATTCTGCCTGACCATCAGCCTGAAGAAAACAAATATAATGTTCCAGGATATTAGCAGAGCCCCATCTATCAACATTGGTAGTCATACGCTTGAAGTAGTCAACACATTTACATACCTTGGCTCTGTCATCAGTAGCAACCTCTCCCTCGATGATGAAATTAGTAGTCGCATTGGGAAGGCCTTCACTGCTATGTTTAAATTAGCAAAGCGTGTATGGGAAAACAGGGCACTCACAAGAAACACCAAGACACAAGTATATACGGCTTGTGTTCTCAGCACTCTGCTGTATGGTAGTGAGACATGGACCACATATGCTAGACAAGAACATCGCCTCAACACCTTCCACATGCGCTGTCTCAGGTGAATATACAACATCCGATGGCAAGATCACATCTCCAATATAGAAGTCCTGAACAGTGCTGGCATTCCAAGCATGCACACCTTACTGAGTCAGCGGCGTCTGAGATGGCTGGGACACGTGTGCCGTATGAGCGATGATAGAATCCCAAAGAACATTCTATATGGTCAACTCGCATCTGGTGCTAGACAGCATGGGCACCCATTATTACGCTTCATTGACACATGCAAGCATGATCTAACTTCATGCAGCATAGACAAAGAACACTGGGAGCGGCTGGCCAAAGACAGGCAAGCATGGCGAGCGGCAGTGAGGGGCAGCTCAAAAGAAAAGAAGAAAAACAACATCACATGTGGAGGCAAAGAGAGCACAGAGAGCAGAGAGAACATCCTATGTATCAGCTGCAGTTTTACCTGCAGCAACTGTGCCAAGGATTGCCACTCCAGAATAGGACATTACAGCCACAAGAAACGTTGTGATTCAGCACAGAACATACTACGTGACGTAATACCTATTGTCTCCTGAGACAAAGAGACCAATGATGATGATGAGATATATATACACACATACATGTTCCATACATTGTAGACAGCTGATATTGAATATATCACCATATTTTGTTCAGACATTGTGACCTATCTAATCTTGGTCAACTATAGATGTTATGTTACATGTTCCATACATTGTAGACAGCTGACATTGAATATATCATCATATTTTGTTCAGACATTGTGACCTATCTAATCTTGTTACACTATAGATGTTATGTTACATGTTCCATACATTGTAGACAGCTGATATTGAATATATCACCATATTTTGTTCAGACATTTTGACCTATCTAATCTTGGTCAACTATAGATGTTATGTTACATGTTCCATACATTGTAGATAGCTGATCAGTTATTTGAGGACTATCATCATAGCACTACGGACATGTCCATAGGTGCTCCGATCTTCGCCTCAGCAAATCCAGCAGCGTCCAGCGACCCAACACGCCAGTTCGATGTTGATTAATCAATCTCTTTGCATATTTAGTATGTCGTTCTTTTCGGCTGCACCAATATTAACACCCATCTCTTTCAATCTGGTCAGCGAGTGGGATTCACAGTCCTGAAATTCCTCTGTTCTGAAAGACTCTCTCAATGCGTGAAGAATGTCACTTCGATCCATTGCAGCTCCCTCTGATATTGTAGCTAAGCCAGCCAATCTATCAGCTTGTTCATTACCCCTAACTCCTGCGTGCCCAGGGACAAAAATAAAGGTGATTTCTCTGATCATTGTCTGTACCAGTACCTCCACCCAGTTGCGTCTCACCATACCTGATTCGACTTTACGAATCATGCTCATGGAGTCACTGAGTATGAAAACACGAGAGTAATTGTGAGACAGCTGATATTGAATATATCATCCTATTTTGTCAGACATTTTGACCTATCTAATCTTGTTACACTATAGATGTTATGTTATATACATATATATGTGTTCCATACATTCTAGAGAACTGATAATATTATCATATTTTGCTGGACATTTGACCTATCTAATGTTGAGAACATCAGCATCCTGTGCCATTGCAAGCTGGCGCTGACCTTTCATAGATCTCCACAAACATTTGTTCTTAGTGCTATCGACTCGAATGTTGACACACTTTGTGCCATGATGCCAGACTGTCCAGAATTTTCTCTCTGTCTGGTCTATTGATTTTACTGGTTATGTTCTAAAAACTCTCTTTCTCAGATCATTAGACTAACTTATGCTTTGATTGTTGTTGTTATTTTGACCTGTCAGTTTGATTGTCACAATTTACATTTGCAAGTGATCATATCACTTTTTCATATATTTACATACTTTTCTTTGAATATAAAAAACAATTTTACTACAAGTTTTGAATAATGATCTTGTTGCCTGAGCTCTAGGTTTTATGTGATTCTGTGCTTGAGGTTTTATGTGATTCTGTTGCTTGAGCTCTAGGTTTTATGTGATTCTGTTGCTTGAGCTCTAGGTTTTATGTGATTCTGTTGCTTGAGCTCTAGGTTTTATGTGATTCTGTGCCTGAGCTCTAGGTTTTATGTGATTCTGTGCTTGAGCTCTAGGTTTTATGTGATTCTGTACTTGAGCTCTAGGTTTTATGTGATTCTGTTGCTTGAGCTCTAGGTTTTATGTGATTCTGTTGCTTGAGCTCTAGGTTTTATGTGATTCTGTGCTTGAGCTCTAGGTTTTATGTGATTCTGTGCTTGAGGTTTTATGTGATTCTGTTGCTTGAGCTCTAGGTTTTATGTGATTCTGTTGCTTGAGCTCTAGGTTTTATGTGATTCTGTGTTTGAGATCTAGGTTTTATGTGATTCTGTGTTTAAGGTTTTATGTGATTCTTTTTATGTACTTGAGCTCTAGGTTTTATGTGATTCTGTACTTGAGCTCTAGGTTTTATGTGATTTTGTGCTTCAGCTCTAGGTTTTATGTGATTCTGTGCCTGAGCTCTAGGTTTTATGTGATTCTGTGCTTGAGGTTTTATGTGATTCTGTGCTTGAGCTCTAGGTTTTATGTGATTCTGTTGCCTGAGCTCTAGGTTTTATGTGATTCTGTGCTTGAGGTTTTATGTGATTCTGTTGCTTGAGCTCTAGGTTTTATGTGATTCTGTGCTTGAGCATTAGGTTTTATGTGATTCTGTGCTTGAGCTCTAGGTTTTATGTGATTCTGTGCTTGAGGTTTTATGTGATTCTGTGCTTGAGGTTTTATGTGATTCTGTTCTTGAGGTTTTATGTGATTCTGTACTTAAGCTCTAGGTTTTATGTGATTCTGTGCTTGAGGTTTTATGTGATTCTGTACTTGACCTCTAGGTTTTATGTGATTCTGTGCTTGAGGTTTTATGTGATTCTGTGCTTGAGGTTTTATGTGATTCTGTGCTTGAGGTTTTATGTGATTCTGTGCTTGAGGTTTTATGTGATTATGTGCTTGAGGTTTTATGTGATTCTGTGCTTGAGGTTTTATGTGATTCTGTGCTTGAGCTCTAGGTTTTATGTTATTCTGTCCTTGAGCTCTAGGTTTTATGTGATTCTGTGCTTGAGGTTTTATGTGATTCTGTGCTTGAGCTCTAGGTTTTATGTGATTCTGTTGCTTGAGCTCTAGGTTTTATGTGATTCTGTGCTTGAGGTTTTATGTGATTCTGTGCTTGAGGTTTTATGTGATTCTGTGCTTGAGGTTTTATGTGATTCTGTGCTTGAGCTCTAGGTTTTATGTGATTGTGTGCCTGAGCTCTAGGTTTTATGTGATTCTGTGCTTGAGCTCTAGGTTTTATGTGATTCTGTTGCTTGAGCTCTAGGTTTTATGTGATTCTGTTGCTTGAGCTCTAGGTTTTATGTGATTCTGTGCTTGAGCTCTAGGTTTTATGTGATTTGTGCTTGAGCTCTAGGTTTTATGTGATCTGTGCTTGAGCTCTAGGTTTTATGTGATTCTGTGCTTGAGGTTTTATGTGATTCTGTGCTTGAGCTCTAGGTTTTATGTGATTCTGTTGCTTGAGCTCTAGGTTTTATGTGATTCTGTTGCTTGAGCTCTAGGTTTTATGTGATTCTGTTGCTTGAGCTCTAGGTTTTATGTGATTCTGTTGCTTGAGCTCTAGGTTTTATGTGATTCTGTGCTTGAACTCTAGGTTTTATGTGATTCTGTGCTTGAGCTCTAGGTTTTATGTGATTCTGTTGCTTGAGCTCTAGGTTTTATGTGATTCTGTTGCTTGAGCTCTAGGTTTTATGTGATTCTGTTGCTGGAGCTCTAGGTTTTATGTGATTCTATTGCTTGAGCTCTAGGTTTTATGTGATTCTGTACTTGAGCTCTAGGTTTTATGTGATTCTGTTGCCTGAGCTCCCGGGCAGTTTTATCTGAAATAAAATATCAATACAATAAATCTCTCTTTCTCATCACATATCAGAAATCACATATCAGATATATATGTACAAATGGATAACATTTTGACTTGTACATGTATCTTCTTCCTTTTTTCTAATCCTGTCTTACCTCCCAACGTCAGGAGGATAAGAAATTTCTAGAACATGCTTTTGTGTGCACTTATCTAATCATGTTTTGCCTCCCAACGTCAGGAGGATAAGAAGATATTTCTAGAACATGCTTTTGTGTTTAGTCGTCTGATCACCATCACTGCACCTCGAACAAATTAGTCCATAAGTGCTCCGATCTCTCCCTCAGTATAGTCCATCAGCGTGTGCGACTAACACACCGGTTCTTTGTTGGTTTACAATTCTTCTTTGTCTGCCAGCATAGCGTTCTTGTCGAGCCACACCACACTTAACTTTGAGTTCTTGCAGTCTGGTTAGTGTTGTGGATTCACCGCTATTACGTGAATCATGTACACGCCCTCTCTCATTGTAATCGACGTCTGCCATCTTGAACTGATCGAAAACAAAAACAAACCGTCACCACACACAAAAAACACACACTGACGAAAATTTCAGCACAGAAATTTCTGTGCTTTTGTGTACGCTTCATAAATAGTGTTTTTCACAGCCACTGTTATCTCTGAGGCTCACTTTTTGCATGAATGACCTTTTGCTTTGTATCCACTGTATTGGAGTATCATTGCTCTTTGAGGTGCACTGTCTGTTAGTAATCTGCTTATGTGGCTGAACTATTTAATTTTTTTTTTTTTTTAATGTTTCTTGTACATATATATTATAGAGAATTAATAATAATTCATCTCGACGTATAAGTTACATAGGGCCTGCAAGTAATTTCTCCATGCCGCTCTATCCTGGGCAACTCGCTCAATCTCCTCTATGGAACTGAGACCGATATTTCCTGCCTCTCTCAGCAAAGTTTGTTTCAGGGTCTCCTTAGGTGACCTCTCTTTCTTGAACCCTTTGCATCCCACTTCAATGCCTGCTTTGATATTCATTGATCATTTCTCCTCAAGGTGTGTCCAACATATCTCCATCTTCTCTTTCTTATAACAGTTGTCACTAGTGGTTGACCAGACATGTCTCTGATTTCATCACTTCTCCTGAATTCGCTCCATTTTATATTCATTATTTTTCACAGACATCTATTTTCAAATGTATTATAGAGATTACCTGTCATCTAATGATAATATTGTACATTGATGTACAACTATCACAGTTCCACCAATTCGGTCTTACTTGGACATGGTCCCAGGGAAAAATAATAAGTCTACGGAAAATGGGCTGCCAAAAGAAAGGCTCGTGATTGTCCACTGATTCTATATTCTTAATTTAAAAATATAACAGCACTCTTTTCACACTTCTGTTTTACTACAAAGATTTTTGTAAATACAACTGACCTAACACCGTTGTGATCAATTAGCAACAAGATTGATAAATCATGTAATAATGAACTCAGGCTATGCATATATCAATTGAACATTGGAACTATTTCACAAGTCAAAATTAGTCCATGTTTCTATTACTCTCACTCAAGTTTAGAATTGGTTTGGTATTACACAGTAAACAGAAAAATATCAATAGTTCAAAAATGAGGTATTACCTTAATGTTACATAACAGTCTTTCTTAGAAGAAAATCGTTCTTGAAGGTCACGGTCTATCTTCTATTATTCTGTCTGACGATCTTCTAGTTCCCAGTTCCCCACAACCTTCGCTCTGTTGTCGTTCAAAGGACGTCGTCGCTGGTCTCCGCAAAGAGGTCTTCAGGCTCCAAGCTCCTAAGGTGTGTTCACCACAACCTTCGCTCTTTTGTCATTTGAAGGATGTAGTCGCTGGATCATCGGAATTGAAGTATGTGGTTGAGACACTCACTACGACTTTTCTTCTGCATTGTTCAAGTTATGTTGGGTGCGAGTTGTTTTAACAACACAACTATTCTGCTTCAAGGTTCAGCATCATCGTTTTATTCTCTATTGTTTTGTTGCTATGTTCTGGTTGTCTCAGTAGCACAACCTAACAGCTTCACTCTTAGATGCAGACATTTGTTAACAGGCTGTCAATTTTGACATTTCTCAATGACTCAAAAGAAACTTCTTCTCTGGGTCCAATCAAGCAGTCTTCTTTTGATCAGGACAATCTCACCATTGCGCTCTGAAATGTGCATCTCTAAATTCTATATATATATGGCCCTTTTCATCTTTACAGACGGTCAATAGGCAAGTGTTTTACTGTGACAACTTCTGAGTTTTCGCTTTCTCTCTTGTCGTTCAGCTCGTACATAAGTCTCTTCTCAAAAGACTCTGCGCCTTCCGTAATTTGGCTTTCCACACAACTCTGTCATCAGCTAGTCCCTCCCATGTGCTGGGATCTATAGAAAAGTTTTCATTGAGGCTTTGCAGACATCTTTATATCTGAGCAGTGGTCTGCCCTGGTGCCTCTTCCTCCGAAAGTTCACAGAACAACATTTGTTTTGGTATGCGATAAGTTTCCATTCTTCTCACATGTCCCAACCATCTTAGTCGTCTACTGCTGAGCATGCCCATGATGGAAGGCAGATTTGCACGTTGTAGTACTTCAGAGTTGGTTATCTTGTCGACTCACCTGATGTTCATAATCTTGGAGACATCGAAGGTGAAAGATGTTAAGTCTCCTCTCGTGTCTTGAGTAGGCTGTCCATGTTTCTGTCCATATAGTAAAGAACTAATTACACAGGCTCGATATATTTGAGTTTTCGTCTGCAATGTCAATTTTTGTTGTCCCACGCTCGCTTTGATAGTATGCCGAATGTAGTAGCCGCACTCCTATACGAGCGTTGATTTCTTCATCAAGAGAAAGGCTGGCAGTAACCGTGGACCCAAGATAGCAGAATTTTTGCACTGGTGTTAGATGGTTACCATTTAAAGTGATATTTGATGTCTTACCTCCCTGACATAATACATAATACAACTGTTTTGGAGACACTTATTGTCAGAGAAAAGAGGTCGCATGCCTTTGACAAATTATTAATTAGACATTGCAGTGTAGTCTCACTGTGGGCGACTAAGGCAGCATCGTCAGCAAAAGGAGGTCCTTGAGAAGTATTTCCGTCGTTTTTGTCTTGGCTCTTGGCTCTAAATTCTATGTGCTCTCCATATCTAGTGTTCTCCTCTCAGTATCAAACGTCTTCTTGTTACTTTTCAAGCAAGACCCTCTAATCATGGCCATCTCCTCATATTCTGACTTCTACATTCAACCTTCATTTCTGCTCTCATTGAATAGCACTGAGTGCAAAACATAATAACTCCAGTTTTGCTTGCACTGAAAAGGCATGTGTACAAGGCAGACACTGATTGGCTGACCGTTACTTCTCTATCTGAAGTATGGTTGATCATTTTGACAACAGTTTGAATACAAAGTATGATTTACCAATGGACCATAATCTTAATTTATAGCGCCCCTCGTCTCACCCTACCACACCAGTCTACCCAGCATGAGAACCCTCTTGTCTCTCTATCTTTCTCTTCTCTCTCTCTCTCTCTCTCTCTCTCTCTCTCTCTCTCTCTCTCTTCTCTCTCTGCTCTCTCTCTGTCTCTCTCTCTGTCTCTCTGTCTCTCTCTGTCTCTTCTCTCTCTGTCTCTCTCTCTCTCTGTCTCTCTCTCTCTCTCTCTCTCTCTCTTGACCACCACCACCCACTCACCACCCCCACCCACCACCACCTGTCTAATCTTATCTCAACTATAGCCTGCCCCAGTACTACTACTACTACATCATTGTTCTAATATTATCTGTCTAATCTTATCTCAACTATAGCCTGCCCCAGTACTACTACTACTACATCATTGTTCTAATATTATCTGTCTAATCTTATCTCAACTATAGCCTGCCCCAGTACTACTACTACTACTACATCATTGTTCTAATATTATCTGTCTAATCTTATCTCAACTATAGCCTGCCCCAGTACTACTACTACTACATCATTGTTCTAATATTATCTGTCTAATCTTATCTCAACTATAGCCTGCCCCAGAGTTTGATCGTGTTGACCTGAATCACTTCCATAGTGGCAATGATGCTTACATGGTGGTTAAATCTAAGAGACATCTGGTTGCACAGGAATCTCTCATACGATCGACTCAACTTCAAGATGAGAAGAGAATCAGTTTTCAGGTAGGACAGACACACACAAACATAGTGTGTTTTCTTGTATGTTTTATTAACTCTCATCAACTATTCTTGTCTCACTTTATCATAAATTGTATGTACTATCTCTTCTCTCTGTCTCACTTCATCATAAACTTGTATGTTTTACTATCTCTTCTCTCTGTCTCTACTTCATCATAAACTTGTATGTTTTACTATCTCTTCTCTCTGTCTACTTCATCATAAACTTGTATGTTTTACTATCTCTTCTCTCTGTCTCTACTTCATCATAAACTTGTATGTTTTACTATCTCTCTTCTCTCTGTCTCTACTTCATCATAAACTTGTATGTTTTACTATCTCTCTTCTCTCTGTCTCTACTTCATCATAAACTTGTATGTTTTACTATCTCTCTTCTCTCTGTCTCTACTTCATCATAAACTTGTATGTTTTACTATCTCTCTTCTCTCTGTCTCTACTTCATCATAAACTTGTATGTTTTATATCTCTTCCCTGTTCTTTCATCATTTATTTTTAATACTCTTCTCTGTCTCTACTTCATCATAAACTTGTATGTTTTATTAACTCTTCCTGTTCTCTTCATATCTTTAAACTATTCTCTGTCTCTACTTCATCATAAACTTGTATGTTTATATCTATCTCTTCTCTCTGTCTCTACTTCATCATAAACTTGTATGTTTTACTATCTTCTCTCTCTGTCTCTACTTCATCATAAACTTGTATGTTTTACTATCTCTCTTCTCTCTGTCTCTACTTCATCATAAACTTGTATGTTTTACTATCTCTTCTCTCTGTCTCTACTTCATCATAAACTTGTATGTTTTACTATCTCTTCTCTCTGTCTCTACTTCATCATAAACTTGTATGTTTTACTATCTCTTCTCTCTGTCTCTACTTCATCATAAACTTGTATGTTTTACTATCTCTTCTCTCTGTCTCTACTTCATCATAAACTTGTATGTTTTACTATCTTCTCTCTCTGTCTCTACTTCATCATAAACTTGTATGTTTTACTATCTCTCTTCTCTCTGTCTCTACTTCATCATAAACTTGTATGTTTTACTATCTCTCTTCTCTCTGTCTCACTTCCTATGTTAACATACACTTGTTGTTTTACTATCTCTTCTCTCTGTCTCACTTCATCATAAACTTGTATGTTTTACTATCTTCTTCTCTGTCTCACTTATCATAACTGATGTTTTACTATCTCTCTTCCCTCTGTCTCTACTTCATCATAAACTTGTATGTTTTACTATCTCTTCTCTCTGTCTCTACTTCATCATAAACTTGTATGTTTTACTATCTCTTCTCTCTGTCTCTACTTCATCATAAACTTGTATGTTTTACTATCTCTTCTCTCTGTCTCTACTTCATCATAAACTTGTATGTTTTACTATCTCTTCTCTCTGTCTCTACTTCATCATAAACGTGTATGTTTTACTATCTCTCTTCTCTCTGTCTCTACTTCATCATAAATAATGTTTACCCGTCTATGTTACAGTTAACATAAACTTGTTTCATCTTACCTTGACTGATGTGTACATGTCTATGTTACAGTTAACATAAACTTGTTTCATCTTACCTTGCCTAATGTGTACCTGTCTACGTTACAGTTAACATAAACTTGTTTGATCTTACCTTGACTGATGTGTACCCGTCTATGTTGCATTTAACATAAACTTGTTTCATCTTACCTTTACTGATGTGTACCCGTCTATGTTACAGTTAACATAAACTTGTTTCATCTTACCTTGACTAATGTGTACCTGTCTATGTTGCAGTTAACATAAACTTGTTTCATCTTACCTTGACTAATGTGTACCCGTCTACGTTACAGTTAACATAAACTTGTTTCATCTTACCTTGACTAATGTGTACATATGTTGCAGTTAACATAAACTTGTTTCATCTTACCTTGACTAATGTGTACCGCTCTACGTTACAGTTAACATAAACTTGTTTCATCTTACCTTGACTGATGTGTACCTGTCTATGCTGCAGTTAACATAAACTTGTTTCATCTTACCTTGACTAATGTGTACCTGTCTATGTTACAGTTAACATAAACTTGTTTGATCTTACCTTGACTAATGTGTACCCGTCTACGTTACAGTTAACATAAACTTGTTTCATCTTACCTTGACTGATGTGTACCTGTCTATGTTACAGTTAACATAAACTTTTTTCATCTTACCTTGACTGATGTGTACCTGTCTATGTTGCAGTTAACATAAACTTGTTTGATCTTACCTTGACTGATGTGTACCCGTCTATGTTGCATTTAACATAAACGTGTTTCATCTTTCCTTGACTGATGTGTACCCGTCTATGTTGCAGTTAACATAAACTTGTTTCATCTTACCTTGACTAATGTGTACCTGTCTATGTTACAGTTAACATAAACTTGTTTCATCTTACCTTGACTAATGTTTACCCGTCTATGTTACAGTTAACATAAACTTGTTTCATCTTACCTTGACTGATGTGTACCCGTCTATGTTACAGTTAACAGATAACTCAGTCAAACATGAGGTTTCCATCAAGCAAGCTAGGAAAAGAATGTTTACACTAGAAAAGTACCAGATTGTGGTCAATGCTGAAGCCTTTATAGGGCAAAAAGTTGTCTCATTTATCTCTCTCTTACAGGTAAGGGGGCATTGTCTTGACATGACTTTGTTCACATTTCAGAAGCAATGCTGACAGATTGTATAAGGCAAAGAAATTAAAACCACTTGTCCAAAGTAGTCACCATGTGTGTGTGTACAAGTAAGTTGCTGTTGATATCAAATTATTGGATCAGAAACAGCCACTATACAATAATACTAATGATATTAAAGGATCAAGAGCAACAGGTCGGGCATGGCATAAGCTGAAATAATGATCAACCAGGTGACCCCAGTTACAAATCTACTAGTCAAGGAATCAAGTTATTATTAATCTTGTCAGAGGTAATGTAGTGATTGCATCAGTATGAAAGCAAACCTATATATTTATATACCTATATATATACATAGTGAAGACCAACATCTATATTTGAATACACAAAAACAAAAATAATGTCAACTGACAAAGCAAAAGGCTCACCTAACATTCAATAAACAATGAAGAACTCCAATGTGTAGAGAGCTATGAATACTTGGGCTCAATAATTAACAATAATGGTGACTGCTCCAAAGAGATCTCAGGAAGATTGACAATAGCAATCAAGAAGTTAAACACAATGAAGAACATGTGGCAAAGCACCAGCAAAATATTAAAATTAAAAATATTGAGAACATGCATTTTCCCAGTGGCTACTTATGGTTGTGAATCGTTATTGGTTATTGGTTACTAAACTGACGTCATTGCACTCCGGGCAGACCCATAGGTGCTCAGTCTCCCCAACAGATATTGAAGAGTATGCATACTGATGGTTCCTGTGGCTCGCTGATTAAACACACCTCTTACTCTGCCTCTCAGGCATGCAGTTCGACTTGAACAACGGGTGGTTGTGAATCATGGACCATTACACAAAAACAAGAACAAAAATCCAGTCCTTCGAAACTAAATGCTACAGAAAGATCCTACGAATACCGTGGACAGAAAAAAAGAAAGAACACTGATGTCCTGAAAGAACTAAATGTTAAAGAGAATTGGCTGATAAACAAGACACAGAAAGATTAGATACTTTGATCACATCAAGCATCATGATGGCCTGGAAAAAACACAATAATAGAGGACATGGTCCCAAGACGCAGAGACAGACCAAGAAGAAGATGGCTACAAGATATTAAAGAGACCATGAACATGACCATCGACTAAGTGGGTGAACTGGCTAGAGACAGTGAATTTCAGATGTGCTGCAAAGAGAGCAACATCATATAAAACATACACCTTGATGATGATATATATTTGTGTATGTGTGTGTGTCTGTGCATCTTGGTGAGAAAGAAAAGGCTGCTCTGGGGTTACCTAGCGAGTGTGCATGTTCATGTTGTTGCAGAGTGACATACAGCGTGCCAGACAACTAGTTGCCAGTAAGAAGATGGAAGTTATGGTTATTACTGCTACCCTCCAGTAATCTCTCTCTTACTCACAAAATCTAAGAAAATTGGCTGAGGCTACAAATAAGAAAGAGAAAATTCAGATATTTTGGACATATAAAAGACATGAAGGGCTGAGAAGACCATCATGGAAGGAGGCATACCGACAAAGAGAAGAGGAAGACCACAGAGAAGATGGATTCAGGATGTAACTGATGGTTTGAACATAACAGCTGCATAGGCAGGACCATCTGGCCTATGAGAGAGAGAGAGAAATTCCAAAGGACTGTTAAGGTGGCAAAGTTCTGCTCAGGACAGGCTATTTGATGATGATGATGACTCTCAGTTAATGATTCAGAATGTCTACAACAGCAGGTTACTGTATGTCTTTCTAAGTTTAGGACCTACAGGAACTTATCCTGGATATATGGCTGTTGTTGGTAGTGAGAGTGCAGACTGATTTGTAGTAACAGCTCCTGTCATTGGGGAGTTGAAGATGTATAGCAGGAATGTACTACAAGCAACCACCTGTTTCATGAGGATACATCAATAGATATTGAATCTATGCATTGTCTTCAGAATCTTATAATCACATTTACCTAAGAAATAACAAAGGTGGTTAAAAACACTATTTAAGATGCACAGAGAAAATCCAGTTGTAGAAATCTCTTATCCTGACGCTGTGAAGCAATACAGGGTTAGAGAAAAGACAGAAAAAGATCTGGGTTGAAGTATGTATGCAGATAATAACATAATAATAATTCCTCTCATACCGTTATACGTTACATAGGACCTGCAAGTAATTTCAGTTTCAATTTACCTATGCATAAATTATGATCACTTCCTACATCTGCCCCTCTGTACACTTGAGTGTACCAGTATCATTATTGTATAAGTTTGATGTGATCTCTACCAGGTGAAGAATCACTTGAGTATGCCAGTATCATTATTGTATAAGTTTGATGTGATCTCTACCAGGAAGAATCATGAATGCCAGTATCATTATTTATGTTTGATGTCACCAGGTGAAAATCTGAGTATGCCAGTATCATTATTGTATAAGTTTGATGTGATCTCTACCAGGTGAAGAATCACTTGAGTGTGCCAGTATCATTATTGTATAAGTTTGATGTGATCTCTACCAGGTGAAGAATCACTTGAGTGTGCCAGTCGAGATCAAATATAACAGTGACAGAACTAGTTTATCTGTTGGGGAAGTCTCATCTAATCTAACATTCCCTATCCCCTTGGATGCTGTCTATAGTAGCACTGGGGAACTTTTCTTCCAACCAAAGACTCAGGATGCCAGGTGAGAAATTTATCTCTACCATTTCTACAACAGATACTTTTCTTTCTTAATATAAAACAAAAGTTGTGAGTGGAGAATTGTTGCAATTTCTAGTATCAAAATGAGGAGAAGAAGAAAATATAAATATTAGTGATAAGTTGCAGCTGCACTGTACTAGGACCGTGCATAACTGCTCCCCAACTCCAAGGAAGTAGCTAACAGACTAGACAGGTAGTTTATAGATAGTAGTGGAAATGAGGTAGGTAGAGACTAGAGTTTGCACACCAAAGCTGCACACTACGAGTGTAATAGCAGCACTAGAACAAGACTAGTTTGACGTAGATTAGTTAGGACTGCTTAGCAACGTAGTAACAACAAAGGAGAGGAACATAAACAGTGGACAGAGGCAGACGTGTTTTGCTTAGATCTGTGCTAACATCAATAAAGTACATATGAAATCTACAAGACTGCCTTGGTAGTATTTGTATTGTGTCTAATGTCTATGTCACAACCAAGATATAACACAATAGTGTAGAAATAAGTCAAGCTCGCATAATTATTCCTAGGTCTGAGGTTAATACGCCACTTCAAACTAAAACCATCCTACAACAATTGGTGTCAGAAGTGGGATGGTTTTTAGTTTGAGGGATGGCGTTATAAACCTCAGACCTAGGGTAGTCAATGCGGCTTGATATAAAACATGATATAACCTCAATGAGGTATGTTCCTCTCCTTTGTTGTTACTACGTCGCTAAGCAGTCCTAACTAATCTATGTCAAACTAGTCTTGTTCTAGTGCTGCTATTACTACACTCGTATAGTGTGTGCAGCTTTGATATGCAAACTCTACAGTCTCTACCTACCTCATTTCCACTACTATCTATAAACTACCTGTCTAGTCTGTTAGCTACTACCTTGGAGTTGGGGAGCAGTCATGCACTGTCCTAGTACATGTATATTTCATGAGAAACAGAGAAAATGTGAAGAAAATATCAATGTTTATTGTTTAATGGAAGACACTTAAAGAAGCTAATATGTGTTTTTCAAACTGTACTCTTGTGTATATAATGTTACAACATGGATACAATCAACATGTATATTGTTTCAGCTATGATGTCTCCAAAGAAGGTGTGTCATGGAAGACATTAGAAGAAACTAACAAGACTAAACAGATTACTTGTGAAGCTAGCAGGAAAGATAACCCTGCCTACTATTTCAATGTTAGTATTCTATGACTTGTTTAGTGTCTCTCAAACTTTTTACAACTGGTGCCCCCACCCCTCCTTTAGTGTCTCTCAAACTTTTTACAACTGGTGCCCCCACCCCTCCTTTAGTATATCTCAAACTTTTTACAACTGGTGCCTCCCAACCCCTCCTTATGTCTCTGAAACTTTTACAACTGTGCCCTTATGCTCTCAAACTTTTTACAACTGGTGCCCCCCACCCTCCTTTAGTGTTCTCAAACTTTTTACAACTGGTGCCTGCCCCCACCTCCTTTAGTGTCTCTCAAACTTTTTACAACTGGTGCCTCCCCACCCTCCTTTAGTGTCTCTCAAACTTTTTACAACTGGTGCCCCCACCCTTGGCCTCAAACTTTTCAAATGTGCCTCGCTGCTGTCTCAAACTTTTACAACTGGTGCCCCCACCCTCCTTTAGTGTCTCTCAAACTTTTTACAACTGGTCCTGCCACCCTCCCACCACCCCTCCTTTAGTGTCTCTAAACTTTTTACAACTGGTGCCTCCCACCCTCCTTTAGTGTCTCTCAAACTTTTTGCCACCTCCTTAGTGTACCCAAACTTACAACTGTGCCCCTCCTTTAGTGTCTCTCAAACTTTTACAACTGGTGCCCCCACCCCTCCTTTAGTGTCTCAAACTTTTACAACTGGTTCCTCCCACCCTCCTTTAGTGTCTCTCAAACTTTTACAACTGGTGCCCCCACCCTCCTTTAGTGTCTCTCAAACTTTTTACAACTGGTGCCCCTCCCACCCCTGCTTTAGTATCTCTCAAACTTTTTACAACTGGTGCCCCTCCTTTAGTGTCTCTCAAACTTTTTACAACTGGTGCCCCCACCCCTCCTTAGTGTCTTCAAACTTTTACAACTGGTGCCCTCCTTAGTGCCTCAAACTTTTTACAACTGGTGCCCTCCACCCCTCCTTTAGTGCCTCTCAAACTTTTTCCAACTGGTGCCCCCACCCCTCCTTTAGTGTCTCTCAAACTTTTTTACAACTGGTGCCCCCCCACCCCTCCTTTAATGTCTCTCAAACTTTTTTCCAACTGGTGCCCACCCTCCTTTAGTGTTCTCAAACTTTACAACTTGCCCCCACCCCTCCTTTAGTGTCTCTCAAACTTTTTACAACTGGTGCCCACCTCCTTTAGTGCTCTCAAACTTTACAACTGGTGCCCCACCCTCCTAGTGCTTAACTTTTAATGGTGCCTCCCACCTGCTTTAGTATCTCTCAAACTTTTACAACTGGTGCCCCCCACCCTCCTTTAGTGTCTCTCAAACTTTCAACTGGTGCCCCCCTCCTTTAGTGTCTCTCAAACTTTTTTACAACTGGTGCCCCCTCCTTTAGTGCCTCTCAAACTTTTTTACAACTGGTGCCCCTCCACCCCTCCTTTAGTGCCTCTCAAACTTTTTTCCAACTGGTGCCCCTCCACCCTCCTTTAGTGTCTCTCAAACTTTTTACCAACTGGTGCCCCTCCCACTCCTTTAGTGCCTCTCAAACTTTTTTCCAACTGGTGCCCTCCTTTAGTGTCTCTCAAACTTTTTTACAACTGGTGCCCCCCCACCCCTCCTTTAGTGTCTCTCAAACTTTTTTCCAACTGGTGCCCCTCCACCCCTCCTTTAGTGCCTCTCAAACTTTTTTCCAACTGGTGCCCCCACCCTCCTTTAGTGTCTCTCAAACTTTTTTCCAACTGGTGCCCTCCCACCCTCCTTTAGTGCCTCTCAAACTTTTTTACAACTGGTGCCCCTCCCCACCCTCCTTTAGTGCCTCTCAAACTTTTTTCCAACTGGTGCCCCTCCCCACCCTCCTTTAGTGCCTCTCAAACTTTTTTCCAACTTGTGCCCCCACCCCCTTTAGTGTCAAACCGTTTTTCCAACAAGAAGATTCAAGAAAAGCAATACTGACATCATGTCTAAACTTCTTTGCTGTGATAGTTATTGTGGAGCTTGCAGTGTTGTAGTTTATGTGTCAATTGAACTGAGCAGTTTCAACTATGAAATGATATAATAGCAGGTACCACTTATAGAGGATCTGTGTGGTTGGTGGAAGTGGTCGACCCCCATACTTTTGTTGTATTTTTCTGCAAGCACTAGCTTTTTGGTTATTATGAATTTTCAGACTGTCTTGTCCATAACACCATTAGAGTGAACAGTAGATATGAGGTGTCATGCCAGGTAACTGCCAGCATGAATCTATCTTCTGTCGCACAAAACACAGGTTGATCTGTCGTGTTAATTTGAGTTGCATTTTCTTCAAGAAAATTATTCCTGTTTTCAGGTACTATTCCACATACACCTATCTGCATTTCTTTCAGTTCTTAAAATAAAGCTGGGCTTGAATGTAAAACTGTTACAATAGAGTATATATCCTTTGTTTTTATATCCATAAAGAAGTTCTTTCACAAACTTGGATGAAACACAACCATAGATGATACCTAACACAATCTTAATTATTACACCAGTAGTCTGAGACTGCTGGTTTACCACACATTTCCATACCAATCTGAAGGTGCAATATCAATCCATAAATTTCAAATTTACCAGTCTGCTCACAAGTAAGATTTTTGTACATGACACTTCATGTGTACTGATATATGTGATTTTCACAGTACCTATTCACTTCATCAGTGATCAAATCTATGGTAGTATCAGGAAAAATAAGCTTGAAAGAAATCAATGGACATTTGATATACCCAATTACAGTTTGCTGATGTACATTCGGTCACGCGATTTATTTATAAAAAATAATTCAAGCTCACATAGTTCATTTTAGAACTATTACTCCATCTCAAAGATTATTTACATTGCAGCTAGTTATGCTCTACCACCACTTCTTATCAGATGTACCAACATACCTATCTAATCAACATGTTTTCACTACTTCACATCAGATACATTCCATAACACGCAGTATCATTCACATAGCTGGCAGAGTCAGTAACATACTATAACAGATGTTATCAGACATATAAAAGCGAAGATGTAAAATAACTATTCACAAAAATTCATCAAACGTGTCTAACATACAGCAGCAAGAATAAATACCAACAAAGATATCGTCACATCACAACAAAGTATGTCAGCATAACAACAAGATTCAAATACACACAAGATATCATCTTAATGACACAACAATAGATAATCAGTCAAGATACTCATAAAGATTATAACATACAAATCAATAAAGATATCATTCAGCTACAGAAAGTGTATAATGAAGAAACAAATTAATAACAACAAGATTATACATAACAAGATATACTAACAGATATCATGAAATAACACAGAGATTCATACTCAAAATGATAGTCAATATACATAAAGATTCATATTACAAGTGCATACGATAAAGGGATATTCGATGTATATACGAAAGATATTACATATTGCATGAAGTTATAACGATTGAAATGATATCGATAGATACGATAAAGATATTTCAGCATGAGTTAAACGATGTAAGTGATATTTCACAAGAGATTTATCACTGATGAAAGATATTTACATATGATGTAGTTATAACTGATGTAAATGATATTTACATATGATGTATATAGCTGAGAAAGTGATATCATATACAAAGTTGATAACTAAACGATAAGATTATAACATGAAGAAAGGATATTTACATATTAGTATCTTATAACAGAAAGATATCATCTGAATTATAACATAAAGTTATATTACATTGATAACAATATTAAATATAACATAGATGTAGTTTAAACATGTAAATGATATCTACATCGATGTAGTTTATACATTAAAGTATATCACATACTAAGTTTATATAGATGCGAAAGGATATTTACATCTATGTAGATTATAACATGTGAAAGTGATATTTACATCAAGCTGATCAGTCAGTCTTATCAACTCAGCAAAGATTTCGACGATTACAAAGATTCATGATCAAGATTCATCAACTGCACTAACAAGAGATATTCACATACGCAGCAAGATATCAACTGAAGCACAGAATTCATATTACAATCGAGTATTACTAACAGATACATATGCACAAAAAGTGATATTATACACAAAGATATTTCAGATTTACTACACAGTATCTAACAGATTCGATACATCTACATGTAGATACACTTTATCACAAGATTAAGTATACAACAAGATATCATGCATTCATCAGATATCAACATATAGCAAAGATATCATACATACACAATATCTGCATCTACAAGATTCAACATACACAAAAGATATCAAATAAACAAAGATATTAACATACAACAAGATATATCAATACAACAAAGATATCATAACATGAACAGATTCAATACTCAAAGATTATATCTACATGTACCAAGTTCATGACACAAAAGTATCATAACATACACAGAAAGATATCACATGCACAACAAAGATATCGTAACATACAAAAAGATATTCAACATACCAACAAAGATATCACAACCACAAAACATATCATCAAATACTACAACAAAGATATCTACATACACAAAGATATCACACATCAACAAGATATCATCACTACATACAAAGATATAACATACCACAAAGATATAACATACACAACAAGATATATACATACAACAAAGATATAACATACACAACAAGATATCATCAACATACACAAAAAGATATATCAATACACAACAAAGATATCATATACATAACAAAGATATCAACATACACACAAGATATCATCAACATACACAACAAAGATATAACATACAACAAGATATAACATACAACAGATATTCAACATACACAAAAGATATCATCATACACAACAAAGATATACAGCATACACAACAAGAAAGATATTACATACATACAATCAAAGATATCACAACATACACAACAAAGATATCATCAACATACACAACAAAGATATCATTAACATACACAACAAAGATATCATCAACATACACAACAAAGATATCATCAACATACTCAACAAAGATATCAACATACACAACAAAGATATCATAAACATACACAACAAAGATATCAACATACACAACAAAGATATCAACATACTACAACAAAGATATCTAACATACACAACAAAGATATCACAACATACACAACAAAGATATCATCTAACACAAAGATATCAAATACACAACAAATATCAACATACACAACAAAGATATCAACATACACAACAAAGATATATCAATACAACAATCAACAAAAAGATATCATCAACATACTCAACAAAGATATCATCAACATACACAACAAAGATATCAACATACACAACAAAGATATAAACATACACAACAAAGATATCACATACACAACAAGATATCACATAACATCACAATCAAAGATATCATAACATACACAACAAAGATATCATTAACATACACAACAAAGATATCAACATACACAACAAAGATATTAAACATACACAACAAAGATATCAATCATACATACAAAGATATCAACATACACAACAAAGATATATCAACATAAACAACAAAGATATCAACATACACAACAAAGATATCAACATACACAACAAAGATATCATTAACATACACAACAAAGATATCAACATACACAACAAAGATATCAACATACACAACAAAGATATCAACATACACAACAAAGATATTATCAACATACACAACAAAGATATCATCAACATACACAACAAAGATATCAACATACACAACAAAGATATCAACATACACAACAAAGATATCACATACACAACAAAGATATCATCAACATACACTAACAAAGATATCATCAACATACACATACAAAAGAATATCACATACACAACAAAGATATAACATACACAACAAAGATATATCAAATACACAAAGATATCAACATACACAACAAAGATATATCAACATACACAAGCAAAGATATACACAAAAGATACACACAACAAAGATATCATCAACATACCAACAAAGATATCAACATACAACAAAGATATCAACATACACAACAAAGATATATACATCACAACAAGTACATCACACAAAGATATCAACATACACAACAAAGATATCAACATACACAACAAAGATATCAACATACACAACAAAGATATCATAACATACACAGATATCACATACAACAAGATATCAACATACTCAACAAAGATATCAACATACACAACAAAGATATCAACATACACAACAAAGATATCATCAACATACACAACAAAGATATCAACATACACAACAAAGATATCAACATACACAACAAAGATATCAACATACACAACAAAGATATAATCAACATACACAACAAAGATATCATCAACATACACAACAAGAGATATCAACATACACAACAAAGATATTCAACATACACAACAAAGATATATAAAACAAGATATCAACATACACAACAAAGATATCAACATACACAACAAAGATATCAACATACACAACAAAGATATCAACATACACAACAAAGATATCAACATACACAACAAAGATATCATCAACACAACAAAGATATCATCAACATCAAAAAGATATCAACATACACAACAAAGATATCATCAACATACACAACAAAAGATATACATACAACAAGATATCAACATACACAACAAATATATCAACATACACAACAAAGATATCAACATACACAACAAAGATAGCATTAACATACACAACAAAGATATTAACATACACAACAAAGATATTCAACATACACAACAAAGATATATACATACACAACAAAGATATAACATACACAACAAAGATATCAACATACACAAAAGAATATCAACATACACAACAAAGATATTAACATACACAACAAAGATATCATCAACATACACAACAAAGATATCAACATACACAACAAAGATATCAACATACACAACAAAGATATAATCAACATACACAACAAAGATATTAACATACACAACAAAGATATCAACATACACAACAAAGATATCATTAACATACACAACAAAGATATCAACATACTCAACAAAGATATCAACATACACAACAAAGATATCAACATACACAACAAAGATATACATAACACAACAAAGATATCAACAACATACACAACAAAGATATCAACATACACAACAAAGATATCAACATACACAAGATATCACAAGATATCAACATACACAACAAAGATATTAACATACACAACAAAGATATCATCAACATACACAACAAAGATATCATCAACGATACCAACAAAGATATCATCAATATACATCAACAAAGATATATCAACATACACAACAAAGATATCAAAATACACAACAAAGATATCAACATACACAACAAAGATATCAACATACACAACAAAGATATCAACATACACAACAAAGATATCAACATACACAACAAAGATATTATCAACATACACAACAAAGATATTAACATACACAACAAAGATATTAACATACACACAAGATATTAACATACAAAAAGATATCAACATACACAACAAAGATATCAACATACACAACAAAGATATTAACATACACAACAAAGATATAACATACACAACAAAGATATCAACATACATCAACAAAGATCAAATACACAAGATATTCATCAAAAAGTTACATACCAACAAAGATATTAACATACACAACAAAGATATCATCAACATACACAACAAATATATCAACATACACAACAAAGATATCAACATACACAACAAAGATATAATCAACATACACAACAAAGATATCAACATACACAACAAAGATATAATCAACATACACAACAAAGATATCAACATACACAACAAATATATCAACATACACAACAAAGATATTAACATACACAACAAAGATATCATTAACATACACAACAAAGATATCAACATACACAACAAAGATATCAACATAAACAACAAAGATATCATCAACATACACAACAAATATATCAACATACACAACAAAGATATCAACATACACAACAAAGATAACAACATACACAACAAAGATATCAACATACACAACAAAGATATCAACATACACAACAAAGATATCAACATACACAACAAAGATATACACATACACAACAAAGATATCAACATACACAACAAAGATAATCAACATACACAACAAAGATATCAACATACAAAGATATCAACATACAACAAAGATATCTCAACATACAACAAAGATATCATCAACATACTCAACAAAGATATCAACATACACAACAAAGATATCATCAACATACACAACAAAGATATTAACATACACAACAAAGATATCAACATACACAACAAAGATATCATCAACATACACAACAAAGATATCATCAACATACACAACAAAGATATTCAACATACACAACAAAGATATCATACCAACATACACAACAAAAAGATATCACATACACAACAAATATATCAACATACACAACAAAGATATCAACATACACAACAGATACATACAACAAAGATATCAACATACACAACAAATATATCAACATACACAACAAATATATCAACATACACAACAAATATATCAACATACACAACAAAGATATCATCAACATACACAACAAATATATCAACATACACAACAAAGATATTATCAACATACACAACAAAGATATTAACATACACAACAAAGATATCAACATACACAACAAAGATATCATTAACATACACAACAAAGATATCAACATACACAACAAATATATCAACATACACAACAAAGATATCAACATACACAACAAATATATCAACATACACAACAAATATATCAACATACACAACAAAGATATCATCAACATACACAACAAAGATATCAACATACACAACAAAGATATTAACATACACAACAAAGATATATCAACATACACAACAAAGATTATCAACATACACAACAAAGATATAACATACACAACAAAGATATCATACATACACAACAAAGATATTAACATAACAAAAAGATATCAACATACACAACAAAGATATTCAACATACACAACAAAGATATTCAACATACACAACAAAGATATATAACATACAACAAAAAATATCAACATACACAACAAAGATATCATCAACATACACAACAAATATATCAACATACACAACAAAGATATCATCAACATACACAACAAAGATATTAACATACACAACAAAGATATCATCAACATACTCAACAAAGATATTATCAACATACACAACAAAGATATCATCAACATACACAACAAAGATATCAACATACACAACAAAGATATCAACATACACAACAAATATATCAACATACACAACAAAGATATCATCAACATACACAACAAAGATATCAACATCACAACAAAGATATCATCACATCACAACAAAGATAGCATTAACATACACAACAAAGATATTAACATACACAACAAAGATATCAACATACACAACAAAGATATCATTAACATACACAACAAAGATATTAACATACACAACAAAGATATCATTAACATACACAACAAAGATATTAACATACACAACAAAGATATTAACATACACAACAAAGATATTAACATACTCAACAAAGATATTAACATACACAACAAAGATATCAACATACACAACAAAGATATCATAACATACACAACAAAGATATACATACACAACAAGATATAACATACACAACAAAGATATCATCAACATACACAACAAAGATATTAACATACACAACAAAGATATTCAACATACACAACAAAGATATCAACATACACACAAAGATATATCAACATACACAACAAAGATATCAACAACATACACAACAAAGATATCATCAACATACACAACAAAGATATCAACATACACAACAAAGATATCATCAACATACACAACAAAGATATCAACATACACAACAAATATATCAACATACACAACAAAGATATCAACATACACAACAAAGATATTAACATACACAACAAAGATATTAACATACACAACAAAGATATCAACATACACAACAAATATATCAACATACACAACAAAGATATCAACATACACAACAAAGATATCATACATACACAACAAAGATATATCAAATACAACAAATATAACATACACACAAGATATCAACATACACAACAAAGATATCAACATACACAACAAAGATATCAACATACACAACAAAGATATAACATACACAACAAAGATATAACATACACAACAAAGATATCAACATACACACAAAGATATTAACATACACAACAAGATATCAACATACACAACAAAGATATCATCAACATACACAACAAAGATATTAACATACACAACAAAGATATCAACATACTCAACAAAGATATCAACATACACAACAAAGATATTAACATACACAACAAAGATATCAACATACACAACAAAGATATCAACATACACAACAAAGATATCAACATACACCACAAAGATATCAACATACACAACAAAGATATCAACATACACAACAAAGATATTAACATACTCAACAAAGATATTAACATACACAACAAAGATATCAACATACACAACAAATATATCAACATACACAACAAAGATATCAACATACACAACAAAGATATCAACATACACAACAAAGATATCAACATACACAACAAAGATATTCAACATACAACAAAGATATCATTAACATACACAACAAAGATATCATCAACATACACAACAAATATATCAACATACACAACAAAGATATTAACATACACAACAAAGATATTAACATACACACAAAGATATCAACATACACAACAAAGATATCAACATACACAACAAAGATATCAACATACACAACAAAGATATCAACATACACAACAAAGATATCAACATACACAACAAAGATATAATCAACATACACAACAAAGATATCAACATACACAACAAAGATATCAACATACACAACAAAGATATTAACATACACAACAAAGATATCAACATACACAACAAAGATATCAACATACACAACAAAGATATCATCAACATACAAACAAAGATATCAACATACACACAAAGATATTAACATACAACAAAAATAACCCGATATTAACATACACAACAAAGATATTAACATACACAACAAAGATATTAACATACACAACAAAGATATCATTAACATACACAACAAAGATATTAACATACACAACAAAGATATTAACATACACAACAAAGATATCATTAACATACACAACAAAGATATTAACATACACAACAAAGATATCAACATACACAACAAAGATATCAACATACACAACAAGATATCAACATACAACAAAGATATTAACATACACAACAAAGATATAACATACACAACAAAGATATATCAACCAAGATATCACATACACAAAAGATATAACATACACAACAAAGATATAACATACGCAAAAAGATATTATCAACATACACAACAAAGATATCATCAACATACACAACAAAGATATATCAACATACACAACAAAGATATTCACATCCAACATACAACAACAAAGATATTAACATACACAACAAAGATATCATCAACATACACAACAAAGAAAGCTTTAACTGCTGTTTTCTATATCCATGTCTACAGGTTTTTATCAGATGCTAGTTTATATCCCATGTCTACAGGTTTTATACCCCATGTCTACAGGTTTTTATATCCCATGTCTACAGGTTTTTATATCCTATGTCTACATTTTTTATATCCTATGTCTATGTTCTTCTTGCACCTTGTTTTCAATTTCCAGGATATTGGTTACATTGTATTTTCTTATAGCAAGGCAAGAAAAAGAGGGAGTCTTTTCAAACAGAATAGTTTCAGTGTTGCGAGTCCCACTTGCTGACCAGCTTGAGAGATGGCTGTCAGTATTGGTACAGCCTGTAAAGAACGGCATATCAAATATGCAAAGAGACTGATTAATCAACATCGAACTGGCGTGTTGGGCCGCTGGACGTTGCTGGATTTTTTTAGGTGGAGATCGGAGCACCAATGCACATGTCCGGAGTGCTATGATGATAGTCCTCTAACTAATGCAAGGCAGCACTATCTGAACCCTCTTTGTCTCAGCACATCTGCTTTCAAAACTTTAAAACTGAGCTTGCATTCCTTTCTGTTCCATCTCTCTTTGTTAGACTGCAGTGATACAGCCTGCTACCAGGATCATCAGTTGGAGATAAAGTAGTATCTTGGATCAGCTCTAGCTCACTGACTTCTATCACTGTATTTAAGGTTCCAAATATATGTTGTACAATAATGAGTTGTTCTCTTTGTCCTACACCATAATGTGTGGAGTGAAGATGACTACTCAAACTCTTCTGTCTGGTACGTTTATATATACATACCACATGTTACCTTCATTATTTGTCCACATGTTACCTTCATTATTTGCCCACATGTTACCTTCATTATTTGTCCACATGTTACCTTCATTATTTGCCCACGTTACCTTCATTATTTGTCCACATGTTACCTTCATTATTTGTCCACATGTTACCTTCATTATTTGTCCACATGTTACCTTTATTATTTGCCCACGTTACCTTCATTATTTGTCCACATGTTACCTTCATTATTTGCCCCATGTTACCTTCATTATTTGCCAGTTACCTTCATTATTTGTCCACATGTTACCTTCATTATTTGTACCTCAATGCAGTTACTTCATTATTTGCCCACTGTTACCTCATTATTTGCCCACATGTTACCTTCATTATTTGTCCACATGTTACCTTCATTATTTGTCCACATGTTACCTTCATTATTTGTCCACATGTTACCTTCATTATTTGTCATCCAATGTTACCTTCATTATTTGTCCACATGTTACCTTCATTATTTGTCCACATGTTACCTTCATTATTTGTCCACATGTTACCTTCATTATTTGCCCACATGTTACCTTCATTATTTGTCCACATGTTACCTTCATTATTTGCCACATGTTACCTTTCATTATTTGCCCACATGTTACCTTCATTATTTGTCCACATGTTACCTTCATTATTTGTCCACATGTTACCTTCATTATTTGCCCACATGTTACCTTCATTATTTGTCCACATGTTACCTTCATTATTTGTCCACATGTTACCTTCATTATTTGTCCACATGTTACCTTCATTATTTGTCCACATGTTACCTTCATTATTTGCCCACATGTTACCTTCATTATTTGTCCACATGTTACCTTCATTATTTGTCCACATGTTACCTTCATTATTTGTCCACATGTTACCTTCATTATTTGTCCACATGTTACCTTCATTATTTGTCCACATGTTACCTTCATTATTTGTCCACATGTTACCTTCATTATTTGTCCACATGTTACCTTCATTATTTGTCCACATGTTACCCATATTTGCCATGTTACCTTCATTATTTGTGCACATGTTACCTCATTATTTGTCCACATGTTACCTTCATTATTTGCCCACATGTTACCTTCATTATTTGTCCACATGTTACCTTCATTATTTGTCACATGTTACCCATTATTTGTGCACATGTTACCATTATTTGTACCATATGTACGCCATTATTTGTCCATATGTGCATTCTTGTAATTCAAGTATGATTTCATCTGCTTCAGCAACAATGACAATGACATTAAAGACATACATGTGTTGCTTCATAATCAATTACTTGTCTAGTAGAAAAATCATTGCAACATTTTCTATAACTTTAAACAAGGGTTTTAAAATCGAAGGATTGACTTCATTGCACCGGGTTTTACCCCATACGGCTCGGTCCCTCTCCGCAGAAATGACACACCACCTGCCGAGAGTATTGCACAAAGCGCAAACTCCATAGCTCCAGCAACAATCCTAGGGGCCTCTGGAAAAAACTGCACTCGTCAACAGAAGGCAGCGTGATACTTTACTTTTCCGATCCGAACAGCGTGATCTGTACTTGAACTCATGACCTTTGGAAAGCAAGATGAAGACATAACCACTTAACCACAGAGACCCTCTACTACTTACTACTACTAGTGGAGCATAGGGCTTCATCTTCTTTCTACTACAAACTCTAGTGGCATAGACTTCATCTATTGCCTTCTACTACTTTCTTACTAGTGGAGCATAGGGCTTCATCTATTGCTCTCTCTACTACTTACTACTACTAGTGGAGCATAGGCTCATCTATTGCTCTCTCTACTACTTACAACTACTAGTGGAGCATAGGACTTCATCTATTGCTCTCTCTCTACTACTTACTACTACTAGTGGAGCATAGGGCTTCATCTATTGCTCTCTCTACTACTTACTACTACTAGTGGACATAGGGTTCATCTATTGCTCTCTCTCTACTACTTACTACTACTAGTGGAGCATAGGGCTTCATCTATTGCTCTCTCTCTACTACTTACTACTACTAGTGGAACATAGGGCTTCATCTATTGCTCTCTACTACTTACTACTACTAGTGGACATAGGACTTCATCTATTGCCTCTACTACTTTACTACTACTAGTGAAGCATAGGACTTCATCTATTGCTATCTACAGTTCTAGTACTGCTAGTGAAACATAGGGCTTCATCTATTGCTCTCTCTCTACTACTTACTACTACTAGTGGAGCATAGGGCTTCATCTATTGCTCTCTCTACTACTTACTACTACTAGTGGAGCATAGGACTTCATCTATTGCTCTCTCTACTACTTACTACTACTAGTGGAGCATAGGACTTCATCTATTGCTCTCTCTACTACTTACTACTGCTAGTGAAACATAGGGCTTCATCTATTGCTCTCTACTGTTCTAGTACTACTAGTGGAGCATAGATCTTCATCTATTGCTCTCTACTGTTCTAGTACTACTAGTGGAGCATAGGACTTCATCTATTGCTCTCTACTACTTACTACTACTAGTGGACATAGGACTTCATCTATTGCTCTCTACTACTTACTACGCTAGTGAACATAGGCTTCATCTATTGCTCTCTACTGTTCTAGTACTACTAGTGGAGCATAGATCTTCATCTATTGCTCTCTACTGTTCTAGTACTACTAGTGGAGCATAGGGCTTCATCTATTGCTCTCTCTACTACTTACTACTACTAGTGGAGCATAGGACTTCATCTATTGCCTCTCTACTACTTACTACTACTAGTGGAACATAGGCTTCATCTATTGCTCTCTATTGTTCTAGCTACTATAAAACATAGGACTTCATCTATTGCTCTCCTACTACTTACTACTACTAGTTGAACATAGGCTTCATCTATTGCTCTCTACTGTTTTAGTACTACTAGTAGAAACATAGGCTTCATCTATTGCTCTCTACTGTTCTAGTACTGCTAGTAAAACATAGGGCTTCATCTATTGCTCTCTACTGTTCTAGTACTACTAGTAAAACATAGGGCTTCATCTATTGCTCTCTACTGTTCTAGTACTGCTAGTAAAACATAGGGCTTCATCTATTGCTCTCTACTGTTCTAGTACTACTAGTAAAACATAGGGCTTCATCTATTGCTCTCTACTGTTCTAGTACTGCTAGTAAAACATAGGGCTTCATCTATTGCTCTCTACTGTTCTAGTACTACTAGTAAAACATAGGGCTTCATCTATTGCTCTCTACTGTTCTAGTACTACTAGTAAAACATAGGGCTTCATCTATTGCTCTCTACTGTTCTAGTACTGCTAGTAAAACATAGGGCTTCATCTATTGCTCTCTCTACTACTTACTACTACTAGTAAAACATAGGGCTTCATCTATTGCTCTCTCTACTACTTACTACTACTAGTAAAACATAGGGCTTCATCTATTGCTCTCTACTGTTCTAGTACTGCTAGTAAAACATAGGGCTTCATCTATTGCTCTCTACTGTTCTAGTACTGCTAGTAAAACATAGGGCTTCATCTATTGCTCTCTATTGTTCTAGTACTACTAGTAAAACATAGGGCTTCATCTATTGCTCTCTATTGTTCTAGTACTGCTAGTTGGATGTTATTGCAAGTTGATGAATGTTATTGTTTCCTCAGAACACAACAGTAACCTATAGTCTGGAATCAGGTCATCATGTCCCACTTAGCTATGCATCTGTCAACAAAACTACACTTGAGATTCAGGTAAGCAAGATTTCTGTGTGTGTGTGTTCATGTTCTACATTATCTATAAGGTTTGATTTGTTAGTCTATCTCTCATGTTCTACATTATCTATAAGGTTTGATTTGTTAGTCTATCTCTCATGTTCTACATTATCTATAAGGTTTGATTTGTTAATCTATCTCTCATGTTCTACATTATCTATAAGGTTTGATTTGTTAGTCTATCTCTCATGTTCTACATTATCTATAAGGTTTGATTTGTTAGTCTATCTCTCATGTTCTACATTATCTATAAGGTTTGATTTGTTAGTCTATCTCTCATGTTCTACATTATCTATAAGGTTTGATTTGTTAGTCTATCTCTCATGTTCCATGTTCTACATTATCTATAAGGTTTGATTTGTTAATCTATCTCTCATGTTCTACATTATCTATAATGTTTGATTTGTTAATCTATCTCTCATGTTCCATGTTCTACATTATCTATAAGGTTTGATTTGTTAATCTATCTATCATGTTCTACATTATCTGTAAGGTTTGATTTGTTAGTCTATCTCTCATGTTCCATGTTCTACATTATCTATAATGTTTGATTTGTTAATCTATCTATCATGTTCTACATTATCTATAATGTTTGATTTGTTAGTCTATCTCTCATGTTCCATGTTCTACATTATCTATAATGTTTGATTTGTTAATCTATCTCTCATGTTCCATGTTCTACATTATTTATATATATATATATATATATATATATATATATATATATATATATATATATATATATATATATATGGCCTTTTTTGTCTTTACAGTCGGTCAATTGGCAAGTGTTTTACTGTGACAACTTCTGAGTTTTCGCTTTTCTCTCTTGTCGTTCAGCTCATACATAAGTCTCTTCTCAAAAGACTCTGCGCCCTTTCACAAGTTGGCTTTCCACACAACTCTGTCATCAGTTAGTTTTGTGCCTAGCCTGGGCAGCTGATATGGAGAATGTGCCTACATTATCTATAAGAACCTTGAAACTGCATGCACTTCAACACATACATGACTAAAACTAAGTACAAATGACAGGAAAGTTTCATTCAACTAAGCAATATACATCTTCAAATCATACATATATCAAGTATTTGTCTTGTGACTGCTTCTATTGGAAGCAGTCAGATACTTTAGACAAGCTTTCTATTTAATAATCTCTTTGTTAATGACAGTTTTCAGTATTACTGCTGATTCTGCTTGCAATAATCTCTTTGTTACTGACAGCTTTCAGTATTACTGCTGATTCTGCTTGCTACTAACTACTAGTTGTGGAACATAGGGTTTGATATATTGTCGTTCTACACTATGGGTTCGCAAAGTGGGCGGTACCACTCCCAGTGGCGCTGAAACCTTTGAGGGAGGGGTGTGGTGGTTCGTTCAGAAGCATTTGGGGGAGTTTTTTCGTGATTTTGCTATTGAATAATCATAAAAAATTAGATTTCTGCATTTTCATTCATCTTATGCCCAACTTACACAATCCATTTTTCCATCAATTTTCTATTTCCTGTATATAATCATTTGAAAAGTGACCATGTATGACAGAAATATTTATCAATTTTCTAAGACAAAGTGAAAACAGAGCATGTATATATATATATATGGAGGGGAGCGTTGGACAACATTTATAATGGGGGCGTTACAAAGTTTATGTCGAAAAAGTGGGAATCTATGCTCTACACTGAAATTCATTTTGTACCGTCATCTTTAGTTCTACTCACAAGACTGATAGATCTGACCTCTTCTTCCACAGTTTTTTCTCTCAGGTAGCTTTTGTACTCTCCATTGCTCTCTTCATTTGTGGGTTTTGGTCATGTGAATATGTGGTTATGTTTGCTTGTTTCCTGATGGTATGGCAAATCCATCACCACTTTCTCTCCTTAACCTCCAGTTGTATTGGCTTCTGTCATGTCCTTCTCCACAATTCTGTATTTATCACCACTGGTCACCTGACACACAGTGTATGCAGTGAAGACATATGTTGATGAATATCTGCAGCTTCCATGTTATATTCTTAATTGCATGATATTACTCAGTATTACAGATGGGTCAGTGATTTGACATATGCAGAGCTCATGGGTTTTCATTGCCCAAGTCAGAGAGGATGTTGTGGATGACAGTCATGGTTTTGCCTTGACTCAATGAGTATGATCAGGAAGATTTGAAACAGGCTGGGCTCGGAGACAATAGTTGAAATTGCTGAGGAGGTCTAGGCTGACAAAAATCAGTTTTATTCTTGTGCCAGGACATGTAAGGGGAAATGAATGCAACGGTATAGGCTTGCAGGTATGGCTGCTGTAAAGAGCAGACGAGCAATAAACCAGGCTGATATTGTAAATTCTCTAAGGGAGAGAGGACTTGTAAATGATTCAAGTAATAACGGGAAATCTACAACACTAACCAGACTGCAATAATTTCAGGTCAAATGTGGTGCAGCTAGACAAGAGCACTATGTTGGTAGCCAAAGATGAGTAGTAAACAAACAAAGAATCGGTGTCGTTAATCGCCACACACTGAGAAGATCGGAGCACTTATGGACTAATTGGTTTGATTTGCAGTGATGATGATCTGACAACTAATCTAAAAACTAAACATAGCACCATTTATTTCACTAAGATGGCAAACATGAATAATACTTAATAAATAAACTGAATTTAAATCAGAGCTGACACATGCCATAGAAGGCTACAAATAGTGTAGCAAGGTTGCTAATGAGAAACTCCAGGAAATAACTCAACAATCACCAATGCAAACTAGAGCTTGAGAAAAGATGCTGTCTTTCCATAGAACATAGATTAAGAAGACAACAACAAACTAGAACTTGAGAAAAGATGCTGTCTTTCCATAGAACATAGATTAAGAAGACAACAACAAACTAGAACTTGAGAAAAGATGCTGGCTTTCCATAGAACATAGATTAAGAAGACAACAACAAACTAGAACTTGAGAAAAGATGCTGTCTTTCCATAGAACATAGATTAAGAAGACAACAACAAACTAGAACTTGAGAAAAGATGCTGTCTTTCCATAGAACATAGATTAAGAAGACAACAACAAACTAGAGCTTGAGAAAAGATACTGGCTTTCCATAGAACATAGATTAAGAAGACAACAACAAACTAGAACTTGAGAAAAGATGCTGGCTTTCCATAGAACATAGATTAAGAAGACAACAACAAACTAGAGCTTGAGAAAAGATACTGGCTTTCCATAGAATATAGATTAAGAAGACAACAACAAACTAGAGCTTGAGAAAAGATACTGGCTTTCCATAGAACATAGATTAAGAAGACAACAAACTAGAACTTGAGAAAAGATACTGGCTTTCCATAGAATATAGATTAAGAAGACAACAACAAACTAGAGCTTGAGAAAAGATACTGGCTTTCCATAGAATATAGATTAAGAAGACAACAACAAACTAGAGCTTGAGAAAAGATACTGGCTTTCCATAGAATATAGATTAAGAAGACAACAACAAACTAGAGCTTGAGAAAAGATACTGGCTTTCCATAGAACATAGATTAAGAAGACAACAACAAACTAGAGCTTGAGAAAAGATACTGGCTTTCCATAGAACATAGATTAAGAAGACAACAACAAACTAGAGCTTGAGAAAAGATACTGGCTTTCCATAGAATATAGATTAAGAAGACAACAACAAACTAGAACTTGAGAAAAGATACTGGCTTTCCATAGAACATAGATTAAGAAGACAACAACAAACTAGAGCTTGAGAAAAGATACTGGCTTTCCATAGAATATAGATTAAGAAGACAACAACAAACTAGAGCTTGAGAAAAGATACTGGCTTTCCATAGAATATAGATTAAGAAGACAACAACAAACTAGAGCTTGAGAAAAGATACTGGCTTTCCATAGAATATAGATTAACCCTTTGGTCCCCAGCACGTCAAAAAAAAATTACCTCATAAAAAACACTAAAAGGGGAATAACTCCTCAAAAACGCAACATGTCTTTCTAAAAAATTAATAACAATAAAACTATTGCTTGTAGAACATTCAAATAATGAGCAACAATACTGTGAACTGGATAAAGTTTCACAAGAAATTATACCCATAAAGATGTAATTCTGCAGATAAACCTTAATTTCGGCAGCAGTTACTGCGTCCCACTTTGAATCAATTTTCCCAGCTCTTTTCTGACGTTGATCAGCGTACAAATTCAAAATACTGCTCCTCAAAAATTAAGCTGAAATAATCGAATGGTTCTGCACCCTCCTCTAGTGTATGAGAAGGCCCACTCTCTTCCATAAATGGCTCCACAACTAATGGGGAAGTGGTATCCTCAACCATCCCTGTCAACAACGGGCACAGGGTCGGTCTCCTCGATGTCGGAAGAAAACCCTTAAAATCTAATTGAACATCGTGTCGACAGGTTCACTCGTCAGTCACTGGACAATTCAACATCACTCTCAGAATCACAAGATCTAATGTAATCCCCTATCTCACCTAGCTGCATGAAATGTTCCTCAAACTCAAAGTCCTCACTTTAACTATCGGTATTGAAATTAGAAGCCATTTCCCAAAAATTTGAACTACGAAGCACAATTTATAAAATTCACAAGAAATACTAGCTCGATCAGTTTTCGAGCTCAAATAAGGAAAATTTCCGCGTTCGTCCTACTTATAGGTCACAGTTCAAGCTATATAAAATTTGGACTTCTGTTTTATTTAGCGAATTCTTCCGAAACAATATAAAAACCCGTATATTTCGTATACGGCGCCTCTGTAAACCCGTATATTTCCGTATATGCGCAAAGGGTTAAGAAGACAACAATAAACTAGAGCTTGAGAAAAGATACTGGCTTTCCATAGAACATAGATTAAGAAGACAACAACAAACTAGAACTTGAGAAAAGATACTGGCTTTCCATAGAATATAGATTAAGAAGACAACAACAAACTAGAGCTTGAGAAAAGATACTGGCTTTCCATAGAATATAGATTAAGAAGACAACAACAAACTAGAGCTTGAGAAAAGATACTGGCTTTCCATAGAACATAGATTAAGAAGACAACAACAAACTAGAGCTTGAGAAAAGATACTGGCTTTCCATAGAAATAGATTAAGAAGACAACAACAAACTAGAGCTTGAGAAAAGATACTGGCTTTCCATAGAATATAGGTTAAGAAGACAACAACAAACTAGAGCTTGAGAAAAGATACTGGCTTTCCATAGAATATAGATTAAGAAGACAACAACAAACTAGAGCTTGAGAAAAGATACTGGCTTTCCATAGAAATAGATTAAGAAGACAACAACAAACTAGAGCTTGAGAAAAGATGCTGGCTTTCCATAGAATATAGGTTAAGAAGACAACAACAAACTAGAACTTGAGAAAAGATACTGGCTTTCCATAGAATATAGATTAAGAAGACAACAACAAACTAGAACTTGAGAAAAGATGCTGGCTTTCCATAGAACATAGATTAAGAAGACAACAACAAACTAGAGCTTGAGAAAAGATACTGGCTTTCCATAGAATATAGATTAAGAAGACAACAACAAACTAGAGCTTGAGAAAAGATACTGGCTTTCCATAGAACATAGATTAAGAAGACAACAACAAACTAGAGCTTGAGAAAAGATACTGGCTTTCCATAGAACATAGATTAAGAAGACAACAACAAACTAGAGCTTGAGAAAAGATACTGGCTTTCCATAGAATATAGATTAAGAAGACAACAACAAACTAGAGCTTGAGAAAGGATACTGGCTTTCCATAGAATATAGATTAAGAAGACAACAACAAACTAGAACTTGAGAAAAGATACTGGCTTTCCATAGAATATAGATTAAGAAGACAACAACAAACTAGAGCTTGAGAAAAGATACTGGCTTTCCATAGAACATAGATTAAGAAGACAACAACAAACTAGAACTTGAGAAAAGATACTGGCTTTCCATAGAACATAGATTAAGAAGACAACAACAAACTAGAGCTTGAGAAAAGATACTGGCTTTCCATAGAAATAGATTAAGAAGACAACAACAAACTAGAGCTTGAGAAAAGATACTGGCTTTCCATAGAACATAGATTAAGAAGACAACAACAAACTAGAGCTTGAGAAAAGATACTGGCTTTCCATAGAATATAGATTAAGAAGACAACAACAAACTAGAGCTTGAGAAAAGATACTGGCTTTCCATAGAAATAGATTAAGAAGACAACAACAAACTAGAGCTTGAGAAAAGATGCTGGCTTTCCATAGAATATAGGTTAAGAAGACAACAACAAACTAGAACTTGAGAAAAGATACTGCTTTCATAGAATATAGATTAAGAAGACAACAACAAACTAGAGCTTGAGAAAAGATACTGGCTTTCCATAGAATATAGATTAAGAAGACAACAACAAACTAGAGCTTGAGAAAAGATACTGGCTTTCCATAGAATATAGATTAAGAAGACAACAACAAACTAGAGCTTGAGAAAAGATACTGGCTTTCCATAGAATATAGATTAAGAAGACAACAACAAACTAGAGCTTGAGAAAAGATACTGGCTTTCCATAGAATATAGATTAAGAAGACAACAACAAACTAGAGCTTGAGAAAAGATACTGGCTTTCCATAGAATATAGATTAAGAAGACAACAACAAACTAGAGCTTGAGAAAAGATACTGGCTTTCCATAGAATATAGATTAAGAAGACAACAACAAACTAGAGCTTGAGAAAAGATACTGGCTTTCCATAGAATATAGATTAAGAAGACAACAACAAACTAGAGCTTGAGAAAAGATACTGGCTTTCCATAGAATATAGATTAAGAAGACAACAACAAACTAGAGCTTGAGAAAAGATACTGGCTTTCCATAGAATATAGATTAAGAAGACAACAACAAACTAGAGCTTGAGAAAAGATACTGGCTTTCCATAGAACATAGATTAAGAAGACAACAACAAACTAGAGCTTGAGAAAAGATACTGGCTTTCCATAGAATATAGATTAAGAAGACAACAAGCAAATAGTATAACAGTGAGGGATTTGTTTTATAGCAGAGAGAAAAATAGCAACTAAGGGATAGCAAAATACACATGAAGAAAAGAGCTGGAAATGGATATTTCAGCAATAATTGGCAAGCTATGGAAAGCATATAGAATGTAAACAAATAGCAAACATTTGCTCATGTCCTTGACGCCAGTGGGATCTGAAAACTTCATTATTTTATGATTATTAATGTATGAGAATAAGTCTTCTTCTCGTTCACTGATGTTCAATGTCTACACAATGAGTCCGGTTCTCTGGATGTATGTTGTTGTATTTGTTAGTTCATCAAAGCTTCTTCTTCTCGTTCACTGATGTTCAATGTCTACACAATGAGTCTCGTTCTCTGGATGTATGTTGTTGTATTTGTTAGTTCATCAAGGCTTCTTCTTCTCGTTCACTGATGTTCAATGTCTACACAATGAGTCTCGTTCTCTGGATGTATGTTGTTGTATTTGTTAGTTCATCAAAGCTTCTTCTTCTCGTTCACTGATGTTCAATGTCTACACAATGTGTCCTGTTCTCTGGATGTATGTTGTTGTATTTGTTAGTTCATCAAAGCTTCCAAACAGCTTTGTGTTGATGTCTGTCTCTGTTGGCCAGTGTTCTTTTCTAGTTGATTCATCAGGTGACAATCTTGCAGGATGTGTTCAGCTGTCTGTGCAGTCTTCATGAGAATAAGTGATATTCAACATAACTGAAGAAGTAGACGTGATGGATGCATGTGATATGCCTTATGTCAACCATCATGTTACATGATAGAGTGAGAGAGTGAGTGAGAGTAAGAGAGTGAGAGAGAGAGTAAGTGAGAGAGAGAGAGAGAGAGAGTGAGAGAGAGAAAGACAATGAGATAATGGCAGCAATAGACTGCCATGATTAACACTTCTATAGTAGATACAATGAAATACATGAATCAGCTTATATCCAACCAGTACTATGTGTGTTTGTGTGTATGTGTATACAGTTTGTCACATCTTGATATAATATATCCAACCAGTACTATGTATGTATGTGTGTATACAGTTTGTCACATCTTGATATAATATATCCAACCAGTACTATGTATGTATATGTGTGTATACAGTTTGTCACATCTTGATATAATATATCCAACCAGTACTATGTATGTATGTATGTGTATACAGTTTGTCACATCTTGATATAATATATCCAACCAGTACTATGTATGTATGTGTGTATGTGTGTATACAGTTTGTCACATCTTGATATAATATATCCAACCAGTACTATGTATGTATGTATGTATGTGTGTATACAGTTTGTCACATCTTGATATAATATATCCAACCAGTACTATGTATGTATGTGTGTATGTGTGTATACAGTTTGTCACATCTTGATATAATATATCCAACCAGTACTATGTGTGTATGTGTGTATACAGTTTGTCACATCTTGATATATTCTATCTACATGCTATCTTCTTGTTCTGTCATCCTTAAAGATTCTGGAGTATCGAGGCCTTCAATGGAAAGGAAAGAAACTCATCCGCCTTGATGTTCCTGAGCTCAGCATCCTGACGTTCCAGGCAGAAGAGGCTGGGAAATCTATTTTCATGGTAAGACTCTTGCTTTCAAGTTGTTGTTTATGTTTGTAAAGCCCTAGAGTACCTTCACCAAAAGGTACTCTAACAAACACAGAATTGAGAAAGAGTTCAAGACGAAACTAATTAAACTGCAGATTGTATAGAAGATGTAATGGGGATGGAAGAATTTCTAGGCCAGCGTTAACTATGTTGATGTATTCTATATTGTTTCATTACCAAGTCAACTCTTAACCATTGGCAGGTTTTAAGGTTTTGAATATTTTTATGTCCTGCTCTATATTTAGCTACCATACAAATGCTTTGCATTGAAAATAGGCATGTTATATATGGTTGGAAAGCTAATTGGATGGGCTATCAGGATATGTGGTTTTAACATAAGGTGTGATGTAATATATGACATCAGTGACCTACTTATGTAAAGTCTAAAAATAGATTATTCTACAAATGACAAATAATTTTAGTCATAAAGAAGGGAAAAAAAAGTATGACAGAAATAATGAAATCTTTTATTACAGTCTTTTAAAGTCTTCATATTTACAAAACATATATGAATTTAAACATGTTTGGAAAATATGAAAGGCAGTAATCATGAAATTTATAAAATATCAATATTTTCATATTTTAGAGAAAAAATTCAATAAATATGCCTTCAAGAGCAAATGACATAGAATTGGTCTAGTAAGCAGCCCATAAAGAACTAACACTTATAGTATCATACATAAACATTAAATAGGTATATAATTTCTAAACATTACAAGTGAAAAATATTATTGATCAAAAATATGAGAATGCAATGATATTTAATAGACAAAATAAGCAGGGAAAAAGTAATCTAGCATCTTGCAAACAGACTCAAAGTGACCCATTCACAGAATGCTCATCTGACCCAAGCACAGATATTTGAAGAATCACTGGTGTCTTCATAAGGACAGTAATCTGAGTTATTAGAACCCATTTTATTACATAATTTGTGATTTTGGCTGGAGCAAGTTGGATGTTTCTACAAAATGACAAGTGGGAAATGAGGTGTGCTTCAGTCAACGAGATTAGACATCTAAAAATATATAATTAATTTTTTGACAATTATTTATGAAATTATTATGTTTTGCATTAGTAAACATAAGTTTTACGAACTTAAATACAAAATGAACACAGAATTACGGCCACTTAAATAGGCCTGTTGCATAGATCATAAATGATTGAACTCATATTTCTCCCCACATTATGTTACCAGTGCCAAACCTGGACGCTGACAACAAACGATAGAAGAAAACTAGTCACAACAGAGATGAAGTGTCTACGCAGAATGCTGGGTGTAACAAGAAGAGACCGTTGAGAAATGAAGACATCAGGAAAAAGTGGGTACAACATCAGTACTAGACTTCATCAAGAAACAACAAATTAAATGGTTCGGTCACGTAAGCAGATTACCATCAGACAGTGCACCCCAAAGAGCAATGCTGCTCCGATACAATGGGTACAAAGCAAAAGGCCGGCCACGCAAAAGATGGACCTCAGAGATAACAGAGGCGCGAAAGAGACTATCTACGAGCGCATACTAGGGCCCGTTTTAGAAATCTCTTCCTGACCTGACGCTGTGAGGCATACAGGATTCGAGAAAGAAGAAGAAAAAGAAAGATTATCCCAATGTTTACGGGTTAAGGATTTGATTAAGTTAGAGGCCATCATAAGGTCATTTGATGCATCATACTGTCAAAGTAGATAATAATGATAACTAATGCATGTGACTTCAATTGCATCTATCTATATCAGTGTTTCCCAACTTTTTTGTGCCATGCCCCACCAAAGCCTTTCAAAAATGCGTATGCTTGCCCCTTTCTATGTAACATATAAAAAAATTATTTTCCAAAATCGAATTGTTCACTGAAGAAACTTAAATGATAGGTTTTAGGAAGAAATCACTAGGAAACTGTTTAGGAAAAACACTAAGTAAATTTTCAAAACATATAATGGAGAACAGAAATTCAAGTACGATATCATTTTAATGATACTTCTTCTTCTTCTTCGATCGTTCTAGGCCTGTTTTAATCATTCTCATTGTGATATATAAACAGCCAAACATCAGAACGTAATGTACGTGCACCAGCCTTCAGCACCTATTGGAGCCCAGTTGCTTATCCTTCGGTGGGGTGTTCGTTTTCAGCCAGCTTTTGATTTACTAAGGTGAGCTTTCCCTAGGGTTCGATCAGCTTTGCCGTATTTTTGGGCTTTGTGATCTACGCGGGACAGTGAGTTACGCTGTTTATGCCCGTTCTGACTGAGAAATATTTCTCGGGCTTGTAAGCTTATCCTCGGACGGCGTCTTACTCGTATAAGACACAGTGTAAAGTATCGGCCTTCGCCAATGTTCAGACCGAACTTCCTGTTTGATCCGTACATTGTCGGCCTTGCTTTACCGTACATTTTTAGTTTGATCCGGGAAGGAACATTCTCAGCCTTTTCTAGCGCGTTTGAGTCGTGGCAATTTGCAATTAACCTCGAAAGCACTGGCATGGGGCCGAGTACAAACAATGTAGAGGGTCGTTTCAGTCGACACTATCAGCGTAACTGAGGATTTTGCGCTCGCCGCCATCACCCGCCCCAGTTATTCCGGGATGTTAGTTACGACTGGAATCAAACCTTGCCGGTTGCCCCAAGGCTGGCAGTTCCGTTAGGCATCACCAACCTCAGTTCTTCCGGGATGTTAATTTTAATCGCACAGTACCTTGCAAGGTTTTCCCAGGGCGGGTAGTTTCGTTATGCACTAAACGCAACTTGTTCTTTTGCGCTCGCAAACCTTGCCCAGTACATGTATCTGCACCAGGCTACCAATGCGGGGTCAGCTGCAATCTTCTCCAACACGAGGGTAGACTTTTATTCATTACGGTCCTGTCTTATTTATTCTTGCCGACGGGCTGGCAATGTTTGCCCCCTCCTCAGGGCTTTGAGCTTCGCCCTACGTGGGCATACGTTTGGTCACTGGATGCACCTCTCATCCATGTCTGAGGCGTTTCGTTGCTGTTTCTTTGCGTTCAGGGACTTGGGCAATATCTTGTTGGACATCGGTCAGGAGATTTGTGCATTTTGTTTGTATGTATCTTTATCGTATTTCCGTAATTGCACTGCTACCACTACCAGTAGTTTTCTCTCCCGATCCCTGCCCCTCTTAGCCAGACCGGAACCAGAGTCTGTTTCCAGGGTCACGCGTGGAGGTTAGGGGCAGGGTCTTGGTAGCCGCCCTCTCGCTAACCCTGGCTCATGTTACCACCATGACCTCATGAGCCTTTTGACCCCGTTTTAATGATACATTTTTCTATATTATTTTAATTATTAGTAATTATTTATTACTTATACTTAGTGAGATCCTTGCGCTTGTTGCATGCTGCAAAGAGATTTTATGTTAGGTTTAAATTTAGTTAGCTTCAGTCTCAAGTCTCCTCGTGTTAAATCCAGCCATTCTTTTTTTAGCAGCAAATCAGTTATGACACTAAATCCACATTCATCTAAATATGAAGATGGAAACGGTAATAAGTTTTCTTGCACATTTGGTTGAATTTGTATATTTGGTTTCTGTTTCTCACAAAGCCATGCCGTCGCTCCTTTTATATTAAATAAAGTTTTAAGGGGGACTCTGGTCTGGAAACTATTTTCTTTGCTTTGGTATTAATGTAGATTTTGTATAACAATTTTGAAAGATTATGACTTAGAATAGAGAAAAATTAGAAAAAAATCAGCACTGCCATGGAAACAATACAAAATGGTCGCTAAGCACAAATTTCAAATCCCTAAGGCTCTGAAGTTAATGAATATAGATGAATTCTGTTTTCACTCTATGCGCAATTGTAATATCTACAAAATTACTGATCTTTTTGGATATATTAAATATTACATTTTATGAATTTTTGTGTAAACACACCCTCCAAAAACAGCTTTTTGACCACATTTTGAGGAATTTTTACAAAAATTTATAAAAATTAAATATTTAATATATCCTAAAAATCATGTGTAATATTTTAGATATTACAATTGCACTTAGAGTGAAAACAGAATTCATTTACATTCATTAGATTCAGAGCCTTAGGGATTTGAAATTTTGTTTTTGGCTGCCATTTTGTATTGTTTTCATGGCAACACTTTGACATTTTTTTTTTTACTAATTTTTTCTACTATTCTAAGTCATACTCTTTCAAATGCTTATACAAATTTTATATTAATATGAAAACAACGAAATAGATTCTTGATTTTCAAGACCGAATCCTTAACTGACTCACCATTTTGCATTACTGTGAGTTCTTCTTGATACTGCATATTTGAAATATCAGACAAATTCACTAACATTGACTGCAATCAATTTGTTTCAAATCAGAAAATCTTTCTTTAAATCAGCCGATAGAATTTTCAGATGATCGACAATAACAAGTATCAGTATAGCTGTATCAGTCACTTCACATTTCTGGAGCCAATGAAACTCTTCAAAATTTTTGTTGGAAATATATTTCTGACATAATTCAATAAAGGTAATAAAACCAAATATCTTAGCTTTTCCATCAACAAGAGTTTTATTCTTCCTTGAAGGTGGTTATTTAATATATTTTGTTTTTCAAAGATATCGGCTAGATAACTCACAAATGTTTTACTATCGACCGTTAACAGATACTTCATTTCAGGTTTGTCGCTTAAAAATCACTAAGAGTATCAAATAGTACCATAAATCATTTCACGCAGTTCTCTTTCGAGTGTCATCTTACGAGTGTGATGTAAAAGTCTCACATGGTCTGCATTTTGTTTTTTTACAAAATAGTTTGAAGAGACGCTCACATTTGGCATTAGCTTTAGTAACATTGATGCACTTTATAATTGAATTTAGTACTTCATTTAGAACAGGCGAAATATTTTTAGCTACCAAATTTGCCCTGTGAATAACACAATGCACAAGAAGCATTTCTTGATTCTCATCTTTCAGCAATTTTAAGCAGCCATTTTTCTTGCCTATCATTTTAGGAGTACCATCTATGGCACAAGATGGTATATTTTTCAAGTTGGTATATTTTTGACATCTAAGTAATTTTTTGCTTATTATATACATCTTTGGGGGTAGGGTGCTTTCAATGATTTACAGAACAACATCTCTTCACCAAAACCCTCATTATCAATATATCTTGCGTAAGTTATCAATACTACTTATCAGCAATGTCTCTCATCCATTGATTCATCCATTTGCACTGAGAATTTTCTTATTTTCAGCTTTTTAACAAGTTGTATTTCAATATCTTCACTCATTTCGTCTATTCTATTGCTAACAGTATTGTTACTGAGTGGCATAGCTTTCACCTCTTTGTCATCTTTTTCCAGAACCGTTTTAAGAAATGCTGATATTGATGGTTTGATTAAATTCTATCCTATAGCATGATTTTCTCGCATTTAGCAATGAGCAAGAAATTTGATAACTAGCCTCAAGATTACAATTGACAGTTGCAGTACGAGCAGTAAATATGGACTTTAATGTTGCTCTTTTTTCAAAATTTGTCTTTAAAGTTTGAAACTAATTCAAATCTTAATTAATATGAGCTCTATGTTTCGCCTTCAAATGCTATTCAAGACTAGCTCGTTTCATTAATTCGTTGATCAATCATTGTTGGCATAAAAGACATTAATGTGGAATACATTAATATAATAATATTTCACATCAGGTGATATACGTTGAGAAAATTGATTATTATAGCATGACTATTTGAAGAAGAAAAAAAAAATCATTAACAATATTTATACTCACATTTATGTGGTCAAATCTGCTCTTCTGAAAAAGTATGCGGTGTTCTCTTCTAATTAGCTCTGATAAATTCTAACCTCCAATAGTTATATCTTCTACGTGAAGCTCTTCGGTTCTCTTCTGCTTTTCTCGTATAATCTTGCCTAACAGTCATGTACTATAGTTGTTCTATGTCTAGTTCTCTATTTTTATTCCATCTACCTCATAGCTGTTCTGTATTTGGCTCTCTATCTGCTCTATTATTCCCTCTTCTTAAAGTCCAAAGTCCATATATATGGGTGAATATTCTATTACTTTACTATTTCAAAACTTTGTTCTCAGGACTGCGATTTTCCACATCTGCTACTCTCTTGGAAAAGACTCATTTTACTTTGACTAACGACATTCTTCTGTCATTGTCTAAAAATGTATGTATGTCCCATCCACGCCTTCTCAATCTGTTGTTAAACATGAAAAACAAGATCTCATGATATTCTACTGTAATCCATATATAAATGTTCATTCGCTTACTATACAACTACAAAATGGTACTCTAGTGACACCTGTATAATACAGATGCACAGTGAGTATCCAGTACTCTGGTAATCAGACTAATGTCCCATAACTTGTATTTGAGTCAAATCGCCTTGATGTTTCTTGGTTTCTTTTCCCATCGTACCGAACATTCCAAGCCAAATCAAACTTCGAACCTGCTTTCTGTGGCGGAAATATATGATATGCGTGGCTCTGTCCAATATTATTACATACTCAAGATTGCACTGTATAAACTCATTTTGGTCTTCATGACAAGGTTGGCAAATGACGGACACATTACAGTTTTTTTTTAAAATATGACTTGATTTTAACACAATAACACATGCTTTTCCGCTTTCAAAGCTTTGTTAAAAGGAGGTAAAAATGTACCTAGATATAAGTACTTTCCACTCATTGAGAATTTTTAAAACTTCAGTAAAGTGATTGTGAAGCAACATTCGTTTTTGTAAACAGACATCCAAAAGCCAATATATCGGTTTTGCAATATCATGAACATTAGTTAAACTCCAAACGAGTCCATTGCCCCCTAAACGATGAAAATGCTCTCGTGGGGCGCTCCACGTGGGAAACAGGGATCTATATGGTCAAATAGAGATAGTACGGAAAACAAAGTAGAGGTACAACATTGAAAGATTTCCCTGCATGCTAAATTAATGAAAGCCTCACCATTTGTGAAAGTTGTACTATTGGAATGTTTTATCTTCAATGCATGTCAAATTTCTGGAAGTCTCAAGACCATATGTCAACCGGTTCTCTCTTTCATTTATAAACATGATTGTGTGTGTGTTTGGCATTACAAATTGTTCACAAATTAAGGATGAGAATTTGTCAGTGATACACATGACATTTTCATTGCAAAGATGAGCAGTATAGCTAGTATAATATCTAAGTGGGATAGTAACTTGAAGAAGTTGACGCAAATTAGTTTATCAGTGATAGAAACAAATTAGTTTATGAGCAGTATAGCTAGTATAATATCTAAGTGGGATAGTAACTTGAAGAAGTCGACACAAATTAGTTTATCAGTGATAGAAACAAGATTTGAACAACTAAAAAATCATCCATCAGAATCATGTATACAAAAATTCAAGATTGGCAATTCAGTCATGTGTACATATGGACAGACACTTCAGACTGCAGAGCACATACTTCAAGACTACCGCAAATATGATATACTGAGGCAAACTCACTGACTTAACGAAACAACGCTGGACAGAAACTACACAAACGTCTGTGGGGGAGGGGGAGGGGGTTGTTACATCTAATCTTGGATGCTGTGTCAACATTTGGCAAATAGTGTTGTGGATATAAGAGAAGACTGCAGTAAAACTACGAGCAATTGGCAAACACGTAAAAACAAAATACCATAGTTTTACAAAGTACATTAACTCCTTGTGGACCAAATGCCACACTACGCTTTGGATTGGGTGCCTTTACCAGGAGCCTAACTACACTTTGGATTGGGTCCCTTTTTTACCAGGAGCCACACTAAAGGGCATTTTTTAATTTAAAAACAAATGGCTTGTAAAAGCATGGTTTTGGTCCTGGTCCACTAAGAGTTAACAATATACAGCATTGTTGGCACCAAAGGCCATTATCCAAAATGGTAGTAATGGGAAATATAAATACACTAGAATTTTAACTACCAAGTCTAAACTAGATGACAGTAGACAAATAGTTGCAGCAAATGATGAATAGTATTGTGGATAAAAGGGGAAGACAACAGTAAAACCATGTATGACTGACTAAAACAATCTCATTGTTGTCAGCGTTAGCAATATATATATATCTAGTACTGCTTTTTAATGTAACTGAATATGGACTTGTGTTGATATATTTCTACAATGACAGGACTTAGGATTTCATAGCAAGGAGAAAAATGGCAGCTTTGATCTGACAGTCTACAGTCCATACTGGATTATCAACTTGGCTGACCAGGATATAGCCTTGAGGGTATGTTCATACATTTACTTTAGTAACATGTTCTTCAAGATTACTTCTTCTTCTTTTCTATAATCCAGTTTGGCCTCACAGTGTCAGGATAGAAGATATTTATAGAATGAGCATTTTTGTGCACTTCATAGTGTCATTCACTGCCTCTGTTATTTCTGTGGTCATCCTTTTGCCGGGATGGCCTTTTTGCTCTGTATCCACTGTATCGGGTAGAAATCCCTTTGATGGGAAAACCATCTGTTGGTCATCTTCTTATGTGAGCAAACCATTTAATTTGGTGATTCTTGATGTTCCGTACTGACATTGTACCCACTTTTGTTCTGATTTTCTACTGACTTTGTACTCCACTTTGTTCTTGATGTCACGCATTGTACCCACTTTTGTTCTTGATTTTCCCACTGACATTGTACCCACTTTTGTTCTTGATGTTCCGTACTGACATTGTACCCACTTTTGTTCTTGATGTTCCGTACTGACATTGTACCCACTTTTGTTCTTGATGTTCCGTACTGACATTGTACCCACTTTTGTTCTTGATGTTCCGTACTGACATTGTACCCACTTTTGTTCTTGATGTCGTACACATTGTATCCTTTTGTTCTGATGTCGCACTGACATTGTACCCACTTTGTTCTTGATGTCGACTGACATTGTACCACTTTGTTCTTGATGTTCCTACTGACATTGTACCCACTTTTGTTCTTGATGTCCACTGACATTGTACCACTTTTGTTCTTGATGTCCTACTGACATTGCACCCACTTTGTTCTGATGTTCAGACGACATTGTACCCACTTTTGTTCCTGATGTCTACATTTCTATCACAATAACACTAACAATACACAGCAATGTTTCCACCAAACAGTGTACACACTTTTGTTCCTGATGTCTACATTTCTATTGGGAAAGACATCACAAACAAAATACTGTAGTTTCACAAAAACAATAACAATACACAGCAACGTTTCCACCAAACATTGTTGTGTATTGTTTTTGTATTTTGTAAAACTAGTCATCTTTCTTTTTCTTTCTTTCTTTCTTTCGAATCCTGTATGCCTCACAGCGTCAGGTCAGGAAGAGATTTCAAAACGGGCCCTAGTATGCGCTCGAGATAGTCTCTTTCGCGCTCTGTTATCTCTGAGGTCCATCTTTTGTGGCCGGCCTTTTGCTTTGTACCCATTGTATCGGAGCAGCATTGCTCTTTGAGGTGCACTGTCTGATGGTAATCTGCTTACGTGCCCGAACCATTTAATTTGTTGTTTTTTGATGAAGTCTAGTACTGATGTTGTACCCACTTTTTCCTGATGTCTTCATTTCTCAACCGGCCTCTTCTTGTTACACCCAGCATTCTGCGTAGACACTTCATCTCTATTGTGACTAGTTTTCTTCTATCGTTGTTGTCACGTCCAGGTTTGGCACTGGTAATATAATGGGGAGAAAGATTGTGTTGAACATTGCTCTTTTTGTGTTCATGGTGACGTGTTTGCATCTTAAAATTGGCGCCATTTGCCCTATCATTTGATTTGCTTTGTTGCATCTGTGTTGAATTTCATTAGTTATTCTTCCATTTGCTGAAAAAATGCTCCCCAGGTATGTGAAATTTTTTTCTTGATTTAGTAGGTGATTATCGATGGAGATGTTGGTAGTGTTTTCCTCTCTGGCGAATGTCATTACTTCTGTTTTGTCGATGTTAATTCTCATGTTGTATTCGTTACATGCTAACTGGAGTCTGTTGATGTGTTGTTGTAGCTGTTCTTCTGTTGTTGATATGATTGCCTGATCGCCCGCAAAAGAAATTCATTTAAGAGTTCTCCGAGGTTGTTTCTTCGCTGGTGTTAGCTATTTTACAAATGTGATCAATGTACGGATGAATAGCAGGGATAGTACGTAACCTTGTCTTACTCCTGACCCTACGTGAAACTTTTCTGATAATCCTGTATTTGTTCTAATCGTACATTGGGTGTCAGTATAAATGTTCTTGCAAAGGTTGATTAGGTGTTCATTAACCCCATAGGTTGTTAGTATTTTCCACAACTTGTGCCTATCTACGCGGTCGAACGCTTTTCCTGATCTACAAATGCAACGTGTAACTGTTTGTCGGATTCGATAGTCCTTTCTACTAACTGTCTGAGGGCTAATATTTGCCTGTACAGCTTTTGTTCTTCCTGAATCCCATTTGGGAGTCATTAAGCTGTGGCTCGATGATGTGGCGGAGCCTTTCTCAAGTATTTTGCAGAATATTTTCCCAGTGTGGCTCAGTAGCGCTATGCCTCTATACTTTGTACAGTCCCTCTTGCTACCTTTCTTCTTCCAGATGGGAACAATTGTAGCATTCCTCCAATCTTCTGGTGTTTCTTTTGTGATCCAGACTTGGTTGAATAGTCTATGGAGCCAGCTGATTCCTACCTCTTTAGTTGTTTTGATTAGGTCGGCCGGGATATTGTCTGGGCCTGGTGTTTTATTAGGTGGGGCCATATTTACAGCATTTCTGATCTCTGATAGTGTTATGCTTGGTTCTACTTCTGAAGTTACATTTACTGTGTGTTCTTGAGTGTTCGGTTGGTCCTCTTGTTGTAGGTTGAGAAGTTCACTAAAGTATTGTCGCCATCTGTTCATTATCATTTTGGATCATTAAGAGCTTGGCCGTTTTCATCGTTAATAATTTCAGTTAGGTCATATTGTTCTTGTCTTTCCCGCATAGCTTTAATTTTCTTGTAAAAATGTCTTGTTGAATTTTGTAGTCTGAATTTAATGTTTCGCTCTAATCTTGCCATGCTTGTATTTTAGACTTCTTTATTATCTCCTTGGCTTGTTTTCTAGCTGTTCTATACTCAGTGAGGTCGTTTTGATGTTTGTTTTTTGCCCATAAGTTGTATCTGTGTTTTTTCTCCTTACCGCTAGTTTTACTTCGTCATTCCACCAAGTTGTGATTTTTGGTCGGGTACCTCTGGATTTTACTGTTCCGCATGTTCTTTGGCTGCTTCTAATAAAGTTCTCTTAAATACTGTCCATTCTTCTTCTACTGACTTGCTTTCTTCAGTTAGTTTAGCAAAATTATCTGGACTCTTGAAGATATGACTCTTGTATGTTGACATCTGTTAATTTATTGATTTTGATTATTTCTTTTGTAGTCGTGTGTTGCCCTCTGGTACTCTTCTTGTGTGTTCTGATAGTCATAACTACCGCTTTGTGGTCCGTGTCTATGCATAAATTTGGTATAGCTCTAGCGTCTACCACTGACCTTCTTTTTGATCTTTTGACTAGAATGAAATCTATTTGGCTCTTGCAGTCTAAGTTGTTCCATTTGTACCAGGTATAAATGTGGGATTGCCGGTGTTGAAATTGTGTGTTGGTAATAATTAGGTCATGCTGGTTACACAATTCCAGAAGTCTTATGCGCTTTCCATTTCTCTGACTAGTGTTGTTCCAAGTGTCCTAGATATGACTCAACTCCTGTCCTATCAGAACCTAAATGTGCATTAAAATCACCCAATAGAAAGTAGTCTCCCCTGATTTGATTCTATTTATAGTATCGCTAATGACGTCATAAAATTCATCGATTCTTCTATATTGTCAGCACTATTACACGGCGCAGAATTTGAATGTAGGTCGTGTCCATGTCGTTTTCCGTATTGGATTGTCATTATTCTTTATGATGATTTCAAATAGCTTGTCCTGAGCAGAACTTTCCACCCCAACAGTCCTCCAGAATTTCTCTCTCATAGGCCTCTGCGGCTGTCATGTTCAAACCATCAGTTACATCCTGAATCCATATTTCCCGTGGTCTTCCTCTTCTTCTCTTTGCCGGTATGCCTCCTCCATGATGGTCTTCTCCAGCCCTTCATGTCTTTTTATATGTCCAAAATATCTGAATTTTCTTTCTTATTTGTAGCATCAGCCAGTTTTCTTTTATTTTGAGTTCTTTCTGGATAGATCTATTTGTTCTCTTCTCTGTCCATGATATACAAGAACTCTTCTGTAACACTTGTATTCAAAAGCACTTATATGTTTTTCCACTGCCTTATTAAATGTCCATGCTTCACACCCATACGTTGTCACTGGGAATATGCATGCTCTTAGTATTCTGATCTTTGTTTTCTTATCAATTCGTCTCCATACTGTTTTGAGTTGTTTAATTTTTTGTAAAGCCATATTTGTTCTTTTAATTTCCTTCATCCCATTTCCATCTGTTGTTAGCAGTGAACCAAGATATTCAAAACTGTTCACATTTTCTACTTTCTCTCTATTGACAAAAATATCTTTTGTCATGTTCATTTTATCCTTTGTCAATATTTGTGTTTTGGCCACATTGAGAGATCAAAACTACAGTACTTTGTTTTTATGTGTTTGGCTATTGCTATATAGTTTTACTGCAGTCTTCCCTGATATCTTCATTTCGAAACAGTTTCTTCTTGGTACTCCCAGCATTCTGCATAGACACCTCATCATGTTTTTACTTTGTAACTTTGGGATAGTTGAGTCTGTTGCATGTTCCCTTCAGTACTTATCTCTGATCTTGTTTCTGAGAATACATCAGTCAACTGAAAACTGCTGATGAAGCAGTCTGTTTTTCTGAACAACATCCAACATTGAGTTTTACTTCTTGCTTGAGCCTGTCATCTTTGAACCATGACATAGTTTAGAGAACATAACTTAAGTTACTTAACATGACAATTTTACAGGGTGGCGCCTCTTTATTATTTAGACTGCATCAGTGGATAATTTATTCAGTAGATACTCAGTGGCAGAAGATAGAGACAGGAGTGGAGTGCTTTGATTTGATTTGTTTCGCCCGAGTGGTTACCAGGGCCCAAATTTGGGGTGAAAGAATAGAACCACTGTTACCTGCCACGCATGTCATAAGGGGCGACTAAGGAGGTTTTGCTGAAATTGGTTGCATATGTCCGCTAGGGAATGCTAACTCGAAACAAATGCTTGTAGAAAACGGATGCACCAGGCCGTAAGGTGCATAACATGGTGCAACGACCCCTCACAATGAGGAATGGGGTGCTGGAGTGCATTGATTTAAGAAGATACTCAAAGACAGGAGTGGAGTGCTGGAGTGCATTGATTTGATTTGTTAAGAAGATACTCAAAGACAGGAGTGGAGGCTTGATTTGATTTGTTCAGAAGATACTCAAAGACAGGAGTGTAGTACTGGAGTGCTTTGATTTGTTCAGAAGATCCTCAAAGACAGGAGTGGACTGTTGGAGTGCATTGATTTGTTCAGAAGATCCTCAAAGACATGAGTGTAGTGCTGGAGTGCTTTGATTTGTTCAGAAGATACTCAAAGACAGGAGTGTAGTGCTGCAGTGCATTGATTTGATTTGTTCAGAAGATATTTAAAGACAGGAGTGTATTGCTGCAGTGCTTTGATTTGTTCAGAAGATACTTAAAGACAGGAGTGTAGTGCTGCAGTGCATTGATTTGTTCAGAAGATACTTAAAGACAGGAGTGTAGTGCTGCAGTGCTTTGATTTGTTCAGAAGATACTTAAAGACAGGAGTGTAGTGCTGCAGTGCATTGATTTGATTTGTTCAGAAGATATTTAAAGACAGGAGGTATTGCTGCAGTGCTTGATTTGTTAGAAGATACTTAAAGACAGGAGTGTAGTGCTGCAGTGCATTGATTTGATTTGTTCAGAAGATACTCAAAGACAGGAGTGTAGTGCTGGAGTGCATTGATTTGATTTGTTCAGAAGATACTTTAAAAACAGGAGTGTAGTGCTGCAGTGCTTTGATTTGTTCAGAAGATACTTAAAGACAGGAGTGTAGTGCTGCAGTGCTTTGATTTGATTTGTTCAGAAGATACTTAAAGACAGGAGTGTAGTGCTGCAGTGCTTTGATTTGTTCAGAAGATACTTAAAGACAGGAGTGTAGTGCTGCAGTGCATTGATTTGATTTGTTCAGAAGATACTTAAAGACAGGAGTGTAGTGCTGCAGTGCATTGATTTGATTTGTTCAGAAGATACTCAAAGACAGGAGTATAGCGCTGCAGTGCTTTGATTTGTTCAGAAGATACTTAAAGACAGGAGTGTAGTGCTGCAGTGCATTGATTTGATTTGTTCAGAAGATACTCAAAGACAGGAGTGTAGTGCTGGAGTGCATTGATTTGATTTGTTCAGAAGATACTTAAAGACAGGAGTGTAGTGATGCAGTGCATTGATTTGATTTGTTCAGAAGATACTTAAAGACAGGAGTGTAAAGCTGCAGTGCTTTGATTTGATTTGTTCAGAAGATACTTAAAGACAGGAGTGTAGTGCTGCAGTGCTTTGATTTGTTCAGAAGATACTTAAAGACAGGAGTGTAGTGCTGCAGTGCTTTGATTTGATTTGTTCAGAAGATACTTAAAGACAGGAGTGTATTGCTGCAGTGCTTTGATTTGTTCAGAAGATACTTAAAGACAGGAGTGTAGTGCTGCAGTGCATTGATTTGATTTGTTCAGAAGATACTTAAAGACAGGAGTGTATTGCTGCAGTGCTTTGATTTGTTCAGAAGACATGTTCAGTTTGACCATGTTTAGATTGGTCCCTCTCTGTAGTAAAGACACCCCACATACCGAGAGTATTGCACAAACTCTGTAGCTTCTGCAACAATTTAGGGATAGCCAGAAAAAATACGCTCATGAACATTCTGAAAGAATGTCACAGTCTGGATGTGAACTCACGACCTTCTAAATGTGAGGCATATCGAAATAGGGGAAGACTGCAGTAAAACTTGGTAAATAGTGAAACACGTACAAAGTACTATAGTTTTACAAAATACAGAAACAGTGACGATAAACAGCAACGTTTCGACCAACAAGGCCTTTATCAAAACGAACAAACAGGAGTGACAAATTAAAATGAAACACAAATGGACGACCAAATACAAACGTATCTAAGGAAAATCTGGAATGATACTGGCCATTCAGGAGCTTTCGATGTCCAGGTCACAGCCATCCGATCATGTTCCTCTGATGATTGTAGTTGATTTGCTCTGGAGAATCTGTTGATTTCTTTGTATGGTACCTTGCGACCACGCGGGCTCAACGTATACATTCTTATGCTTCTTAGTACTTTCTCTTCCAATGCTTTGTAATCTATATGGGTATATGTTGCATGTATTACATTCTTATGCTTCTTAGTACTTTCTCTTACCATGCTTTGTAATCTATATGGGTATATGTTGCATGTATTCAAGTATATATTTACTAGATGTTTCATTGTTTCTTTTTCCGTTCTATTTCTAGTTTTTATGTGTGTTTTTGTGTTACATTTATTTCGTTATTCGTTTTTATTCCAGATTTTCCTTAGATACGTTGTATTTGGTCGTCCATTTGTGTTTCATTTTAATTTGTCACTCCTGTTTGTTCGCTTGCTTGATAAAGGCCTTTTGGTCAAACGTTGCTGTTTATCGTCACTGTTTCTGTATTTTGTAAAACTATAGTACTTCGTTTGTACGTGTTTCACTAAATGTGAGGCAGCAGCTTTACCGCTTAGCCACAGAGACCTCAAAATATGAAATGTTAGAAATTTGGAAGGATTGAGATATAGATATTACAAAAATGGGTCAAGGTGAAACATGTAAAATGAAATGAATGTAGTTTCACAAAGTACCAAAAAAACAAGATACAGCACAGTTTCAACCAAAAGTCACTTATCAAACAAAGGATACAAAACAAAGAACAAGTTTAAGACAGTTCTTATGTCACATGACAGATACAGTCACATGATAAATGCCTAACTTGTGTAAAGTAAAAATATGTGACTCTGTGACAGGATTGAAGTGCATTGATGTATAAAGAAAACAGTGGGCAACACTTTGATATATTGTTCTATAGTAGCTTATCATATCTGTTGTTGTGTCATATAGGAAGATGATAAAGATAGCCCACTTGTGCACAAGAAAGGAAGCAAGGATATTATGCTGTTCTACTTCCGTGACAAGGCCATGTTTGGGGCACCACCAAGAGAAAGGTAAGCTTTGTTATACATTGTAGCAGAGGCAGACCATGCATGCCTAGAACCATACTAGAAATGTGAGATAGTGTTTAATGGAGATATGATTTCTTAGAGGAGTTGAAGTGAAATAGTGTTTAATGGAGATATGATTTCTTAGAGACGGATTAGAAGTGAGACAGTGTTTAATGGAGATATGATTTCTTAGAGACGGATTAGAAGTGAAATAGTGTTTAATGGAGATATGATTTCTTAGAGACAGATTAGAAGTGAGTGTTTAATGGAGATATGATTTCTTAGAGACAGATTAGAAGTGAGATAGTGTTTAATGGAGATATGATTTCTTAGAGACAGATTAGAAGTGAGTGTTTAATGGAGATATGATTTCTTAGAGACAGATTAGAAGTGAGATAGTGTTTAATGGAGATATGATTTCTTAGAGACAGATTAGAAGTGAGACAGTGTTTAATGGAGATATGATTTCTTAGAGACGGATTAGAAGTGAGACAGTGTTTAATGGAGATATGATTTCTTAGAGATGGATTAGTAGTGAGACAGTGTTTAATGGAGATATGATTTCTTAGAGACAGATTAGAAGTGAGACAGTGTTTAATGGAGATATGATTTCTTAGAGACAGATTAGAAGTGAGACAGTGTTTAATGGAGATATGATTTCTTAGAGACAGATTAGAAGTGAGATAGTGTTTAATGGAGATATGATTTCTTAGAGACAGATTAGAAGTGAGATAGTGTTTAATGGAGATATGATTTCTTAGAGAAGGATTAGAAGTGAGACAGTGTTTAATGGAGATATGATTTCTTAGAGACAGATTAGAAGTGAGTGTTTAATGGAGATATGATTTCTTAGAGACAGATTAGAAGTGAGACAGTGTTTAATGGAGATATGATTTCTTAGAGACAGATTAGAAGTGAGACAGTGTTTAATGGAGATATGATTTCTTAGAGACAGATTAGAAGTGAGATAGTGTTTAATGGAGATATGATTTCTTAGAGAAGGATTAGAAGTGAGATAGTGTTTAATGGAGATATGATTTCTTAGAGACAGATTAGAAGTGAGTGTTTAATGGAGATATGATTTCTTAGAGACGGATTAGAAGTGAGACAGTGTTTAATGGAGATATGATTTCTTAGAGACGGATTAGAAGTGAGACAGTGTTTAATGGAGATATGATTTCTTAGAGACAGATTAGAAGTGAGATAGTGTTTAACTCTTTCCACGCCCATTTATTTCCTCAGTTTTAACATTTAATTTAAGGAGGTAAAAATGCAATGGGTTATTTTTTTTCAAATCATAACTACTCATCAATAAATAAACATATATATATCTTATCATATACTAATTTGAAGAAAACTGGACAACCTATTAGAATAACAAAGTTAAATAGCAATACATGGAATATTTTAGAAGAAACTGGGACAAATATGACAACATAAATAGAAAAAATTATAAATTGTTAGTGACATATGCAACACTATTTTGACATTATAACAGCATCTTCAGAATGTATCCTATGTGCTTTAGAAATTATTTTGTAATCCAATTTGTGAAGTCCAGGCAAAATTTTATAACAATATATCATAGAAATGAAGATATGATGAAAAGTTGACACCAATTATGATGATGAAAATGTTGTGAAAACACAAAATTGAAAAATGACAAAATAAACTGTACACTGTACACTGTGACCATGCAGTTAGTGAATAACTGACTACACTTTGTGGAAGGCCTCAAAACAATCCTTAGGATGTAAATGTGGCTGATTCGGGCATCCTAGGCAAACAAAGTGGGTGTCGCTTCCTGGTGAGTAGCACAGACAACACAACTTCTATCCCGTTTGATATAAGAAATGATGTGTTTCTTATCTTGGAGGGGTGCCATGGGGTTTGCAGCTGGTTGTCGACCGCGCCTTCGAGGAGCAAGACCTTCTTCAGGAAATGTCACAGCGGCATGCTGTGTTAGCTGTGTCAGAAGCTCTCGTTTGAACTTCTTCAGGGACAATCCTGTCGTGTCTGCTTCTCGCGTCAAGGTGTACAGAATGAAGGAGTTGACTTGGGTGACTTCAAGTAGCCAATAAAACACCTTCTTCCACCATTTTATTGTTTTCCTTTCAAAAGAACAATAATAGGTGACTTTTTGGTCTAACTTGTCACACCCATTCATGTATTTGTTGTATTTGTGTATCATGGATGGCTTGTCAACATCCTTGCATCGTGTTGTCTCAACAACCGCTCTGTGCTCACCATGAGGACACTCTTTTTTGCTTTTATCCCTATAACCAACGCACATCATGGTTTCATCCTGATTTTGAAACCAGCGCATTTCACTGTATGCAAGGTTGAGGGACTTCAGTTGCAGAGGAAAGCTAACGCGATTGATGTTGAGCGTGCCGTGTAATATTGCTGTGCTCAAGCAGGTAATCAACAAGGACACGGGTCGTGTAAAAACGATCTGCATATATCTTATGCCCGTTCCAACATTAGCAAGTAATGTATCAAATATTTTCACTGCGTGACTTGATGTATAATCAATTTCAGGATTATAAGATGTGTCCGCACCAAAATATGGTAAGATGTTGTGGACGTATCCTGAGCCGAGTCGCACAGGCCAAAGGTTTTTATATGGTATTTGCTTGGCTTGCTGGCATTGTACTGCTTGAACTTCCACCTCCCTTTATACCCGATCACCATCTCATCAATACTGAGTTCTTGATACGGGTAGAACGCAGCTTCGGTACTTTTAGGAGAACATTCATGAAGGGTTCAATTTTATCTTTTCCTTCAGAATGTTCCTCGCCTGCATGGAGCATCGTAAAGTATATATCTTGGAAGCGTTTACGAGTAAACATTACGTGGAACCATGGAGCATAAAACTCAGGTGCCAGAGACCAGTAATCAGGGATCTCAGGCCGTCTGGCAATTCCAATCATAATCATTACGGCCAGAATTTATCAACTCGTGGGGCGTAATGTCAACCCAACGAGAGAACACTGACCGTTGGAGAGATGGAGTGTTGACAATAATTTACTCCTGGCATAAGAGTTTATTGTCTTCAAAAGTAAGACTTTACCTCATCATCAAACAGCAATGAAAAACATTCAAGTGCTGTCGAATCTGAGGTAAGTCCTGACTCAGGAGACACACCTGGCTGTTGCTTTGGGTGGAATCTAAAAGCATTTTTTTGTAGAGCCTTCTCTTATCTCCTGCCATTCCTCTCTTACCACTGGCACTGGGGCAGCTGTTGTTCGAGCTGCAAATTTTCCTCTACCTCTGCCGTTTCCAGTACCAGTATTTACAGCAGATCTCGGACGTTTTGGCACAGGCTGCTCAGCATCGGAATCATACTGGCTGCAGCTAGCTGCTCCAGTTGGGCTTTGATGGTTTGAATGATTCTCATTTTCCTGAATCTCTTGATATATTCGGGATCCGAATCATCACTAATACTACTAATACTACTATTATCAGAATCATTCATACATTTTTCTAAGAAAATAAGCGCCTGCTCGCCTGAAACACGCATAGTACGCTTGTTACCTGATGGGCCTGGTTCCATATTGTTTGTTTACAAAAATGCGTCTGTAGCAACGAAAATAAACTTGAAGCAAATTGCAACGTGGGTGAATGAACGATGAAATCAAAAGTGAAAGTGACGCTATTTAAGTTAGGAACCGGAAGAATACTATTAAAAACTAAAATTAGGAAGTAAAACTAGAAAGACGTATAAACGAACAATTCGAAGCAATGGCGAACGAAACAACTTGAATGACGCAGAGTACGGCTTAAAGCTGCAACCGAGTCGCTGTGGCGCAGTGTGCGGCTAAAGCGGGGAAAGAGTTAATGGAGATATGATTTCTTAGAGACAGATTAGAAGTGAGATAGTGTTTAATGGAGATTTGATTTCTTAGAGACAGATTAGAAGTGAGATAGTGTTTAATGGAGATTTGATTTCTTAGAGACAGATTAGAAGTGACATCCTTTTCTGTATGCATCGAACTTGATAAAGAATGCAGGCAACGCAACCCACTTGTTGTGGAGGCAGAGGTTCAGGCATTAATTTCTGAGAACGCATCTGAGCATGATGTAATCATTTATACGGATGGTTCGGTGATTCGACATGTCGGGCTCGTGGGCTTTCACTGTTCAGGTCGGAGTGATGTTGTGAAGGAAGACAGTGGTGGTTTTGCCGTGACTACAAGCAGTCTCACTATGGAAATCATGGCGTACTAAAGCGATGATTTGGCTAGAATCACAGACTTTATCCATGCATGTTTTCTCAGTGACTCAATGAGTATGCTCAGGAAGATTGAAACAGGCATGTAGGAGACATTGGATAGAATCGCTGGGGAGGTCTAAGCTGACAAAGATCAGTTTATTTTTGTGCCAGGGCATGCAGGTGTAAGGGGAATGAGCTGCGGATAGGCTTGCAGGTATGGCTGCTGTCCAAAGCGGACGAGCAATGGACCAGGCTGATATTATAAATTCCTTAAGGAGAGAGGGCGTGTACATGATTCAGGTGATAGCGGTGAATCCACAACACTAACCAGACTGCAAGACCTCAAAGTTAAGTGTGGTGTAGCTCAACAAGAACGCTATGTTGGCAGACAAAGAAGAATTGTAAACAACAAAGAACCGGTGTCGTTAGTCGCCACACGCTGATGGACATACTGAGGAGAGATCGGAGCACTTATGGACTAATTTGTTGGCGTCAGTGATGGTGATCCGCACTAAAACTAAACTAAGATTAGAAGTGAGATAGTGTTTAATGGAGATTTGATTTCTTAGAGACAGATTAGAAGTGAGACAGTGTTTAATGGAGATATGATTTCTTAGAGACAGATTAGAAGTGAGTGTTTAATGGAGATATGATTTCTTAGAGACAGATTAGAAGTGAGACAGTGTTTAATAGAGATATGATTTCTTAGAGACAGATTAGAAGTGAGATAGTGTTTAATGGAGATATGATTTCTTAGAGACAGATTAGAAGTGAGATAGTGTTTAATGGAGATATGATTTCTTAGAGACAGATTAGAAGTGAGTGTTTAATGGAGATATGATTTCTTAGAGACAGATTAGAAGTGAGACAGTGTTTAATGGAGATATGATTTCTTAGAGACAGATTAGAAGTGAGTGTTTAATGGAGATATGATTTCTTAGAGACAGATTAGAAGTGAGATAGTGTTTAATGGAGATTTGATTTCTTAGAGACAGATTAGAAGTGAGACAGTGTTTAATGGAGATATGATTTCTTAGAGACAGATTAGAAGTGAAGTGAGTGTTTAATGGAGATATGATTTCTTAGAGACAGATTAGAAGTGAGACAGTGTTTAATGGAGATATGATTTCTTAGAGACAGATTAGAAGTGAGATAGTGTTTAATGGAGATATGATTTCTTAGAGACAGATTAGAAGTGAGTGTTTAATGGAGATATGATTTCTTAGAGACAGATTAGAAGTGAGATAGTGTTTAATGGAGATATGATTTCTTAGAGACAGATTAGAAGTGAGATAGTGTTTAATGGAGATTTGATTTCTTAGAGACAGATTAGAAGTGAGATAGTGTTTAATAGAGATATGATTTCTTAGAGACAGATTAGAAGTGAGATAAATGGCTGAATAATTGATATGTTAATGTTTCATCATTCATGAAGATGAATTATATGTCATATCATCATATTGCATAATAGATGTTGACAAAATTAACACTTTTGAAGATGAATTATATGTCCTATCATCATATTTCAAAATAGATGTTGACAAAATTAACACTTTCTGTACTGGGAGACGCATGTCATTGCAGAATGTTTAACCAGTTTAGACAATATGCTACAAGCTCTATCTTGCTGTTTTTCTCAAGTAAAATTGGTTCTAAACTTCAATTATATCTCATCATAGAATGTTAGACTGTACTGTTTCACATCTCATCATAGAATGTTAGACTAACTGTACTGTTTCATATCTCATCATAGAATGTTAGACTAACTGTACTGTTTCATATCTCATCATAGAATGTTAGACTAACTGTACTGTTTCATATCTCATCATAGAATGTTAGACTAACTGTACTGTTTCATATCTCATCATAGAATGTTAGACTAACTGTACTGTTTCACATCTCATCATAGAATGTTAGACTAACTGTACTGTTTCACATCTCATCATAGAATGTTAGACTAACTGTACTGTTTCACATCTCATCATAGAATGTTAGACTAACTGTACTGTTTCATATCTCATCATAGAATGTTAGACTAACTGTACTGTTTCATATCTCATCATAGAATGTTAGACTAACTGTACTGTTTCACATCTCATCATAGAATGTTAGACTAACTGTACTGTTTCACATCTCATCATAGAATGTTAGACTAACTGTACTGTTTCACATCTCATCATAGAATGTTAGACTAACTGTACTGTTTCATATCTCATCATAGAATGTTAGACTGTACTGTTTCACATCTCATCATAGAATGTTAGACTAACTGTACTGTTTCACATCTCATCATAGAATGTTAGACTAACTGTACTGTTTCATATCTCATCATAGAATGTTAGACTAACTGTACTGTTTCATATCTCATCATAGAATGTTAGACTAACTGTACTGTTTCACATCTCATCATAGAATGTTAGACTAACTGTACTGTTTCACATCTCATCATAGAATGTTAGACTAACTGTACTGTTTCAAACTCATCATAGAATGTTAGACTAACTGTACTGTTTCATATCTCATCATAGAATGTTAGACTAACTGTACTGTTTCACATCTCATCATAGAATGTTAGACTAACTGTACTGTTTCATATCTCATCATAGAATGTTAGACTAACTGTACTGTTTCACATCTCATCATAGAATGTTAGACTAACTGTACTGTTTCATATCTCATCATAGAATGTTAGACTAACTGTACTGTTTCACATCTCATCATAGAATGTTAGATTAACTGTACTGTTTCACATCTCATCATAGAATGTTAGTCTAATTGCTTTGCACATGAAGATGAAGAATATATATTATGTTGTGTTACCCTACAATTGGTATGTTGTACCTGCAAGTTATTTGTATGAAAAGACAGACCAGACAAACTTCTGATAATGATTATGTTTTGATGTCAATTGAATGCTGCAGTCATTCCCAGTAAGCATAGTTACTATTAGAAGAAGAAATGGTGTGAGTTTCATCTAAACACATGATTCATGATCCAACTGACATGTTTTCAGACATCAAGTACCAGGGTAGGACAGACCCCTCAATTTCTCAAATTCCTTATACTTCCAATGTTTTGTGCATCTCTCCCTTCATCCTTCCAAATTTCTCACCTTCCAATTTCCAGTCCTAAAACAACTTGTTATCAACTCAACTGTGTCCTGTGTTTGATGGTTGTCTAATGAAGTTCTCTTAGACACATCAAATATTCCAACTCATCTCCTATCTCAACCCATGTAATCATTGATTTCTTGTACAGTAGACTCTCATTAAACTGACACCCATGGGGATCCCTTGATGCATGTCAGATTAACCCAATGGGACTGCTGAGCCGATATGTCGGTTCAGAGTAATGTCCATGATGTTGCAATATTGATATATCAACTTTTGGATGTCTGTTGACAAAAACGAATGTATCTTCACAACCCCTTTACTGAAGTTAAAAAATCTTCAGAAATGGAAAGTACTTAAATCTAGGTACATTTCTACCTCCTTTTAACAAAGATTTGAAAGCAGGAAACATGTATTATTGTGTTAAAGTCAAGTCATATTTTTTTTTTTAAAACAGTAATGTGTCCTACATTTGCCAACGTTGTCATAAAGACCAAAATGAGTTTATACAGTGCAATCTTGAGTATTGTTAGATCAAATTATAACTTGTGATAGTAATGAAGAATATTTAATTGATGGTAATGACATTTCATTGTTTATGGAATGTAGTATCGATAGTTGTAATTCTAAGTCTAATGTGATAATTGCATCCAAAGAATGGGCATTGAACATACCATTTATTGACATGTCTGCACTAAAAATTGAATATTATAAAAACTACTGCACCTAATTAAATGAAATTTAGAATATATTCGCACATGGATTATCTTCATGTTACTGCTACTTCTGGAAACATCTATGAATATTAAGATGTAATACAAACCCGTGAGTATAAATATTTTTAATGATTTTTTTGTATTTTTAAAATAGTCATGCTACAATAATCTAATTTTCTCAAACGTATATCACCTGATGTAAAATATTATTATATTAATGTATTCACATCCAATTAGCAACAATTTAATATATAATATGTCATACTTTAGAGAAACAGTACTAGAGTTATCAAGGTTAAAACTACTTGACATTAAATGTTAAATTGTATTGCAAAATAAATACGTCCAGAGGTCAAAATAATGACAAAAGGTCAATGTAATTTCTTCTTGTTAGAGAGTTGCCAGTAAATGATGCCTAACTAATACTATATCTAATACTATACCATCAACTTGATATGGAATTCATATTCACATTTAAATACAGTCAATAAAACAGCCAATAAGGCATACAGTAAACAAACAAAGACAAACCACTTGAAGTAATACAGTTTTACAATGTCACCAATTTAAAAATACAAACATGTCACCATGAACACTAAAAGAGCATTGTTCAACATAATCTTTCTACCCACAATTGTACTATCAGTGCCAAACCTGGACGCTGACATCAAATGATAGCAGAAAACTAGGCATGACAGAGATAAGTGTTGCACAGAATTCTGGGAGTATCAAAGAGACGGTTTGAAATGAGACTTCAGGAAAAATGTGGGCACAACATCAGTACCAAACTTCATCAAGAAACAACAAATTGAATGGTTCAGCCACATAAGCAGATTACAACGCCTAAAAGGCAATTACTCATAAAGTGAATACAAAGCAAAAGCTGCCCACTAAAAGTGGACTTCAGAGATAAAGAGACAGCGAAAAACTGTTTATGAAATGACACCAAGGTTTTTATAAATCTCTTCTTATCCTAATGCTGTGAGGCAAAACTGAATTCCAGACAAGAAGATGCACACTTGTAACTGACATATTTCATCAACTCTGCTACTAGTAGGTACACAACTGGATTCGAGACAAGAAGATAAACACTTGTAACTGACATATTTCATCATCAACTCTGCTACTAGTAGGTACACAACTGGATTCGAGACGAGAAGATAAACACTTGTAACTGACATATTTCATCATCAACTCTGCTACTAGTAGGTACACAACTGGATTCGAGACAAGAAGAAAACACTTGTAACTGACATATTTCATCATCAACTCTGCTACTAGTAGGTACACAACTGATTCCAGACAGAAGATAAATACTTGTAACTGACATATTTCATCATCAACTCTGCTACTAGTAGGTATCACAACTGGATTCGAGAGAGAAGATGAACACTTGTAATGACATAGTTCATCATCAACTCTGCTACTAGCAGGTACACAACTGGATTCGAGGTGAGAAGATAAACACTTGTAACTGACATATTTCATCAACTCTGCTACTAGCAGGTACACAACTGATTCAGACAAGAAGATAAACACTTGTAACTGACATATTTCATCATCAACTCTGCTACTAGTAGGTACACAACTGGATTCGAGACAAGAAGATAAACACTTGTAACTGACATATTTCATCATCAACTCTGCTACTAGTAGGTACACAACTGGATTCGAGACAAGAAGATAAACACTTGTAACTGACATATTTCATCATCAACTCTGCTACTAGCAGGTACACAACTTGATTCCAGACAAGAAGATAAACACTTGTAACTGACATATTTCATCATCAACTCTGCTACTAGTAGGTAATAACTGGATTCGAGACAAGAAGATAAACACTTGTAACTGACATATTTCATCATCAAATCTGCTACTAGTAGGTACACAACTTGATTCGAGACAAGAAGATAAACACTTGTAACTGACATATTTCATCATCAACTCTGCTACTAGTAGGTACACAACTGGATTCGAGACGAGAAGATAAACACTTGTAACTGACATATTTCATCATCAAATCTGCTACTAGCAGGTACACAACTGATTCAGACAAGAAGATAAACACTTGTAACTGACATATTTCATCATCAACTCTGCTACTAGCAGGTACACAACTGGATTCGAGACTAGAAGATAAACACTTGTAACTGACATATTTCATCATCAACTCTGCTACTAGTAGGTACACAACTGGATTAGGACGTGAAGATGAACACTTGTAACTGACATATTTCATCATCAACTCTGCTACTAGTAGGTACACAACTGGATTCGAGACGTGAAGATGAACACTTGTAACTGACATATTTCATCATCAACTCTGCTACTAGTAGGTACACTAACTGGATTCAACGAGAAGATAAACACTTGTAACTGACATATTTCATCATCAACTCTGCTACTAGTAGGTACACAACTGGATTCCAGACAAGAAGATAAACACTTGTAACTGACATATTTCATCATCAACTCTGCTACTAGTAGGTACACAACTGGATTCGAGACAAGAAGATAAACACTTGTAACTGACATATTTCATCATCAACTCTGCTACTAGTAGGTACACAACTGGATTCGAGACTAGAAGATAAACACTTGTAACTGACATATTTCATCATCAACTCTGCTACTAGTAGGTACACAACTGGATTCGAGACGTGAAGATAAACACTTGTAACTGACATATTTCATCATCAACTCTGCTACTAGCAGGTACACAACTGGATTCGAGACAAGAAGATAAACACTTGTAACTGACATATTTCATCATCAACTCTGCTACTAGTAGGTACACAACTGGATTCGAGACTAGAAGATAAACACTTGTAACTGACATATTTCATCATCAACTCTGCTACTAGCAGGTACACAACTGGATTCGAGACGAGAAGATAAACACTTGTAACTGACATATTTCATCATCAACTCTGCTACTAGTAGGTACACAACTGGATTCGAGACAAGAAGATAAACACTTGTAACTGACATATTTCATCATCAACTCTGCTACTAGTAGGTACACAACTGGATTCGAGACGTGAAGATGAACACTTGTAACTGACATATTTCATCATCAACTCTGCTACTAGTAGGTACACAACTGGATTCCAGACAAGAAGATAAACACTTGTAACTGACATATTTCATCATCAACTCTGCTACTAGTAGGTACACAACTGGATTCCAGACAAGAAGATAAACACTTGTACTGACATATTTCATCATCAACTCTCTACTAGTAGGTCACAACTGGATTCCAGACAAGAAGATGAACACTTGTAACTGACATATTTCATCATGAACTCTGCTACTAGTAGGTACACAATTGATTGGAAACACCTGAAAGTGGATGAAGGAGAAGGATTCCTCAAGACATGAGACATATGGTCACAACTTTCTGCATGAACCACTCTGCTGCTCACCAGCGCTACAGCGCTAAGATTAAACTGATATTTCCGCTACAAATTAGATTATTTTTATTTCAAGTACAATGTTCCAATTTTTGGTCAGTTGTCTGAGAATGCCATTTGTTTAGTTCCTGTTACCTGGGAGTTTACTGTATACCTTCCCAACCACATTCTTTACATATATCATCTGAGAGACTACTGTATTACCACCCACCACATTGCTTTACAAACATCATCATCTGAGAGACTACTGTATTACCACCCACCACATTGCTTTACAAACATCATCATCTGAGAGACTACTGTATTCCACCACCACATTCCTTTACAAACATCATCATGGGTGGTAGAGAGCTGTACATAGAACATTGTAACTAGAGATGGTTTTAGAAACATTATCATCATCATCATGTGTGGTAAAGGGCTATACATAGAAGATTGTAACCAATATTGGCTTTACTAACACCATCATCATGTGTTATAGAGAACTGTAGAGAAAGCACACAATATTGCCGTCGAATTATTTTAGTTATTTCAATCACAATTTGAAATGGGATTCATGCTGTATTTATTATATCAGAATGAACCTTACAGATTGCAGCCATTTGTTGTCTTTGGCTAAGTCAATGAAACAGGGGGGGAGAACATTCACTGCTGCAGTCAAATTTTGTGCAATGTTTTAATATCAATAGATAAATGATGCTATCACATATGTACAATATGTTGAACTATCACTACTTAAAAGTTATCAGAGATTTGTTATCACACTTGGAGTTGTTATCACATAATAATAATAATCTGAATATAGGAATCAAGTGAAAAGAAAAAAGAGAAAGTGAAGGAGTTGAAAAAACCTGGCAAAGTAGGTTCTATATTTCAGAATTGGGCATGTCCAGGTATATGTCTTAGTAGTGGCCACATTGTACTTGCATTTTTGTTATTAGTGCTTGCTCAAGTCAGACAAAATAGCCAGACTAATGGAATTATTGCTTTTCTTGTATGTTTTATTCTTTCAGTTCTATTGTTTGGTCTAGTATATCGTGTACATTTGCTTGGTTATATGTTTAGTTTGCTATTGTCATTTATTGTCACTTGAGTTGATTGTCATTTGTTGTCATACTTTTTCCAGTCTTACATACACTTAGTCAAGTTTATAAAAGAACATAGGTTAAATTAGATCAACAGAATGTTACAGCCAACTTGTTCAAATTAGATCAACAGAATGTTACAGCCAACTTGTTCAAATTAATCAACAGAATGTTACAGCCAACTTGTTAAATTAGATCAACAGAATGTTACAGCCAACTTGTTCAAATTAGATCAACAGAATGTTACAGCCAACTTGTTCAAATTAGATCAACAGAATGTTCAGCCAATTGTTCAAATTAGATCAACGAATGTTACGCCAACTTGTTCAAATTAGATCAACATAATGTTACAGCCAACTTGTTCAAATTAGATCAACAGAATGTTACAGCCAACTTGTTCAAATTAGATCAACAGAATGTTACAGCCAACTTGTTCAAATTAGATCAACAGAATGTTACAGCCACCTTGTTCAAATTAGATCAACAGAATGTTACAGCCAACTTGTTCAAATTAGATCAACAGAATGTTACAGCCAACTTGTTCAAATTAGATCAACAGAATGTTACAGCCAACTTGTACAAATTGCAATCGATATATTCTTCTTCTAACGCTCCATATTGATCACTTGTTAAACCACTCTTTGTGATAGTTAAGTGTTCTGAGCTTAATAGTGATTGTACGCTGTGCCAGTTACGCGTCTACAAGCAGGCCAGCACCTCCGATTTCTGCAACGCTTTTTATTTGCTAGGGTAGCTTTCCTAGGCCCCTACCTCAGTCACCTCTTACTACATGCCTTGTAGGTAGCAGTGTTACTATTCTTTGCTCCCCTTGCTGCCCCGGCAATACATTATTGATATATTCAATTATCAAGAAGCATTTTTGCCATTAGAGAAATCAGCTACATTCATACACATACACACACACACACACACACATATACATAACTGCTTATATACCTGAGATCTCGTGGAGGGACAAAGTAACATATGAAATATATGTTGAAATATGCTGAGATTGACAACATGACCATTTCCTTCTCTCACTGCTGCCCAAAGTAGTTGGGTCACTAAGGATATCTTCCAACATTGACTATCTTCTGAAAACAATAACTTTGGGACAATCCTTCATGATAACATAGTGTAAGATTTGAAGCTGGTGCCTGAATCAACCACACTGGCAGGAGCATCTTACCAAGGATAAGTTCAGCTGAGAATAAGCTCTGAACTGAGAACTGATGAAGTCAGACTAAGTCAGGTCACTGGTTTCAAATGTGCCAGGGTAAAGCTGACCTTCATACATAATCTTTCTCTTAACTAACCCTCTAAAGGCAAAACTAACCCTCTAAAGGCACTTTTGTACAAATAAGTAAAAACAAGAACAAAAGGAAATGGAGATGGAAACAGGAAAATTGACCTTTGTAGTGTGAAGGTACAGTGATTGTCTCTCACACCAAAAGTACATCGTTTTGTTTTCCCTCTGAAACAATTACTCTATTTTCCAGTTAGTCCTGGTCTTTATGTAGTAGATTAAACACTTAGTCCTGTTACGTATGGATGATAAAACTAGGTCCCATCTTCAAGTTGGACAGACATCTAAAATAACCATTGACAGTTCAAAAAGAATAGGAGTAGGTTGAAAAGTCACTGCCCCGGATATAATGTTTTTTTTTTAATGAATATAAAATTCCTACCTATGGTTAGCATTGTGAAGATGATGATACCTGCAAGCCGGGTTTCAGTGCTACAAAGCTCATGTGTACTAGCGCTAGGATCTTGCTGTGTAAGAAAGAAAGAAATTGAAGCACACATGGTTATTTACCACAAGGCATCGATGATGGTTTTATCAAACAATCACAAGATGGACACAAACAAAACCTAGCAAAATAACTGGCTGATCTTTGTCTCATCTATTTTGTCTGTTATTTGATATATTTATTTTCTGAACACTTTAACAATGCATTGATCATTTTTATTATTTCCTCCTTGCTTTCTGTTGATGGTTTTGTTTGCTTATTTCTATGGATGAATCCTCACTGTCCCTGTATTGTATGTGCACACATATTACTGTTTAATTGTTCTATACTGCATGTGCATATAGTTGTATAGTGTGGGTATCACAAGTGCTAACATTATCATGCTATCTAAGTTTTCATATTTGTATTTTATTTGTAATTAAATCACTGACATTCATCCCATTTGTATATCTATGTATATCCTCCATAGACAATCACCCATTAAAACAAGTCAAAGACTTTACATATCTAGGGAGTATTTTTTCTGCAAACTGAAGAATAACTAATGAAATCCAACATAGATGCAACAAAGCAAATCAAATGAATAGGACAAATGGCGCCAATTTTAAAGTGCACACGTCACTATGAACACACAAAAAGCAATGTTCAACACAATCTTTCTCCCCACATTATGCTACCAGTGTCAAACCTGGATGCTGACATCAAATGATGGAAGAAAACTAGTCACGACAGAGATGAAGCATCTACGCAGAATGCTGGGGGTAACAAGAAGAGACCGGTTGAGAAATGAAGGCATCAGGAAAAAAGTGGGTACAACAACAGTACTAAACTTCATCAAGAAACAACAAATTAAGTGATTCGGCCACATAAGCAGATTACCAACAGACAGTGCACCTCAAAGAGTGATGTTGCTACAATACAAAGATACAAAACAAAAGGCCGCTACGCAAAGATGGACCTCATATATAACAGAGGGCGAAAGACACTATTTATGAAGTACATAAAAGCCCATTCTAGAAATCTCTTCTTATCCTGACGCTGTGATGGCAAAACAGGATTGTAGAGAAAGAAAGAAAAGTATATCCTGTGTGTGTGTGTCTGGCTGAACACATAAGACTTCCACCAGAGATTTCCATTATTGCCGTTATGTCACATTTTCCCTAATTGTTTCCAATGTCCGATCACAATCTTTCAACTCCTCTCTTTCCACAGTTCATCTCCCCATGTTTGCTGTATGTGCCCAGATCTTCCTTTTCTCATCTGATGTCATAGCCAACGTTCCTCCTACTGGCATATGACATACATGACCAATCCACCTCCATCTTCATCTTGTAATGATGGTCTCCAATGATACATATATTTGTTTATTTGCTTGTTTGTGTTCAAATGTATCATGTATCATTTGCTAGACACTTTGCATCATCTTGGCTAGAACAAATTGATCATACGGCAACAACATTTGCTATCATATTGACTTTCTTCATTCAAAAAAATTATATTCTTCTACTTGGAATATCTCCAACATGTTGTTGGTCATTGTCCAGCACTTGCTACTGTATAATAACACTTTCTGGACACTGCTCTATATATTGTCCAGCACTTGCTACTGAAAATAAACTTTCTGACACTGCTCTATATATTGTCAGCACTTTACTGTAAAATAACACTGAATGTATAAGTCAGACTGATAAAACACGAACTGCTTTTACCAAGTTTACTGAATCTTCCCTCCTATTTCCGATACTGTAAATAACACTTCCGGACACTGCTCTATATATTGTCCAGCACTTGCTACTGTATAATAACACTTCCGGACACTGCTCTATATATTGTCCATCACTTGCTACTGTATAATAACACTTTCTGGACACTGCTCTATATATTTTCTGTTTTATTTTCAGATTATTTAATTTTTTCTTTTTCAATATTTTGTTCAGCATGGTGAAAGTTTGACTTGCTTGATTTATTTTCAATGATACTCTTTTCTGAATAACTGTCCTGTAATACTGTACGTTCCCAGGTATACACAATCTTCAACTTTCTCTGATTTCATTTGCAACATAAGTGGGTTTTTTATATTTGTTCTTATTTGTCATTATTTTTGTTTTTGCAATATTAATTTGAACTGCTATTGTTTCAGCAGTTCTAGAAAGTATCTCATTTCCTTTCAGCATCCTATCGACTGGTTAAAAGACTAATATCATCTGTATAATACAAATTTTCCAGTACTGAGATTACGTGTCCATCAAATGCCTTTTCTGTTATCCTTTATGGTCTCTCTCTCTCATTAGCAGCCAGTCTATGGCAAAGTTAAACAAGAAGGCTGAAAGTATACATTCCTGTCTAACTCCTGTTTTGACCTTGAAACACTCTTGTCAAATGGCTATTGTTAACTACTTGGTAGTGCAAGCCTGCATATCTTCTTCTCTTTTACCATTTACTTCTTTATAGGGGGAAGGAATGTAGTGGTCTTGTGTGGGCGTGTTCTAATGCACTTTGTAAGCTGTTATTCATTTTCTTATAGCTGTTCTTGATGCCATCGCTCCATCTTTTGAGTGGTCTTCTTCTTGCTCTGTGCTTGTTATACTTTTTCTGTGTGACTCTGTGGTAGACGATACCAGGGCATTCTTGTCAAGTGTCCAAACCATTTAATCTGTTGTTCTTTTATGAATTACATGACTGGTTTCACATCCAGTCTTCCTCTGATTTCTTCATTTCTAATTTTGTCTCTTATTGTCACACCTGCAGCTCTTCTAAGGCACCTCATCTCCATCATTATGATTCTTCGCTCATTAGCTGCTGTTATTGGTCATGTTTGACACTGGTAACATAAGTCTGCATATAATGCTTTAATTACACTAACCATTTTTATTAGTATTCCATAATACCAGAGTATCTTCCATAGAGATTCCCTGTGCAGGCTATCAAATGCCTTTTCAAAGTCAACAACAAACATCATATAGATGGAACTATTCCCTTGATTGCTTTGTTCAACTACTTGAAGCAGAGTAGCAATGAATATATTTATACAAACTCAAATCTTTTACCACCATCAAATTTGTCTCAATGTATAAACGAAATTTAGCACATACAAAGATATCATTTTACAGAAGAATATTGAGAATACCATAAGCAACAAAATAATGATGTATTTAGAGAAAGTAATGATTATGAGAAAGTGTTGAAGTTATGATAATGAGAAGGTGTTGAGAGAAAGTAATGATTATGAGAAAGTGTTGAAAGTAATGATAATGAGGTGTTGAGAGAAAGTAATGACAATGAGAAGGTGTTGAGAGAAAGTAATGATTATGAGAAAGTGTTGAGAGAAAGTAATGATTATGAGAAAGTGTTGAAGTAATGATAATGAGTTTGAGAATATGACAATGCGAAGTGTTGAGAAGTAATGATTATGAGAAGTATTTGAATATGATTATGAAAGTGTTGAGAAAGTAATGATTATGGAAGGTGTTGAGAGAAGTAATGATTATGAGAAGTGTTGAATGTAATGATAATAGTGTGTTGAAAATGTAATGATAATGAGAAGTGTTGAGAAATAATGATAACGAAGGTGTTGAAAAGTAATGATACGAAAAGTGTTGAGAAAGTAATGATAATGAAGGTGTTAATGTAATGATAATGAGATTGTGTTGAGAGAATGTAATGATAATGAGAAGGTGTTGAAATAATGATAATGAGAAGGTGTTGAGAGAAAGTAATGATACAAAGTGTTGAGAAAGTAATGATAATGAGAAGGTGTTGAGGAAAGTAATGATAATGAGAAGATGTTGAAAAGTAACGCTCCATCTATAATCATGTTCTAATTCATGATATTCTCCATAATTTCACTGTATCTCCATCTATTATTCATGATATTCTCCTAATTTCTACATGTATCCTCCATCTATTATTCATGATATTCTCCTAATTTCTACATGTATCCTCCATCTATTATTCATGTTTTCATTTTTCAGATTTCTCCTAATTTCTACATGTATCCTCCATCTATTATTCATGATATTCTTCCTAATTTCTACATGTATCCTCCATCTATTATTCATGATATTCTCCTAATTTCTACATGTATCCTCCATCTATTATTCATGATATTCTTCCTAATTTCTACATGTATCCTCCATCTATTATTCATGATATTCTTCCTAATTTCTACATGTATCCTCCATCTATTATTCATGACATTCTTCCTAATTTCTACATGTATCCTCCATCTATTATTCATGATATTCTCCCTAATTTCTACATGTATCCTCCATCTATTATTCATGATATTCTCCCTAATTTCTACATGTATCCTCCATCTATTATTCATGATATTCTTCCTAATTTCTACATGTATCCTCCATCTATTATTCATGATATTCTCCTAATTTCTACATGTATCCTCCATCTATTATTCATGATATTCTCCCTAATTTCTACATGTATCCTCCATCTATTATTCATGATATTCTTCCTAATTTCTACATGTATCCTCCATCTATTATTCATGACATTCTTCCTAATTTCTACATGTATCCTCCATCTATTATTCATGATATTCTCCTAATTTCTACATGTATCCTCCATCTATTATTCATGATATTCTCCTAATTTCTACATGTATCCTCCATCTATTATTCATGATATTCTCCTAATTTCTACATGTATCCTCCATCTATTATTCATGATATTCTTCCTAATTTCTACATGTATCCTCCATCTATTATTCATGATATTCTTCCTAATTTCTACATGTATCCTCCATCTATTATTCATGACATTCTTCCTAATTTCTACATGTATCCTCCATCTATTATTCATGATATTCTCCTAATTTCTACATGTATCCTCCATCTATTATTCATGATATTCTCCTAATTTCTACATGTATCCTCCATCTATTATTCATGATATTCTCCCTAATTTCTACATGTATCCTCCATCTATTATTCATGATATTCTCCCTAATTTCTACATGTATCCTCCATCTATTATTCATGACTTTCCATATAATTCATACAAATCCTGTATATCTCCCCCCCCCTATCCCTATCTAAATTCATGACTTTCCCCCACTTATTTTGTGTGGACCCTTCCATTTTATTTTAATATCTGAAAATCCTTTCACCAATAACATTCTGCCAACAGGTAAAATAGTTCATAGTCATGAAATTATTCACTTCACTAAAAGAAAATATTTCTTTGAGAATTCAAGTAGCTAACACAAGATAATGCGTTATCTTACATTGATGATCATATTTACTTAGTGAAGTTTATATTGATGATCATATTTACTTAGTGAAGTTTATATTGATGATCATATTTACTTAGTGAAGTTTATATTGATGATCATATTTACTTAGTGAAGTTTATATTGATGATCATTTTAACTCTGGAAAGTTTATGTTCATGATCATTTTTACTCCGGGATGTTTATATTGATGATTACTTTGTTGAATACAGCTTGTTTCATATTCCAGAAGTGTGTGTATTGTATTTGAGACAAATATTGTTCACGGTAACACGCACGCACACAAATTGATTTGTCAGTGGTCAATAATATCAGTTGTCTAGAAGTGACATTATCTCAAGATCAACATTCAAATAATGTTAGTTGTCTAGAAGTGACATTATCTCAAGATCAACATTCAAATAATATCAGTTGTCTAGAAGTGACATTATCTCAAGATCAACATTCAAATAATGTTAGTTGTCTAGAAGTGACATTATCTCAAGATCAACATTCAAATAATATCAGTTGTCTAGAAGTGACATTATCTCAAGATCAACATTCAAATAATATCAGTTGTTCTAGAAGTGAACATTATCTCAAGATCAACATTCAAATAATATTAGTTGTCTAGAAGTGACATTATCTCAAGATCAACATTCAAATAATATCAGTTGTCTAGAAGTGACATTATCTCAAGATCAACATTCAAATAATATTAGTTGTCTAGAAGTGACATTATCTCAAGATCAACATTCAAATAATGTTTCTGATTGATGTTTTATTCCTCAATCACATTCCAGGTAAGCCTGAAGATTGGAGATGAAAGAGTGGTCTGACAAGTTCTCTATGGACACAGTAGGCAGCAGTGGAAATGTAACTTGTAAAAATAAAGCAGTGGGAAACAGTTTGGAGGTAATGTACTATCTACATTTGTCTAATCAATTTTTTACATTCACTTGAAACTTAGATCTTATGTGTACGTCATCAATTGAGAAAACCAAGTCATCTGCCAAATTCTTGACTTCTATTAGTCATATTATCTGTTCATGTTATAGCTAACTTTGACATATTATCTGTTCATGTTATAGCTAACTTTGACATGTTATTTGTTCATGTTATAGCTAACTTTCACATGTTATCTGTTCATGTTATAGCTAACTTTGACATTTTATCTGTTCATGTTATAGCTAACTTTGACATATTCTAAGTGGCAGAGAATTGCACAGTATTTTATAAACATGAAAATCTGCGACAGCAAACTCACATCCAGTGTTGAAACTTATCGCTAAAGTTTCTAAACACATCTTGCATGTCGATTATGTTTCTCCTTGATGTGCCGACCATGGAATATAGTGAAGATAGAGTATGTGAGTATCTCAAAATAAGTGCTCAACAGGATCGTCCATTGCACAAGCTGCTCAATATCAGAACTGGAAATTGGTTAAAGTGGGACAAGTTGTGGATTGGCAGTGTTGCAGACACTGTTCAGTTGGTATGCAGGCTCACAAATATCGACCATGAGAAAAAATGGACACCAGGGCCTGCAGTACACGGGAACACCTTTTTGACCATCATTAAAATGACAACAGTGACATAGAGATGAATCAAGTTGCACTGGATGCAGACATCAAGGCCATCATTAATTAAGGTGGCGTGATTAACACCGATGGATGAGAAGTTTGCCATGAAAAGTCTGCATGGGCTTTCTCTGGAAGCTCTTGCGGCAGAAAGTTCATGGCAGCCTGTAATGCATTTAGTACAACAACAAGTGACATGACAATGAAAGCATTGGCGGTCACTAAGGCACTACTTTGCCTGGTGTTGACTTGAAACACGATCTTATTTTCTATTTAGTAGAATATAATTGATGATGATAGTAACACAATTACACCTTGAGTTCTTTCACTGCTTATACACAACCGAATAATGATATAAATATATATGTACTCCGTTTCGAATTTACACAGATTAATTTTTTTTTAAAGTTCAAGAGCAAACAGTTAACATGCCCGCACATTGGGTGACCGGATTTTGATTCTACTGCGCTGAAAACTACCACGCGATTCCACCCAACAAAAGAAACTCTTCACGCATCACCAGGAAGGTCAAGGAAGGTCAAGGTCACGTACGGAACTTGTTAAAAGCGTCAGTGTGTTGTCTGCAAAGGTTCCTGTTATGTGCTGATGAAAAATACCAGCACACCTTGGGACAAGAGAATTGTCCAGTAATCTTTCAGAGACAGACACACATGCCAGGACAGGTCTATCCTACCGCCATCGCGCCGCTTATGGAAATGTAAACTTACACACAGCAAGGGCGGCCGGAACAATAGTTGTAACGTGACTACAACATACAACTCTTGCCTGTAGTTTAGCTGTAACATGCACAGCGACTACAACGGTTACATCGCCTATTCGGTGGTCAAACCAGGTGAGGGAAACCGATGGGTCTAACAGCATCGGTAATCTAGGCACTGTCTGCCTATGCATGCAAAGACTGGATCCAGCTGACTTCGTGGATGAGGCCACTAGCTGGCTCAACGGTTAGAAAGGTGGATCACAGCAGAGCGGTGTGGACCGCATAGAGCACGGCGAGGCACTTTAGAAAGCCCTGGTCATCCACTGCATCTGGCACTATCTCCAGTCGTCTTGACTTGTCTTGCCCCTGGATACAGATAGTCCTGGACGAGAGAGTGAGGTTGGCAATAGCACAACTTTTCCTCACTATAATCCAAATACAGCGCAAGCTACAGTTTCAGACAACTACATACAACACAAATCACACAACATGAAGAACACGCTTAAAGCTCTCACCATAGGCGGTGGAGCGTGCGAACACTTAGATAACAACAAAGCTGAAAGACCTGAGAGACGGACTGCACTCGTGGCTAGAGAACTGGCACGCTACGATATCGACATAGCTGCCTTGAGTGAGACCAGACTCCTGACGAGGTCAGCTGTCAGAGGTGGGCGGTGGTTACACTTTCTTTTGGAGTGGGAGAGCCAATACAGAACGTTGGGAATCTGGTGTAGGGTTTGCTGTCAAATCTCATCTTGTGCGCGGCCTCACCAGACTCCCAAAGGTGTCAGTGACAGAGTGAGACTCTTCAGATCTCACTAAGACAAAAAAAAGTGCCACTTTACTCAGCGTCTACGCCCGACAATGACAAATCCAAGCGAAATCAAGGATGGTTTCTACGAGGACCTTGACTCAGCCATCTCAGCGGTCCCAAGGTCTGAGAAGCTCATCATACTCGGAGACTTCAATGCCAGAGTAGGGACAGACCATCGGGTCTGGGATGGAGTACTAGGAGTACAGGCGTGGGCAAGTGCAATAGTAATGGGCTTCTATTACTCAGACTATGTGCTGTCCACGACCTAACAATCACAAACTCCTTGTTTCGTTTACCAACCCGAAACAAAACGTCATGGATGCATTCCCGTTCCAAACAATGGCACCTCATTGACTACGTCATCGTAAGGAAAAGTGACAGACGTGACTTCAGAGTCACAAAGGCTATGTGCGGAGCAGAATGTTGGACCGATCATAGATTGATCGTGTCAAAGCTCAGCCTCCGCATCAAGCCTAAAACGTCACCAGGTCGCAAACCAACAAAAAAGCTGGCAGTCTCCAAATTGAAAAGCTCTGCTGTCACCGAAAGTTTAATAAGAGACCTGGACGACAAATTGAAGGACCTCCAGTTTGGCAAAACCAGCGTGGACGATGACTGGACTGCCCTCAGAGACACTGTGTACCTATCTACCTCTGAGCTCATAGGACACTCTGTACGCAAGAGCCACGACTGGTTTGACGAAAATGACGAAGAAATAAAGTCTATTCTCCTCGTGAAACATGAGACATACAGAGCCCATCAAAATGACCCATCATCATCATCCAAAAAACAGCTTTCCTAGATGCTCGGAGAAGGGCTCAAGAGAGAATCAGGAAATTACAAGACGCCTGGCTAAGCAAAAATCTGATGAAATCCAGATATATGCAGACAGACATGACTCCAAACGCTTCTACGATGCCCTAAAAACTATTTACGGCCCTCAACAATCTCACCCCACTCCTATACTCGATGCAGATGGAGCAATTGACAAGCCTCAGATACTAAACCGCTGGGCAGAACACTTCCGTTCTGTCCTCAACCATCCATCCACTATATGTTATGAAGCCATAGGCGCATGCCCCAGGTCCCAATCAATGCCAAGCTTGATATTCCACCTACCTTAGCAGAGGTCAAGAAGGCAACAAGCCAGATGTCCAGCGGGAAGGCACCGAGTGCGGACTCAATACCAACCGAAGTATACAAAGAAGGAGGGCCCACGCTGATGCTAAAATTGACAGAGTTATTTACATCCATTTGGTGCAACAGACGTGTGCCACAGGAATTAAAGGATGCCACTATTGTCCACCTGTACAAGCGGAAAGGAAACTGCCAGGCCTGCAATAATCACAGGAGGATCTCCCTCCTGTCAATTGCTGGCAAAATACTGGCCAGAGTCCTCCTCAATCGATTATCGATCACCTGGAACAGGACTTACTCCCTGAGACCCAATGTGGCTTCAGAGCAGGTCGTGGAACAGCAGACATGATATTTGCTGCTCGCCAACTACAGGAGAAATGCCAAAAGCAGCACCGTAACCTCTATATGGTCTTTGTCGATCTGACAAAGGCTTTTGACTCTGATTAACGGGGAGGGTCTATGGAAGATCATGGAAAAATTTGGATGCCCAGTGAAATTCATCAAGATCGTCCAACAGTTTCACGAGGGCATGATGGCACGTGTACTTGCGAAGGAGCTGTCAGAAGCCTTCCATGTCACCAACCCATGTCGTCAAACAGGGCTGTGTACTGGCCCCAACACTCTTCAGCATGATGTTTGCTGCCATGCTCACGGATGTCTTTTGGGAAGGTGACGAACATGGGGTAAAGATTAGATACAGGACAGACGGTTATCTATTCAATCTTCGGAGGTTAAAATCCTCCACCAAGGTAAAAGAATCAACTATCTCAAACCTGTTGTTTGCTGATGACTGTGCCCTCGCTACCAACTCTGTGGAAGAAATGCAGACTTACATGGACAAGTTCTCAATGGCCTGTGATAGGTTTGACCTCACCATTAACACCAAAAAACAGAGGTCATGTTCCAGCCCTAGAGAACAGTATTACGATCCAGTCATCAACATTAACACAGCGTCTCAGTCAACGGACAACTTTGCTTATCTTGGCAGCCTCCTATCCAGATCAGCAAACATAGATTCTGAGGTCCACAATAGGATATCCAAAGCCAGTGCTGCGTTCGGAAGGTTACGTGTCACTGTGTGGGAACGGAAGGGGATAAGCATAGTCACAAAGCTGAAAGTTTACCAGGCCATAGTGCTAACCACGCTGCTGTACGCAATCGAGACATGGACAGTGTATAGCAGACACGCAAGAAAATTAAACCATTTCCACACAAGCTGTCTAGCAGAATACTAAAAATAAACTGGCAGGACAAAATTCCAGACAGCGAAGTCCTCACAAGAGCAAAGATCCCAGCGTCAACACCCTGTTGCAGAAGGCCCAACTGAGATGGGTCGGTCACGTTGCTCGAATGCCTGATAAATGCATCCCAAAACAGTTGATGTATGGCGAACTTGAAGGGGCAGACGTTTAGCTGGTGGACAGAAAAACGCTTTAAAGACACTCTTAAAGTGTCTCTGAAATCTTCGATATAGACAATACGTGCTGGGAATCCCTTGCGCAAGATCGCCAAATGTGGCGCTGTAACAACAAAGAGGAACCCGAATAGCTGAGAATCATCGTATTGTTGAGTCACAGAGAAAGCGAGCAGCGCGAAAAGACAGAGCACACAACACGCACATGTCTAACCTTGATCATGTATGCCCCACCTGTGGTCGGGGATTCTGTTCTAGGATTGGACTCTACAGTCACCTCCGCACACACCAGAGAGGTGCAACAACACACGTCTGAGATTGTTGTCATCATGCTTGCGATGGCGGCTATTACTATTACTTCAGATGCCGACATGTCATTCCTAACAAGAATGGCCTCTCGAAGATGATGTCTTTTGTAGAAGCCATGAAAACTGGCAATGCAAATTGCCCTTCCCTAGATTGGTTTCTTGCAGGGCAATGATGTCTGCACCATATAAGAGTTTGTCGAGGACAGGTCATCTTTGCTTTATGCTGGCACAATTCCAGTACATGATGTGTACGTTCTTTCGACCTAGTCTTTCGCTCTTCAACATATTCTTCCTGGCACCCGATCTTTTTCCTCTTTTACACCACCTACCTTGCTTTAGGCTGTGTCTCTCATTCTGTGTAGTGTTGGTGAACCGCTGTTGAGAATAGCGAAGGATCCCTGCCTACAGCCCCGAACTCCGTTGCGAGGCAGAGAATCCATTTCCACGTTAAGGACTGGCTATACCGCAGTCATTCAGCTCATCGGCACGTAGACACACCTTAAGCTCATCGGCACGTGGACACACCGTAAGCTCATCAGCACGTGGACACACCTTAAGCTCATCGACACGTGGACACACCTTAAGCTCATTGGCACGTGGACACACCTTAAGCTCATCGGCATGTTGACACACCTTAAGCTCATCAGCATGTGGACACACCTTAAGCTCATCTGCACGTGGACACACCTTAAGCTCATCTGCACGTGGACACACCTTAAGCTCATCGGCACGTGGACACACCTTAAGCTCATTGGCACGTGGACACACCTTAAGCTCATCGGCACATGGACACACCTTAAGCTCATTGGCACGTGGACACATCTTAAGCTCATCGGTACATGGACATATCTTAAGCTCATCAGCACGTGGACACACCTTAAGCTTAGGTTAAGCTTCGATTACAGCATCTCTCTACACCGTATATAAAAGTGCGAAAATTTTGTTGTTGAGCGTAATGGCAATTTTGTGCACACCATATTGTTGACATCCGATTGAATGTACATCGAGTTACTCCCAAATCATGCATTGCCCTATGCTCAGGGTTAGAATGCAATGATAACCACTCCCACGCTTAGCTTCTCTACAAAAATATTGATACATCTTCATTGTGATGCTTTGCAGTGTCTCAAAATTTACTCTTAAACTCATTATAAAGATCATACAATGTGCACGCCTATGAAAGGAATGAGGACTGTTGAAATGACCCTTGACAAACCAAACGTAACTTGTCCGTTCAATGGTAAACACTTTTGATCTTCTGGTAAATAACGGAAAACACTAAAAACATGTGGGTATTGGGTTTTTTAAATTTGCACCAATAACAACAATAAAGCTACTGTAAGCATTTCAAAGGTGGCGTCTGTAGCTTAGGGGATAGTGACTCTGTCTATTAACCCGACGTTCTGAGTTCGAATCACGCTGCAGACAGCTTGGTTGCAAGTTGTTTCGCGTGGATTTTTACAAAAGGACGATGGCACCACCCATTCAGAAAGCAATGGCAAACTACTGAACGTAATAATGCCTAGAAAAATCACAAACAATGTTAAAAAGCTGGGTTGATTGACAGATGAAGTCCTGTAAAGGATATGCAATTTTTTTTTTTAAAGCTGCTTTCAAATGTATGTCTAGTTCATGTTTGATGTTTTTGTATACAGATATAATAAGTGAAACTCAGTTTTTATTTTCATTAATTATTTTTGCTTCTGCAGTATGGGCAATAAAATTCACTCTCAGTTGAAAATTGAATCACCGCTTTCACGACATAATGCTCTGCTGTATTGTTTGTGAAAAGCGATAAAGATTCGTGGCAATTAACTGGAGGTTGCATAACTTGCTATGTTGATTGTATTAAAGATATCTTCTGCTGTATTGTTGAGTGTGATTAAGAGATATGCTTCGCTGTATTGTTGAGATCCTGTAGTAAGAAGATATCTTCTGCTGTATTGTTAGTGTGTGTGAAGAGAGTATCTTTGCTGTATTGTTGAGTGTGTGTGTGTAAGAGAGATATGCTTCTGCTGTATTGTTGAGTGTGTAGATATCTGTGTTTGGAGTGTTAAGAGAGATATACTTCTGCTGTATTGTTTGAGTTGTGTGTAGGAAGAGATATACTTCTGCTGTATTGTTAGTGTTTGTGTAAAGAGATATACTTCTGCTGATTGTTGAGTGTGTGTAAGAGATATCTTCTGCTGTATTGTGATGAAAGTATGACTTGATATTGTAAATCGAGATATGTTCTGCTGTATTGTTGAGGTATGCAGTATGTTCTGCTGTAGTTCAGTATTGTCACTGAAACAACATCTTATTGAGTTCTGTCAATGTAAACTAACTCTTGTATGTTGAGTGTTTGTGTAAGAGAGATATACTTCTGCTGTATTGTTGAGTGTTTGTGTAAGAGAGATATACTTCTGCTGTATTGTTGAGTGTGTGTAAGAGAGATATACTTCTGCTGTATTGTTGAGTGTGTGTAAGAGATATTCTGCTGTATTGTTGAGTGTGTGTGTAAGAGAGATATACTTCTGCTGTATTGTTGAGTGTGTGTGTGTAAGAGAGATATACTTCTGCTGTATTGTTGAGTGTTTGTGTAAGAGAGATATACTTCTGCTGTATTGTTGAGTGTGTAAGAGAGATATGCTTCTGCTGTATTGTTGAGTGTGTAAGAGAGATATACTTCTGCTGTATTGTTGAGTGTTCTAGAACAATATTTCTGGGATATCCTTTCTGCAACCCAGATGTTATACTTGCTGTTCAACTGACCATGTATGTATGTTAGCAGTATGGCTGTGGGGGTTGGGACAAAATCCCTGAAGCTGCTAAAGATGCAAAAGTTCACTCATAGATTCTACAAGTATAATACAGAAGGTCAAGACTGATTATGTATGAAGGCAATCTTCTTCTTTTGTCATCACACTGCTACTGGGTTGTTACCCAGTCTCATGGTTTTCTGGTTTTGTCTTGCGCTGTTCTGGTAGCTTGGGTGATTGTTATTTTGCTCTTTGACAGGATTCTGCTATGCCATCTTTTTCTTCTTTCATACGCCTGTGCTGTTAATTCAACCGGAAAGTCATGACGCCTGGTATTGCACTTCTGACTGATTTTTGCGTGGGCCTATATTACCTTTTACAGGCATCCCACAACAATATGGACAGCCTCGCCGACTTCCTAGTTACTTGAAGCTTAGATCCTTCAAGAGTGATCGTTGCAGGAGACTTATTGTCCTTGTAACTCTTTCTCGGATAGAGTTAGTTTTAGTGAAGGCATAACGGGTGACTTCTCTGCGGCTTTCCTGCCTTTGGTGAGGTCGTTCCATCGCAAGCGTAAGATAATCACCCTTTAATGATGTTTTTATTGTCTAAATTTGGGCTTAGATCTATGCCAAAGAGCAATGGCTTACATGCACTGACTGGGTGAGGTCGTTAAGGTAAAACCCGAGCGATCTCAACCCTTCTAGGGCTAGTCACAGGAAGTATCACCTCTTTTGTTTTGCTTTGTCGAACAAACGATCATATGTTGGCAGTATGCTTAGCCTTTATGTGATCTGAGCCATGGCGTTTGGACGTCATCTGTGTAGGATGATCGGCGTCCAAAAAGTATTGCCCTTAGCCAATGCTTGGGTTTGTACCAGTCAAGCCTTTGCATTATTGGCCATACTTTTTTATCCACGGTGAGTTTCTTCCTGAGTAGGAGTATTCTCAGCCGCTCGGGCATGTGTCGTTACTTGGCAATTTGCAAGGATTTTACCCTGTATTTTCCCCGTCTCCGGAAACACTGGTCTGGGGCCACGCACAGATATTCTAGAGGGTCATTTCAAACGGCACTAGCAATGCAACTGAAGTTTTGCGCTCGCCACCATCACCCACCTCAGTTCTTCCGAGGATGTTAGTTGTTATTGCAACAGTGCCCTGCCCGGTTGTCCCAGGGAGGGCAGTTTCATTAGGCACTGAACGCAACTTTAGAATTTGCGCTTGACCAACTTTACCCAATAGGTTTCTCTGCGCTTGGCCTCATGTACGGGTTTTGCCGCATACCTTCCCATGTAGCGTCACGATACTGCGTTGCCATGTTTTCTGAGATACTTGCCAAGATTTTTTGACTCATCATGCGTCTTTGTTATTGATTCTAGCCCCACAGCTTGCAATTTTCTTGCGGCCCTTTACTCCGGAGGAGTTGGCCCTCTCATCCCTTCATGTGCATCCTTTCCCATCTGATGGGAAGCTGTTACTTGTGTGTTCATCTCTGCCATCACATTTACTGTACCTCGGGACTGCTCTGTCACGGAGCTTGACTCGTGCACAGGGCTCCAAGTTTAGCCCCATGTAGGCCCACACCTCTGCTTTGGGATGCACCTCTCATCCCTTCTAGCGCAGCCTTTTCCATCGGCCGGGAGGCTGCTCGGCGGTTGTGCTCACATCTGCCATCACATTTACCATACCTCGGGACTGCTCTGACACGGAGCCTGACTCATGCACAGGGTACCGAGATTTTGCTCCACGTCTCGGCTTTGGGATGCACCTCTCATCCATTTAATTTGGTCATTTACTCCGGGAGAGTTATCATTTTGTTCGCGGATGCTTATACACTGCTGTTTCTTACTTTTGGGAACTTGGGCAGATTTTAGCGGACATCGGCCAGGAGATGCGCGCATTGTTCAGGGATTTTCAGACCTGCATTACTTTTCCGTGCTTGCACTGCCACCACTACCTGTGGTTCTCCCCGATCACTGTCCCCCTTGGCCAGACCGGAACCACTGTCTGTTTCCAGGATCACCACATAGAGATGGGGGACAGGGTCTTGATTAGTACCCCTTCGCTAACCTTTGACCCCCATGCCATCTAACCATCTTTTTCATGGTCTTCCTCTCACCTTCTTTCCTGATGTTCAGGCAATGGATACAACTAATAAAAAACATGACAATTCAGAGATTCACCTTCATCTTTGTCCCAGATTATTCTGGGATGAAGGGCAGTGAGAAGAGAGAAGATGATCCATGCAGAGATTAGAGAGAGTAGATGTTCTATGCAGAGATTGAGAGGCAGATGTTCTATGCAGAGATTGAGGGGAGCAGATGTTCTATGCAGAGATTGAGAGAGCAGATCTTCTATGCAGAGATTGAGAGAGCAGATCTTCTATGCAGAGATTGAGAGAGCAGATCTTCTATGCAGAGATTGAGAGAGCAGATCTTCTATGCAGAGATTGAGAGAGCAGATCTTCTATGCAGAGATTGAGAGAGCAGATCTTCTATGCAGAGATTGAGAGAGCAGATCTTCTATGCAGAGATTGAAGAGCAGATCTTTATGGTAGGCAAAAACCACATCATCAATGCTCTAAGAGAAACATACTCTCTGAGTATTTCAACAAAGAAGGTAAAGGGTATTCTCTATCTCAACAGTGCAAGCTAAACATACTGATTTGTGCTGCAAGATGAGAACTAGAAACCCCAATAGATACATCAACCAGCATATAACAGGAGCGGTTACTCTAAACACACTGAAAGACAATCTTAGGTGGAGATCAAAACAGTTATGGACATGTTTGATGTGGGATGAAGATGATCCTGACATGAACATTGTTTGTCTCTATACAGTCTGTCATATGTTTGTTTGTTATGAGTAGAATCTGTCATATGTTTGTTTGTTATGAGTAGAATCTGTCATATGTTTGTTTGTTATGAGTAGAATCTGTCATATGTTTGTTTGTTATGAGTAGAATATGTCATATGTTTGTTTGTTATGAGTAGAATTGTCTGTTGTTGTGTAATGATATGTTTGTTTGTTATGAGTAGAATCTGTCATATGTTTGTTTGTTATGAGTAGAATCTGTCATATGTTTGCTTGACTTAAAATTGTTGTAACTTGCTAGTCAACTAACCATGTATGTTTGAGTCAACTAACCATATGTTTATCAACAACATGTATGTTTGAGTCAACTTAACCATGTATGTTTGAGTCAACTTAACCATGTATGTTTGAGTCAACTTAACCATGTATGTTTGAGTCAACTTAACCATGTATGTTTGTGTCAACTTAACCATGTATGTTTGTGTCAACTTAACCATGTATGTTTGAGTCAACTTAATCATGTATGTTTGTGTCAACTTAACCATGTATGTTTGTGTCAACTTAACCATGTATGTTTGTGTCACAACCATGTATGTTTGTGTCCACTTAACCATGTATGTTTGTGTCATCTTAACCATGAATGTTTTTGTCAACTTAACCATGAATGTTTGTGTCAACTTAACCATGTATGTTTGTGTCAACTTAACCATGTATGTTTGTGTCTCCACACAGTGCAAGAGTTTCTACCCACAGACTGTTGCTAAAGAGATGACTATAGTGGCTAAAGTTCAGGACAGCAATCTAGTCACATCTGCTTTCTTTCTAAACAAAGCTCACACCACTTTGCTCAGACTAGATGATAATGTGAGTTGTGTGTGAGGGTTGTGTGTGGGGGTTGTGTGAGGTTGTGTGTGCAGCAGGAGGAGGAGAATATGTATTTTGCTCAGACTAGATGATAATGTGAGGAGATGTGTGTGGGGAGGTTGTGTGTGTGAGGGGTTGTGTAGGAGAATATGTACTTTGCTCAGACTAGATGATAATGTGAGTTGTGTGTGAGCAGGAGGAGGAGAATATGTGGAAATTGTGCTAAAATAATGAATTGTGTGGGGAGGATTGTAGAATAATTTGAGTTGTGTGCAAAATAAGGGAGATTGATGTGAGTTGTGTGCAAAATAAGGGAATTGATGTGAGTTGTGTGCAAATAGAGATTGATGGATTTGGGTCAAAATAAGGGAGGTGAATGTGAGTTGTGTGCTAAATAAGTGAGGTGAATGTGAGTTGTGTGCTAAATAAGGGAGGTGAATGTGAGTTGTGTGCTAAATAAGTGAGGTGAATGTGAGGAGTTGTGTGTGAAATGAAACTCCCAACACAAGATGGTATGTGTTCAACTCCACACTCAATGTTCCACATGTGAGGAAAGGGTTTGGGCCTCCTACCTCCTGCACATTAGGGCCTAGAAATGTGAAGTAACATGCAATTCGTACCCAAAGGTCTGAAAAGACAGCGGGGAAATTGTATTTTATATACTAGTAGTAGCAGCAGCAGCGGTGGCGGAAGCAGCAGGAGGAGGAGGAGGAGGAAAATTAAATATTTCGGACACATCAAACGACATGAGTTTCTAGAGAAGATAATTTTGGAGGGATGGTGTCTGGAAGAAGAATGAGAGGAAGACCTGGAAGACAATAGGTGCAAGATGTCATTGACGATCTGAGAATGACTGCTGCTGATGCTGGTCAACTTGCACAGAACAGAGTTTTTCAGGACTGCTGTCATGTGAGCCAAGTTTCGGAAGGGACAAGCTACTTGATAATGATGAGTACTAGAAGTAGTAGTTATATTTGTTGATATATTCGTTAAACATGTCTACAGTATGGTGGCATTAATGCAGAATGTCAGGTGAGTGAGTCAGCCATGATTACCACTTTCAAGACATACAGACCTGGTATGGCCACAGTTTTATTTGTCAACCACACTTCACAATCTACAGTTGGCATCAAACAGAGGTTAGTATATATATATATGACTATTTGGGTTCTTGTTTATCATTGTGTTATTCTCTCCTGGCTGCAACAAAATTCTATAATATTCCTCTCATACCATTATCTTATCTATATTTCCCAAACTATGTGTGTGTGTCTCACTTTACACAGCCTCAGTTTACATCCACAATTCAACAAAGTTGGCAAAAACACGCACCAGACCAAAATAAGGTTAACAGTGGAAAAAGTGTTTCGAAATCGGATCAATATTCATTTTTTAAATAAATAAAAACCAATTTATCACAACGTGACCCCTACATTTGCATACATTTACTAAATTGACCGCTACCAAACATAGCGTCATAATTTTATGTGCTCATATACGCAATGCGCTAAGATCCACTTTGTCATTTCCTGCGCTCAACATCGAAAACTTTAAATGTCAGAGCTCAAATGAATCTCAATTTTGAAAATAGATAAATATTAGGTTTGCATGTTTGTCAAAATTCCACAGGTCATTTTTATTGTTATTGTTAAAATATTCATTATATGCAACGCCACCTAAGCAAAGAAAACTCTGAGATCGACTGTAAACAAAGGGCAGCGAGTAGGTCTGTAGAAAATGTGATATCAGACCAGAGATCGACTGTAAACGAAATGCAGCAAGTAAGTCTGTATAAAATGTGGTGATATCAGACCAGAGATTGACTGTAAACGAAGGGCAGCAAGTAAGTCTGTATAAAATGTGGTGATATCAGACCAGAGATTGACTGTAAACGAAGGGCAGCAAGTAAGTCTGTATAAAATGTGGTGATATCAGACCAGAGATTGACTGTAAACGAAGGACAGCGAGTAGGTCTGTAGAAAATGTGGTGATATCAGAAAATTGGAAGGAAGCTAATAGGTCGAGAATGGCCAATGCTAGAGTTCAAGAAAACAGAGATACTGTCTTAATTTGACGTGAAGCTAATAGGACATGCATGGTTGATAACCGATAAAATGAAACATGTCAACAAACAACAATCTGACTCGAACAAGACGCCAGATGACAAGCAACAGCACGAGTTACCAAATGGTCTTTGTATGTGAAGCATTCAAATACAATAATAATCTTGAATACAAAAAATATCCAATATTTGCTATTGGATTGACAGCAGTTTGTTCTCACTGCAAGGCAAAGAAATGGAGTGGCGAAACACCTGGAATGTGTTGTTCCGGAGGAAAAGTTCAGCTACCTGCATTACAAGAACCACCTGAACCATTAAAATCGTTTATGGATCACACAGCCGATTCAAACCAATTCTTAAAAATTATCAGAAAATTTAATTCATATTTTCAGATGACATCTTTTGGAAAGACTAACCCAATTCCTCATCAAGGATTTATGCCAACTTTCACAATTCAAGGTCAAATATATCATCAGTATGGTTTACTATTACCACAACCAAATAAAGACCCAAAATTTCTTCAAATCTACTTCATGGATAATGAAGACGCAAATCAGCGCATCAACTGTAATCCTGGGACTAATCAAAATACAGTATTACCTATTCAACGTATGTTACACACTTGCACTAGCTATGTCAGAAGTTTTAAGACTATTAGATCAGTTTCCCACGGACGGCATGAAAATTGCAATCGGTGCCGACATAGTTCCGGCCGGTCAACACTAGCGGACTTATAACGCGCCTGTAGTAAAAGAAGTCGCCATTTTAATTGCAGGAAATGATTTTGGAAAGTGGGATGTTATTTTACAAAAACGAGACAACAAGCTGCAGCAGATTTCAGAAACACACAGATCTTACGATGCCCTTCAGTATCCAATTTTATTTCCTCGCGGTGAAGACGGTTACTACATTTGCATCAAACAAAGGGACCCAATCACTACCACTGATAACAAACAAGTTTGTTTCTTCAAAGGATTTCTACTCATTTCGAATAATGATCAGAGATACTCCAAATTATATTTTAATTTATCGACAACTATTCCATCAATTTTTGGTGGATATGTTTGCAAAAATTGAATGCGAATGATTGTTGCTCTATATTCGATTAAACCAAACAAAACTATGATCAGAAGAATATGTTCATTTGAGGGATGCTATTGCTATAGATGGCCAGGCAAACAACTATGGCAAGATGGTTATTTTGCCATCAACGTTACTCGGAGATCCACATTATATGCATGAATATACCCAAGATTCGGTTACATATGTTCGAAACTATTGAAAACCTGATCTCTTCATAACATTTACATGTAACCTGAAATGGAAAGAAATACAAGATGAATTACTACCCGGACAGTCACATTTGGATAAACATGATCTAATCGCACGTGTCTTTTGTCAAAAGTTGATTAAATTCATTCAACTTATAACGAAGGGAAATATCTTTGGGGTCCTGTGAGATGTTGGATGTCTTCAACAGAATGACAGAAACAGGGTTTGCCACATGACCATTTATTATTTTGGTTATTAAATAAGATTGAGCCAAATGACATTGATCGCATTATTAGGGCGGAGATTCCTAATCTGAATGTAGATCCACAACTACATCAATCTGTAATAGAACAAATGGTGCATGGACCGTGTGGAAACATCAATCCAAATTCACCATGTATGAAGGACGGCAAATGTACCAAACGATATCCGAAGAGTCTGCTACTTGAAACTCAAACTGGAGAAAGGTTAATCGTGCGGACGCTACATCAACACCAATGAAGCAGTTTGGGGTATTTTGGATTTCCCGCTCATGAGAGGTATCCCTCTATAAAACAACTAGCGTCTACCTTGAAAATGGACAGAGAGTTTACGTCAATATAGAAAACGTCAAACAAAGATTTCAGCACTCCGTAAGAACGACGTTAATTGCATTTTTTGAACTTTGTCAAAATAACTACCTTGCAAAGACTACAGTTGCTAAATATTGCACATGGGATATGTCAAGGAAAGTTTTTATTAGAAGAAAGCAGGTAGTCGCAGTTGTTGGGCTCGATGGAGTTAAATCTAGCAATGTTTTCAGACGTGTTTACACTGTTCATCCAAACAATTTCGAATGTTTTTAACCTCCGCATCCTACCTCATACTGTTCGATGACCAATATCATGTAAAGAGGGTTGAGGGTCAAGTTTGTATATTTCGTGAAGTATGTCAAAAACTTGATTTACTGGTGGATGACAATCAATGGCATGCTACAATGGCAGAAACAGTTGCATTAGAATCACCACAAAAGATCAGATCATTTTTCATCATTCTTATTATATATGCAGTCCATCAAATCCACAGAATTTGTGGTATACGTTCAAGAAAAATATGTCCGAAGATGTTCTTACACAAACAACAGAACCCTGACTTGCAAATTGATTATGACAAAAATATCTCAATAATCATAGAGGATAAAGTTATTGACACGGAATGTAAAACTTTGAAATAATTAGAAATTCTACGTCCAGCAAGAAACATCATTCGTTTGCAAAGAGAAATACGCAAAGATACCGCATACACCACCGAATTAGAGCATTTAGAGCATTACGTAATCGACAACGAGCCACTATTAGTTCAAGACCAAAGAATTCTTTACGATATCTATCTGCACCAAGTGAAAGATGGTACAAGCTGTATATTCTTCATTGATGCACCAAAAGGGACATGAAAGATGTTTGTGATTAATTTATTCCTTACAAATATTCGCTTTCAACCGCATTTTACAATTGCCATGTCTTCTGGGATAGCAGCCTTGCTTTAGGGAGGACAAATAATGTCCACGCTACTCTTAAGTTTGCCACTCGATTTAGCCCTGATCAAGAGACAATATGAAACGTCAGTAAAATAACAGGCAAAGCGACAGTTATACAACAATGCAAATTGATCGTTTGGGATGAATGCACAGTGATTCACAGAAGCAGTGAACATGTCTCTTCAAGATATTAGAAGCAATCGACAATTTATGGGTAGAAAATGAGTAGTTCTTGCTGGTGATTTCAGGCAAATGCTTCTATTTTTTATACAGGATCAATGACTGATGAGCTCAAGGTATATTTTAAATACTATATTTCCAATAGTTTGTGCATGTCCGCCTATACACGGCCTCAGCTCACATCCAAAATTCACCAAACTTGGCTTGGATGCTTCTGGAACAAATTTTAGTTTAACTTAAGAAATATTCTCGAAATCGGATAAATATCCGTTTAAAAAATAAATAAAATAGAATTTGTGATGTCTTATACGCCTTTTTTTTTTAACATTGCTGTATTACCACATGCTCAACCTGAAGAAATGTCCCATTTGCATAAGTCAAACTGATATAATCACAAAAATTACCCGGTGGTCACTGCCAAATTGATTATGTCCCCTCACGTATTAGACATTTACTTCTCTTCTTTGCTATCGCCCGCTGTGAGTTCAGGCGTTAGCCATAACGCCTGCGTTTGCCTCACTTACCAGAGCTGAAGAAAGTGAAGGCGCTACTTTGATTAGATGGGAAGCATAAGAGCTGAAGAAAACAAAGATGCTACTTTGATTTGATGTGAAACTAATAGTTTATGAATGACAGTTACCAGAGCTGAAGGAAGTGAAGACACTACTTTGATTAGACGGGAAGAATTACAAGAACCACTCGAACCATTAAAATCGTTTATGGAACATAGCCAATTCAAACATCTTCTTAAAAAATATCTGAAAAACAATTCATGTTTTTAGATGACATCTTTTGGAATGACTTACTGAATTTCTCATCAAGGATTAATATCAACTTTCAGCCGTCAGGCCGGGTTAATCAGCTAGTATATCACATCAAATAAAATTGTGGCATAACCTTTACAGGACTTAGCCATCAATCACAGTCAACGAGTCATTGATTTTCTGTTGCACCACTTATATGTTCGGTAGTTTGCCATTGCTTTCTGAACAGTCAGGTCTATTTTACCTTATTAAAAATATATTACATAGGACCCAGAAAACAAAATTGCAGTATGATATATGTAGATACAGTTAACTACTAAATTGATACGCTTGATTCGAGGTAATTGTTTCATATCTGTAGTACACACATTAGTTTTTTCTTAGTCATCTTGTAAGTGTATGCACACATTCAGCTGTAGTTGTTTTTTCTTAGTCATCTTGTAAGTGTGTGCACACATTCAGCTGTATTTGTTTTTTCTTAGTCATCTTGTAAGTGTGTGCACACATTCAGCTGTAGTTGTTTTTTCTTAGTCATCTTGTAAGTGTATGCACACATTCAGCTGTAGTTGTTTTTTCTTAGTCATCTTGTGTGTGCACACATTCAGCTGTAGTTTTTTCTTAGTCATCTTGTAAGTGTATGCACACATTCAGCTGTAGTTGTTTTTTCTTAGTCATCTTGTGTGTGCACACATTCAGCTGTAGTTGTTTTTTCTTAGTCATCTTGTAAGTGTGTGCACACATTCAGCTGTAGTTTTTTCTTAGTCATCTTGTAAGTGTATGCACACATTCAGCTGTATTGTTTTTTCTTAGTCATCTTGTAAGTGTATGCACACATTCAGCTGTATTTGTTTTTTCTTAGTCATCTTGTAAGTGTATGCACACATTCAGCTGTAGTTGTTTTTTCTTAGTCATCTTGTAAGTGTGTGCACACATTCAGCTGTATTGTTTTTCTTAGTCATCTTGTAAGTGTTGCACACATTCAGCTGTATTTGTTTTTTCTTAGTCATCTTGTAAGTGTATGCACACATTCAGCTGTATTGTTTTTCTTAGTCATCTTGTAAGTGTGTGCACACATTCAGCTGTATTGTTTTTCTTAGTCATCTTGTAAGTGTGTGCACACATTCAGCTGTATTGTTTTTCTTAGTCATCTTGTAAGTGTATGCACACATTCAGCTGTAGTTGTTTTTTCTTAGTCATCTTGTAAGTGTATGCACACATTCAGCTGTAGTTGTTTTTTCTTAGTCATCTTGTAAGTGTGTGCACACATTCAGCTGTAGTTGTTTTTTCTTAGTCATCTTGTAAGTGTGTGCACACATTCAGCTGTATTTGTTTTTTCTTAGTCATCTTGTAAGTGTGATACCATTAGCTGTATTTGTTTTCTTAGTCATCTTGTAAGTGTGTGCACACATTCAGCTTTAGTTATGTTTTCTTAGTCATCTTGTAAGTGTATGCACACATTCAGCTGTAGTTGTTTTTTCTTAGTCATCTTGTAAGTGTATGCACACATTCAGCTGTATTGTTTTTCTTAGTCATCTTGTAAGTGTATGCACACATTCAGCTGTATTGTTTTTCTTAGTCATCTTGTGTATGCACACATTCAGCTGTATTTGTTTTTTCTTAGTCATCTTGTAAGTGTGTGCACACATTCAGCTGTATTGTTTTTCTTAGTCATCTTGTAAGTGTATGCACACATTCAGCTTTAGTTGTTTTTTCTTAGTCATCTTGTAAGTGTATGCACACATTCAGCTGTAGTTGTTTTTTCTTAGTCATCTTGTGTGTGCACACATTCAGCTGTATTTGTTTTTTCTTAGTCATCTTGTAAGTGTTGCACACATTCAGCTGTATTTGTTTTTTCTTAGTCATCTTGTGTATGCACACATTCAGCTGTATTTGTTTTTTCTTAGTCATCTTGTAAGTGTGTGCACACATTCAGCTGTATTTGTTTTTTCTTAGTCATCTTGTGTGTGCACACATTCAGCTGTATTGTTTTTCTTAGTCATCTTGTAAGTGTGTGCACACATTCAGCTGTAGTTGTTTTTTCTTAGTCATCTTGTAAGTGTGTGCACACATTCAGCTGTAGTTGTTTTTCTTAGTCATCTTGTAAGTGTTGCACACATTCAGCTGTAGTTGTTTTTTCTTAGTCATCTTGTAAGTGTGTGCACACATTCAGCTGTAGTTGTTTTTTCTTAATCACAAGATTTTTATGAATGATATCTCAGTTTCTAAGATAAATGGCTGTTATAACAAGTCATTGAAATTCTTATGTTCTATATCATTCTAAGCCGCTTCTGAAAGTTAAATGTCTAAACTCTCTTGGGACGGTAGGGCCGATATCTTGGCCGTCATTGATCTAGCGAGAAAGCCAGACCGGCCGAAATATAGGACTCCATATAACAAGTGATCTGAATGGCCAGTTTTTAAATAGCCCAGCCAATGAAAAGCTTAGATATATTTCTAGTATGTCATCTTTTTTTGGAAAATGCCTCCCTTGTTTACATTACGTTTGGCAGAATGAATTATTTATTGTGAATATTATTCTGTGACTATGGAATATTTCAATGATGGCTAAGTGCTGAGTTTCATGAGGTAGGCTTTAGTGGCTCTGATGTCAGTGAAATAATAGTTCAGAGCTAGATAATGACTCTAATGAAAGTGAACAAGAATGTTCTGAAATAGTAATTCTCACATGATTCAAGCATGCAATAAAACTATATTCTGTTAGTACAGCAGAATTGAAGAATCAACATATTCTTTGTATTATATCATGTCTACTTGAGATCTAGTTTCGTCTGTTCACTGTATGATACTTGATCTAAGCAGGTTATTGTATCATGCCTACTAGAGATCTAGTTTCATCTGTTCCATGTATGATACTTGATCTAAGCAGGTTATTGTATCATGTCTACTTGAGATCTAGTTTCATCTGTTCACTGTATGATACTTGATCTAAGCAGGTTATTGTATCATGTCTACTTGAGATCTAGTTTCATCTGTTCACTGTATGATACTTGATCTAAGCAGGTTATTGTATCATGTCTACTTGAGATCTAGTTTCATCTGTTCACTGTATGATACTTGATCTAAGCAGGTTATTGTATCATGTCTACTTGAGATCTAGTTTCATCTGCTCACTGTATGATACTTGATCTAAGCAGGTTATTATATCATGTCTACTAGAGATCTAGTTTCGTCTGCTCACTGTATGATACTTGATCTAAGCAGGTTATTATATCATGTCTACTAGAGATCTAGTTTCATCTGTTCACTGTATGATACTTGATCTAAGCAGGTTATTATATCAAGCTAGACATGAAATTTCCTTTTGTCTTTGATCACAGTGGGTCAACTCATGAAGGAATCGACTTGGAACCTCTGACATCTCAGCTCTACACTTGGACAGATCCAGCTGGAACCAAGGAGATCACCTGGAGTTGTGGGAAAAGAAAATGTTAAGAGCACATTAGATCAGGTCAGTGTGACTTTCTCAACAACTCTTGCAGTCTTATCTTTCATTTCTGTTGACAGATCTTGACAATAGTAGAAGATGTTTGACAATAGTGAAGATCTTGACATAGTAGTGAAGTTCTTGACAATGTAGATACTTGACAAAGTAGTATAGTCTATGACTAGTATGACGTATGTTTGATAGTAGTGAATATGTTTGACTAACTAGTAGTGAAGTATGTTTGACTAAAGTAGTGAATATGTCTGACAATAGTAGTGAAGTATGTTTGACAAAGTAGTAATAGTTTGATCAACTAGTATGAAGTTTCTGCATTTGATCAGCAACTAGTAGTGAACGATGTCTGACAATTAGTAAGATGTGACAAAGATCAGTTGACAATAGTAGTGAAGTATGTTTGACAATAGTATGAATGTACATAGTAGTGAGCAGTTGACATCAGTAGTGATATGTTCTGACAATAGTTTTTGACAATAGTAGTGAAGTATGTGACAATAGTAGTGAAGCATGTTTGACAATAGTAGTGAAGATGTTTGACAATAGTAGTGAAGTATGTTTGACAATAGTATTGAAGTATGTTTGACAATAGTAGTGAAGTATCTTTGACAATAGTAGTGAAGTATGTTTGACAATAGTAGTGAAGTATTTTGACAATAGTAGTGAAGTATTTTGACAATAGTAGTGAAGTATGTTTGACAATAGTAGTGAAGTATTTTGACAAAGTAGTAAGTATTTGACAATAGTAGTGAAGTATGTTTGACAATAGTAGTAGAAGTATTTGACAATAGTAGTGAAGTATGTTTGACAATAGTAGTGAAGTATGTTTGACAATAGTAGTGAAGTATGTTTGACAATAGTAGTGAAGTATTTTGACAATAGTAGTGAAGTATGTTTGACAATAGTAGTGAAGTATGTTTGACAATAGTAGTAAGTAGTTGAAATAGTAGTGAAGTTTGACAATAGTAGTGAAGTATGTTTGACAATAGTAGTGAAGTCTGACAATAGTAGTGAAGTATGTTTGACAATAGTAGTGAAGTATGTTTGACAATAGTAGTGAAGTATGTCTTGACAATAGTAGTGAAGTATTTTGACAATAGTAGTGAAGATGTTTGACAATAGTAGTGAAGAATGTTTGACAATAGTAGTGAAGTATGTTTGACAATAGTAGTGAAGTATGCTTTGACAATAGTAGTGAAGTATGTTTGATCAATAGTAGTGAAGTATTTTGACAATAGTAGTGAAGTATGTTTGACAATAGTAGTGAAGTATCTTTGACAATAGTAGTGAAGTATGTTTGACAATAGTAGTGAAGTATGTTTGACAATAGTAGTGAAGTATCTTTGACAATAGTAGTGAAGTATGTTTGACAATAGTAGTGAAGTATGTTTGACAATAGTAGTGAAGATTTTGACAATAGTAGTGAAGTATTTTGACAATAGTAGTGAAGTATGTTTGACAATAGTAGTGAAGTATGTTTGACAATAGTAGTGAAGTATGTTTGACAATAGTAGTGAAGTATGTTTGACAATAGTAGTGAAGTATGTTTGACAATAGTAGTGAAGTATGTTTGACAATAGTAGTGAAGATGTTTGACAATAGTAGTGAAGTATTTGACAATAGTAGTGAAGTATTTTGACAATAGTATGTGAAGTATGTTTGACAATAGTAGTGAAGTATGTTTGACAATAGTAGTGAAGTATGACAATAGTAGTGAAGTATGACAATAGTAGTGAAGTATGTTTGACAATAGTAGTGAAGTATCTTTGACAATAGTAGTGAAGTATCTTTGACAATAGTAGTGAAGATGTTTGACAATAGTAGTGAAGAATGTTTGACAATAGTAGTGAAGTATGACAATAGTAGTGAAGTATCTTTGACAATAGTAGTGAAGTATGTTTGACAATAGTAGTGAAGTATCTTGACAAAGTAGTGAAGTATGTTTGACAATAGTAGTGAAGTATGTTTGACAATAGTAGTGAAGTATCTTTGACAATAGTAGTGAAGTATGCTTGATACAATAGTAGTGAAGATGTTGACAATAGTAGTGAAGTATTTTTGACAATAGTAGTGAAGTATGTTTGACAATAGTAGTGAAGTATGTTTGACAAATAGTAGTGAAAGTATAATAATAGTGAATTGACAATAGTAGTGAAGAAAATGTCTTGACAATAGTAGTGAAGTATGTTTGACAATAGTAGTGAAGTATGTTTGACAATAGTAGTGAAGTATCTTTGACAATAGTAGTGAAGATGTTTGACAATAGTAGTGAAGTATGTTTGACAATAGTAGTGAAGTATGTTTGACAATAGTAGTGAAGTATGTTTGACAATAGTAGTGAAGTATGTTTGACAATAGTAGTGAAGTATGTTTGACAATAGTAGTGAAGTATGTTTGACAATAGTAGTGAAGTATGTTTGACAATAGTAGTGAAGATTTGACAATAGTAGTGAAGATGTTTGACAATAGTAGTGAAGTATGTTTGACAATAGTAGTGAAGTATCTTTGACAATAGTAGTGAAGTATGTTTGACAATAGTAGTGAAGTATGTTTGACAATAGTAGTGAAGTATAAGGTTTGACAATAGTAGTGAAGATGTTTGACAATAGTAGTGAAGTATGTTTGACAATAGTAGTGAAGTATGTTTGACAATAGTAGTGAAGTATCTTGACAATAGTAGTGAAGATGTTTGACAATAGTAGTGAAGTATGTTTGACAATAGTAGTGAAGTATCTTTGACAATAGTAGTGAAGTATGTTTGACAATAGTAGTGAAGTACTGACAATAGTAGTGAAGTGACATAGTGTGATTGACAATAGTAGTGAAGTATGTTTGACAATAGTAGTGAAGTATCTTTGACAATAGTAGTGAAGTATCTTTGACAATAGTAGTGAAGTATGTTTGACAATAGTAGTGAAGTATGTTTGACAATAGTAGTGAAGTATGTTTGACAATAGTAGTGAAGAATGTTTGACAATAGTAGTGAAGTATCTTTGACAATAGTAGTGAAGTATGTTTGACAATAGTAGTGAAGTATTGACGTGTAATTGACAATAGTAGTGAAGTATGTTTGACAATAGTAGTGAAGTATGTTTTGACAAAGTAGTGAAGTATGTTTGACAATAGTAGTGAAGATGTTTGACAATAGTAGTGAAGTATGTTTGACAATAGTAGTGAAGTATGTTTGACAATAGTAGTGAAGTATGACAATAGTAGTGAAGTATGACAATAGTAGTGAAGTATGACAATAGTAGTGAAGTATGTTTGACAATAGTAGTGAAGTATGTTTGACAATAGTAGTGAAGTATGTTTGACAATAGTAGTGAAGTATCTTTGACAATAGTAGTGAAGTATGTTTGACAATAGTAGTGAAGTATGACAATAGTAGTGAAGTATCTTTGACAATAGTAGTGAAGTATGTTTGACAATAGTAGTGAAGTATCTTTGACAATAGTAGTGAAGTATCTTTGACAATAGTAGTGAAGTATCTTTGACAATAGTAGTGAAGTATGTTTGACAATAGTAGTGAAGTATGACAATAGTAGTGAAGTATGTTTGACAATAGTAGTGAAGTATGACAATAGTAGTGAAGTATGTTTGACAATAGTAGTGAAGTATGACAATAGTAGTGAAGTATGTTTGACAATAGTAGTGAATAATAAAGTTAGTAAGTCAAGAATATGTTATCCTATCATGTTATGTATGTTAGAGAATACAGTATTAGGCCCTTTGAGCAATGACACATGATGGATTCAACATCAGGTAGACCATGAGAGAGCAGACATGTTTGCAGCTAATGTACATATAGTGGCAATGTTGCAGATGGTTAATGGATTGGTTATTGGTTACTGAACCAATTACACTCTGGATAGACCTATAGGTGCTCAGTCTCCCTGAACATATGTCAAAGGTGTGATGCATACTGCTGGTTCCTGTGGCTTGCTGGTTGAACACATTCTTCACTCTGCCCCTCAGACATCCAGTTCTACTTGTACAACGGTTAACTCCGCAGAACATCCCCCTTATCCATCCCCAACTCCCAGACGATCAATGCTGTTTATGCAAGACTGTTTGTTCTCTCATTGTCACAAACACCTGTATGCCCAGGACAGTAGATCCACTTAAACCTCTGGAGGTTTAAAACTTTCAATACTTCAATAAGTGACATTCTCGCAAACTGCCATTTTGGATCTTTTGAAGCATTGACATCAACAGCCACCGTGAATGGAGTCCCAGAGATCTATGGAGGACAGCAGTAATGCCCTCAGTCTCCATCCTAATACTGGAAGTAATTGTTGTGTATGCTGCACTTCACTCTGCAAAAACCCCTACCATGTGCATTAGCCTGACTTCTCACCACAATGCAGATAGTTCATGGAAGTATAGTACAGTAACTTAGCAGCTGCTTGTTAATCTCAATATTGATGGAGACTGCAGTCAACTATGTAGAATGGTGAAACACATAATAACATTTTTCATTCATTTTCATTCATTTTTAACCGTTGTAATATCTTTGTCAAAGTCTATATTTAGTGTTCTGTGACATTTGTCAATTTTGTTGTATCGTTTGCTTGATAAAGGCTTTTTTGGTTTAATCGTTGCTGTGTATTGTCATTGTTTTTGTATTTTGTAAAACTACAGTACTTTGTTTTTACGTGTTTCGACAGTAATTGATCATGCAACTATATTGTGGTTGAAATCATTAGAAAACAAGAGTTACATACATAGTACATGAGTGTCAAATAAGGAGTGTGTTCAACTAGCAAGCAATAAGAACCATTAGCATTCATATCCATCACACAAACATACTAGATGAAAATAATAGCCTGATTTTTGCAATTTATTGTTAGAGATCTCATTAGATCTTGTTAGAGACAGCAATTCAGTGTTTATGTTAAAGTTGATTAGAAGTCAATTACAATTTACCTTCCATATAATCTTTGTTTCCAGATAGAAATTCTATTTACCTTCCATATAATCTTTGTTTCCAGACAGAAATTCTATTTACCTTCCATATAATCTTTGTTTCCAGATAGAAATTATATTTACCTTCCATATAATCTTTGTTTCCAGACAGAAATTCTATTTACCTTCCATATAATCTTTGTTTCCAGACAGAAATTCTATCTACATAAATCTACACTACTTAAATCGTCCATACAGGTACAGCAAAGAATGTGAAGGAGTAAATTAGAAAAAATGTCTGATTCAACTATCATCCAACATAAACAACCACATGAAACATTGTGATTCATCAGAAATAATAACTCCTCTCTACCTCTGTAACCATAACAACATTTGTATCAACATTTGGGTTGTATGATAATTAAGTCATGTTTTCTAATTTCCAGGATAAAATCGAAGAGTTCTTTGCCCAGAACAACATTAAGGTTTACTATGTTTCATTTCTGGATGGTATGCAGAGAGTGGTCATGTTTACTGAAGACTTGGCTTTGGCTACTGTAGCTCAGGAGGTCAGTTTGACTGCTTTTTGTTTATGTTCACTTTATTGTCATTTGTCTTGTTCATTCCTTTCGTTATTTTGCTGAAGAGTTTGCAGGAAATATGAATATAATATTTGTGTTGTAGCCCCCCAAATTGGCTTACATCAGAGTTTATTAAACTCAAATATTATATCAATATTGATATAGGGGAAGACTGCAGTCAAACTATGGAAAATGGCGGAAATAGTAATAACAAAATACTGTAGTTTTACAAAGACAATGACAATACATAGCAGCAATACCGTTTGATGCCCGTTGGAATATATCTCTGTCGTAGTCTATATGTAGTGTGCTATGAAATTTGTCATTCCTGTTGTATCATTTGCTTGATTAAGGCCTTTTGGTTGAAACGTTGTTGTGTATTGTCGTTGTCTTTGTATTTTGTAAAACTACAGTACTTTGTTATTACGTGTTTCGCCATAAAATATATACAAATTAGGTACTGGTCTCTTCTTCTTCTGCTTTCTCACTAGATTGGGATTTCGGATTCTCAAATAAAGACAGCCGTCTGCCTCAGATTATCAGCCATGCCATACAGTTTGTCTTGGACGCTGGTGTAAGTGGGTCACCTCTTTCTTCTCAAGTCTGCACACTGGGAGTTCTGTAGGATATAATTCCTATGACTTCTGCTTCCCAGTTTGTGCCGACCTCTTCCTGCAGTACGTTTTGGCCACCCTCGTGATAGTAGGTCTGACATTCTTACTGCGTGGCTAAATCTCCGAGGCAGATTGGCGATCGTAGTATCCGTTATCCCATTCCTCATTGTGAGGGGTCGTTGCACCATGTTATGCGCCTTATGGCCTGGTGCATCCTTTTCTGCAAGCATTTGTTTCGGGTTAGCATTCCCTATCGGACACATGCATCCGATTTCAGCCAAACCTCCTTAGTCGCCTCTTACGACATGCGTGGCAGGTAACAGTGGTTCTATTCTTAATACCCCAAATTTGGACCCCAGTAACCACTCAGGCGAGGTAATGGTCTAACAGTAATGTTGTTACACATGTAATCACATGAGTTTGCTTCTGTTGTATCTTTTGCTTGATAAAGGTCTATTTGTTGAAACGTCACTGTATATTGTTTTTGTACTTTGTAAAACTGCTGCCCTCCATTGGCTCTCTGGGACTTCATTTACTGGGGCAGTTGTTGTATCTGACTCTCAGTCGATGCTTCACAAGATCCAGAAGGGCAGGTTTCGGTATGAGTGGATGTCGTCTATAGAAGTTTCTAACCTCCAGCGACTTACGTGGATATACTGTCCTAGGCATGCGGGGGTTTACGGTAATGAGCGGACAGGCTTGTATCAACAGCATCAGTTGTTGGGGAGTTGAAGATGGATAAAGGGGATGTTCTTCGGCCTCTTCACGACAGTCTGTTGGATGAGGACACTAAAATCGATGTTGAATCAATCAAACGATTTAGGCAGTTTGGAGTTACCCGGTGTACAAGTCGAACTGGATGCCTGAGAGGCAGAGTGAGAGGTGCATTTAATCAGAGAGCCACAGGAACCATCAGTATGCATACTCTTCGATATCTGTTGGGAGACTGAGCACCTATGGGTCTGCCCGGAGTGCAATGACATCAGTTTAGTAACCAATAACCAAAACTGTATTATTCTGTTTTTACATGTTTCGCTATTGCTACATAGTTTGACTGCAGTCTTTCTTATATTGATAATTCATATGTTTTACCCATGGTATTTCTTTGTTTTCGCTGTACTGGCCGACTACTATCTCGAATCAAGAATTGCTTGCACGATGCCAACAAGAGAATATGGGCACTATCATCCAAGACAACGCTGAGATGGATTGGACATGTGATGCACATGGAGACTGGCTCGACACGAAACTGCACTGAGATGGACTCTCAAGGGTAGGCGAAGCGTGGAAGACCTAAGCGACCTGGAGAGAACGATGAGAGCAAGAGCTGAAGGAAATGAATCATGTGCTGGAACACAATACAGGGAAGGCATGAACAGGAAGAATGGTGTACGTTTGTTGCTGCCTAAACGCCAGCGTAACAGGCTAAAGAGAGAGAGGATTTCTTTGTTTTGGCGGAGGGTATTATTTCATGAACTTTAGACAGATTTGTTACAAAATTATTTCATGAACTTTAGACAGATTTGTTACAAAATTATTTCATGAACTTTTAGACAGATTTGTTACAAAATTATATTTCATGAACTTTAGACAGATTTGTTACCAAACTATATTTCTTGAACTACTGCATCAAAATTAAGTGGTTTTTTTTTTTTTTATCACAATTCTCCAATTCCAGAGAATAACTTTAAAACATAGGATAATTCTAATATTATTTCATCTTGTATTGGTTACTAAACCATCATCATAGTACACAGGGCAGACCAATAGGTACTCAATTTTCTACAGCAGATGTTGAAGGGTATGCATACTGAGGATTTAGCAGTTAACCAGGTGCTAGATTTATTTCATAACATTTGGAAAGAGGAGACAGTTTCAGAACATAGGGATAAGGGAATCATTGTTAAGATCCCTGAAAAAAGTGACCTCAAAAATTGCACCAACTGGATCACCCTATTATCTTCTTCTTCTCCTTCTTTATGTTCGTTCTTTATGACTAATTTTAATCACTCTTTGTGATATGTCTGATCTTTGCCAAAAGCGTGTATACGTTACACATTGGTTTGGTAGGCCCCAAACGCATAGACTTCTACACGTTTAGGACATGTGCATCCGATGTCAGCCAACCCTATTATCAATAATGACCAAGACGTTTCCCAAAATTATTCTCAATAGGATCAAAATAGCAGGGTATACAACTCTCAGAGAAGAACAAGCTGGTTTTAGACCTGAGAGAAGCTGCCTAGATCAAATAATGACACTAAGACTAATTTTGTAGGAACGTATTGAGAAACTACAGCCACTTATCCTAAATATCTACAATTTCAGAAAGACTTTTGATAACCTTCACAGAATCTCCCTGTGGAATATTCTGGGATGATAAAGATTAACAGCCAAAACAATAAATATTACCAAAAGCCTGTATGCAGTGCGCAGTTTGCACTGGCGATGGGCAAAGTGACTGGTTTATGGTTGAAACCAAAGTAAAGTAAGGTTGTATTTGATCTTGACTATTGTTATGAATAATTCAATCATGCTGTCAGGTTAGCTGGCAAGAATATTATTTTGGATACAGAAAACCAGAAACGGAAGAATGGATTTCATCAGCAATATGAGATCCAATAGAGCAAATAAAAAGTTACTCGTTACGATATCACCTAGACTAAAGGTGAAAATTGTAGCAGAATATTCTCAAAGAGACCAAACAAAAAAACAAAGTTAAAATAAGAGCAAAAGTAGATAAATAGTATATTGTCAAACTGCAGCCGGGGCAGACATGATATTAAAACAAATTTGCAAAGTCAAAGAATTCAATTTGAACACAGACCTCAACTTGTATAGAAGCTGTGTTCTGGCAGTTGGAGACATTCCAAAATAAATACTCCTACTAAAGAAGAATCATGCCAATTTTCTGCTGAAATACGATAAGAAATAAAGAGTTTTTCAACAAACTGCATCATTGGAGACTATCATTAAAAGGTGAAGATGGAGGTGCATTGGTCATGTTATATGATGTGTCCATAGCAATGCAGTCTCTTTCTTTTCTTTGACACTGCATTGTTTTCTTTCTGTTTATTTTATTTTCTGTCAGTTTAGACATCTGTAAAAAACTGAGCAGCTATAGGTCTAGCCAGAGTGTTGTTGCTGCCACAGTGTTGTTGCTGCTAGGTCAGTTATATGAACTATTAGCCAATCATAATCAATAACTGTTTGTAATATATTCTTGTAGGCTGGTGAACTGGAGCAGATAGATCAATCTATCAGCTTAAAGATTCATGATATGGGCTTCTCTCTGATCAACAATGAGAAAGCTGTGGAGTTAGCTTACATGGGCATTACAAGGTAAGACTACACGATGGGATAGTTTTGAACTGGTTTGCTATCACTTCAAATTCAAGTAATAAGACTTTAACACAGATTTATCTAGAACATATTTGTACCAAATTATTGCTACCAATCTCATCAAACATGCATTCTACAGGATGTTCAAGATAAAAGCAGCCCCTCAAGGGAACCAATCTGGCATATGTTTATGAAAATGTAAAAGTTCAATTATGACATAGAATAGGTCAAGTGAGCAAGTCTTTTTGTGATGGGGTGTAATTATGGTGCAGAAAGGGGTGATGAAAAAATATGATGAAGGATGAGCTAGTCAGAACGGTTTAAATAGTAAATAGACAAAACGCAATGCATACCTGGCAACTTTTGATTTGTCAATGGAGCTGCTTTTATCTTGAACACCATGTATCTAATTTGCAAGAAATGAAGGTTACAATGTGTGAGATGAAATGTTTGAGAAAGCTCATCAATGTTACCAGATGCCATATGTTGAATGTATTCTTTGTGTGACAGCTCTGGTGTCATCTGGGAGGAAAAGAAGAAGAGGTTCAAGGCCATGAAACTGAAAGATGCTCTGTCCTTGGAACAGTCATACCAAAGATACCTTCTAGAAGTCTCTGCTGGAAAATGCAAATCTTCTATTGTAACACTTGACAACAAAATGGAGGTACGTAGATAGTTATGATGTTGATCTAGTCTTCTGGTTGTTGTTGATGATGCAGTTTGTGGTAGCCATCTTTGAAGTATGTGGTCTCAGTTTTTGTTGTTGTTAATGGTTGCTATAGTTGTCTTGTGTAGTCTGTGTGTGTTGATGTAAGCAAGAGCAGAAAGGTCACTGTTTTATTGAACTTATTTTGACACTGTCTGATACACATAATATCCATTTAAATCAACAAAGGATATCTGATCTGCTAAGTTGTAGCAGGAACACTTAATCATGAAGATAAGCAAGTCACCTCATCTAGAAATGTGAAATCCTATTACTGTGATATCTTGCAGGAATAGTTCACTCTGTAATAATACTATATTCTCTCTAGAATGATGTTCACACTTGTTGTATTATGTGTTGATGATGATCTTTCCCACAGACAGTCTGAACATTTGCTTGGACATGTAATACAATGATAGTGTTTCATTATGGTAATGGGAATCATTACTAGAAAAAGATAGGGAGAGAATATATTCAACATCCTAACATTATGACTTGGAATAGTATCAACAATGGAGTCAATCATCAATGCTGCGGACAGAGAGCTGTAGAGAAATATGATTGTCAACACCAGCAGGCTTATGTTGATACAAACTGAGAATGATTCATACATCTTTAACCCTTAAATGGTTTTAAAACAACATTGGGATAATGTGATTTCGATCATTTATGATCGATGCAACATGCCTATTTAAGTGGCCATAATTTTGTACTAATTTTGTGTTTAAGTTGGTAAAATTTCTGTTAACTAATACAGAACATATGATAATATAATAAAAAATTATTAAAAAATTAATTATATATTTTTAGATGTCTAATCTCGTTGACTGGAGCACACCTCATTTCCCACTTGCCATTTTGTAGAAACGCTCAAATTGTTCCAGCCAAAAATCCCCAAATATGTGATAAAATGGATTCTAATAACTCAGATTACTGTCCTGATGAAGACACCAGTGATTCTTGAAATATCTATGCTTGGGTCAAATGAACATTCTATGCCTGTGTCACTTTGACTCTGTTTGCAAGATGCCCGATAACTTTTTTCCTGATTATTTTGTCTATCAAATATCATTGCATTCTCATATTTTTGATCAATAATATCTTTCACTTGCAATGTTTAGAAATTATATATCTATTTAATGTTTATGTATGCTACTATAAGTGTTAGTTCTTTATGGGCTGCTTACTAGACCAATTCTATGTCATTTGCTCTTGAAGGCATATTTATTGAATTTTTTCTCTAAAATATGAAAATATTGATATTTTATAAATTTCATGATTACTGCCTTTCATATTTTCCAAACATGTTTAAATTCATATATGTTTTGTAAATATGAAGACTTTAAAAGACTGTAATAAAAGATTTCATTATTTCTGTCATACTTTTTTTTCCCTTCTTTATGACTAAAATTATTTGTCATTTGTAGAATAATCTATTTTTAGACTTTACATAAGTAGGTCACGGATATCATAAATTACATCACACTTATGTTAAAACCACATATCCTGATAGCCCATCCAATTAGCTTTCCAACCATATATAACATGCCTATTTTCAATGCAAATAATTTGTATGGTTGCTAAATATAGAGCAGGACATCAAAAATATCAGACCTTAAAAACCTGCCAATGGTTAAGACTTAACACAAATATAATTGTCCCCATGTTATTTATTGTCATCAAATTTTCTAGCCAACACTATGTTACCAGTGTCAAACATGGCCAATGGCCAATAACAGCAGCTAATGAGCGGAAAATCATAACAACAGACATGAGGTGTCTTATAAGAGCTGTCCCCTTATAAGAACAATTTTCTGGCCAATACTATGCTACCAGTGTCAAACATGCCAATAACAGCAGCTAAAGAGTGAAAAATCATAACTCCAGAGATGATGTGTCTTAGAAGAGCTGCAGGTGTGACAATAAGTCTGGCCAACACTATGTTACCAGTGTCAAACATGCCAATAACAGCAGCTAATGAGTGAAAAATCATAACTACAGAGATGATGTGTCTTAGAAGAGCTGCAGGTGTGACAATAAGAGACAAAAATTTAAAAGAAATGAAGAAATCAGACAGAGAGGGCTGGACTGTGGAAACTAAGTCAGGGCCATTGTTCATGTAAAAGCAATAACAACAGAATTGAAAATCTAACCTGCAGAGAATGTTCTAGGAGCGCGTACAAAGTTGAGCCAACACAGTTAAAGTGTCAAACTCATACACAGCAAGAGTGAAAATCATAACTACAGAGTAGTATGGTTTTACAAAAAACAAAGAAATGAAGAAATCAGAAGAAGACTGGATGTGAAACCGGTCATGCCATTCATAAAAGTACAACAGATTAAATGATTTGGACACCTGACAAGAATGCCCTGGTATCGCCTACCACAGAGAGCCACACAGAAAAAGTATAACTAGTACAAAGCAAGAGTGAAACACGTACAAACAAAGTACTATAGTTTTACAAAAACAGAAACAGTGACGATAAACAGCAACCTTTCGACCAACAAGGCCTTTATCAAGCAAACGAACAAACAGGAGTGACAAATTAAAATGAAACACAAATGGACGACCAAATACAAACGTATCTAAGGAAAAGCTGGAATAAAAACGAATAACGAAATAAATGTAACACAAAAACACACATAAAAACTAGAAATAGAACGGAAAAGAAACAATGAAACATCTAGTAAATATATAACTTGAATACATGCAACATATACCCATATAGATTACAAAGCATAGGAAGAGAAAGTACTAAGAAGCATAAGAATGTAATACGTTGAGCCGCGTGGTCGCAAGGTACCATACAAAGCAAGAGGAAGACCATGCAAAAGATGGAGCGACTGCATCAAGAACAGTCTTACGAACATGAATATCAGCTTACAAAGTGCCTTAAAACAAGCATGATCAACAAATAAACAGGGTACAGGTATTAAGAGCTTCAGAAAAACAAATAGACAAACACGGGACTCGAACCACTTACCCTCATTTCTTAAGACACCAATCGCCTAGCCTAGCAGAACGAGCGTCCACGAACACAACCAATGAGCCATTCTAAAAAAATGACTCACGGGAGAGTGTCTTTCTCAAATGCTATGTTACAACTAGACACAGAATAATCAGGTACGGTTCAATCAAACAGTGTTTGCACAAACACATGCTATAAGCTTATTGTGCATATTGTGTATATATTTGAGACGAGACAATATCATACATACACACATGTATACACATATAACAAACATGCATACATCATTCAAAGTAGCTTCAAATTGATTATAAGAAGAGAACAAGGAGTTTTTTTGCAAGGGGTTCTTGTTCTCTTCTTAAAACAAGCACACAGAAGATCTCTATGTTTCACCCCAACACTTCTATAAAGAAGTCAATGGTGGAAGAGAAGAACAAGCACACAGAAGATCACTATGTTTCACCCCAACACTTCTATAAAGAAGTCAATGGTGGAAGAGAAGAACAAGCACACAGAAGATCACTATGTTTCACCCCAACACTTCTATAAAGAAGTCAATGGTGGAAGAGAAGAACAAGCACACAGAAGATCTCTCGTTTCACCCCCAACACTTCCATAAAGAAGTCAATGGTGGAAGAGAAGAACAAGCACACACAAGATCCCTACGTTTCACCCCAACACTTCTATAAAGAAGTCAATGGTGGAAGAGAAGAACAAGCACACACAAGATCTCTACGTTTCACCCCCAACACTTCTATAAAGAAGTCAATGGTGGAAGAGAAGAACAAGCACACACAAGATCCCTACGTTTCACCCCAACACTTCTATAAAGAAGTCAATGGTGGAAGAGAAGAACAAGCACACACAAGATCTCTACGTTTCACTCCCAACACTTCCATAAAGAAGTCAATGGTGGAAGAGAAGAACAAGCACACACAAGATCTCTGTTTCACCCTCAACACTTCTATAAAGAAGTCAATGGTGGAAGAGAAGAACAAGCACACACAAGATCACCATGTTTCCTCCCAACACTTCTATAAAGAAGTAAATGGTGGAAGAGAAGAACAAACACACACAAGATCTCTGTTTCACCCCAACACTTCTATAAAGAAGTCAATGGTGGAAGAGAAGAAGAAGAATATTTCAAGCAGCCCTGTTCCAAGAATTGTGATGTTGTTCCCATCTAAGAATGTGTACATTTCTCAGCTCACATTTGTGAGAATTGTATGATGTTGTTGTCAACTCATTTTTGTGTGTGTATTTTTCATGTGAAGGTTGACTTTGAGAGTATGAAGATGATCAAACCTAGCCAATGTGTCATCAGACGAAGCTTTGAGGATGGAATCTGGGTCCAGCTGAGCAAGTCACCCCATTCTATGCAGTTCCATGCTAAGATTAACAGACTTCAGGTATTTCTACCTTCATCTTCTTCACGACCATCACCATCAGCTGCTGTGTTTAGTAGATCTTTAGTTATCTGAAACAAATACTAACACCTTACACAAATGAAAGAAAGCAATACTAACAACTGTTAGAGTTAGAGACTGTGGTGCGTGTGGAGTCGAACTGTTGCAGTAGAACTGTTTCAAAGCCGCCGATAAAGGCGGTACAATAGTTGTATGGAGCAAAGAACTACACCTTCAGGAAGGCCGCAACCAACTACTTGACACCCAGTTCTACAAAACTAGTTCTTCTGATGTCACACTATCTAACAATAGTAAAGTCCGTACCGTAATTAAGAACTTAATTGCCTCTAAAGACCTTCCTACCGGCGCATCATCACTTGTTGTCATTGATAGCTGTTTGGGCAAACCCGCATTTTATATGCTCCCCAAAATTCATAAACTGAACAATCCTGGTAGGCCCATTGTTTCTGCTTGCTCTTTTCCTACGGAACATATCTCCGAATTTCTTGACAGTATCTTCAATCCTATAGTCACCACACTACCTTCATTCTTGAAAGATACGAATCACACTTTGTCTGTTTTCTCTTCCATTGAGTTGTTGCCTGGCAGGACTTACCGTCACTTCCTCCTTGATGTGTGCTCATTGTACACCTTCATACCTCATTGCACGGACTTCTAGCTCTCCAGTTCTTTCTTGACAGGAGAACTAACCCACTTGTTTCCACCTCGGCTCTCCTTCGTCTTGCAGAACTAGTTCTCACTCTCAACTCCTTTCAATTCATTGACCAGTTCTTTGAGCAGATCAGTGGGGTCGCCATGGGTACTAAAATGGGATCCAGTTATGCTTGTCTATTCATGGGTCATCTTGAACACCTAGTATGGAATTCCTATGATGGCCCTCTTCCGTCTGTGTATCATAGATACATTGATGACTGTATTGGCATTACCGATATGCCTGAAGCCGATTTGTCACGCTTCATTAATTTCATTAATGTCTTCAATCCTGCCATTCGGTTTACATCTCACATCTCTACCTCTTGTGTCAACTTTCTTGACATCACTATCACCATCAGCCTATCTACTATCACTACATCAGTATACTACAAGCCTACTGATACACATAGCTTTCTTCTGTATACCTCTTCCCATCCCCAGGCTTGTCGTGACTCTTTACCTTTCTCTCAACTCTTACGCCTTCGTCACCTCTGTAGTGAGAACGTTGATTTTCTCGATAGAGCTCACGAGATGCTTGATTTCTTCTGCGCCCCTATACCCGGAGATTGTGCTTGCATCTGCTATGCGGCTGCTCAGCAAATTTCACGCCAGGAGGCCCTCTCTAACCAGCATAGAACTTTCAATTCTGACAGGGTGAAACTTATCTTAACTTTCCACCCTCATAGTTCCCTTGTGAAGAAAGTCTTATTCCGTCATCTCTCCATTCGTCAGTCTGGTCCTGTGACACGTTCAGTCTTCCTTTGATGGCGTACAGACGGGACAAAAGTCTTAAGGATATTTTGGTTCAGTCTCCTCAAGCCTAATATCCAGAGTCATTTTGGCACTGTCCAGTGTGGCCGTCGGCACTGCAACACATGTGCTTATGTAATATAGACACACACTGTGACTTTTCCAAAAGCCACGTTTGTTATTGACGATGGTTTCACGTGCGAGTCCCGGAATATTATCTATGCCATCAACTGCAAGCGGTGCAACAAGGCCTATATTGGGGAAACCGGCAAGAGGCTCAGTGACCGATTTGCCCAACACTTGCGCGATATACGCCAATGCTCTGTGACCCCTGTAGCTACTCATTTCAATGATACTGGCCGTTCAGGAGCTTTCGATGTCCAGGTCACAGCCATCTGATCATGTTCCTCTGATGATCGTAGTCAATTTGCTCTGGAGAACCGTTTTATTTCGTTGTATGGTACCTTGCGGCCTCTTGGACTCAACGCATTACATTCCTATGCTTCTTAGTACTTTCCCATCTCATGCCTTGTAATCTATATGTGTATCTGCTTCATATATATGTTATATTTTTACTTGATTGTTTATTGTTTCTCTTCTTTTCCACTTCTAGTTTTGTGTTGCACTCATTTCGTTATTCGTTTTATTCCCAGATTTTCATTAGATACTTTTGAATGTTTCTGTAACCGTCCATTTGTAAGTGTTCTTTAATTCGTCACTCCTGTTGTATCGTTTGCTTGATAAAGGCCTTTTGGTCGAAACGTTGCTGTTTATCATCACTGTTTCTGTATTTTGTAAAACTATAGTACTTTGTACGTGTTTCGCTATTGCAGTAGAGCTCAAAGCCATGCATATGACTAGGTTAGAGTTAGAGACTGTGGTGCATGTGGAGATGAACTGTTGCAGTAGAACTCAAAGCCATGCATATGACTAGGTTAGAGTTAGAAAGAAAGGCACAGACAAGATTGAATTGAGTGAGGCACAGACAAGATTGAATTGAGTGAACATCTTTTGTCACTGCTTTATGTGCCCTTGAGTTTGAAGAGAACAGATGGTGGTGTTCTTTACATTCTGTCAACAATTTTACAGTTTTTCTCTAGCAGTTCTACCAACAATTGTACAGTTTTTCTCTAGTAGTTCTACCAACAATTTTACAGTTTTTCTCTAGTAGTTCTACCAACAATTGTACAGTTTTTTCTCTAGCAGTTCTACCAACAATTTTACAGTTTTTCTCTAGTAGTTCTACCAACAATTTTACAGTTTTTCTCTAGTAGTTCTACCAACAATTTTACAGTTTTTCTCTAGCAGTTCTACCAACAATTTTACAGTTTTTCTCTAGTAGTTCTACCAACAATTGTACAGTTTTTTCTCTAGCAGTTCTACCAACAATTTTACAGTTTTTCTCTAGCAGTTCTACCAACAATTTTACAGTTTTTCTCTAGTAGTTCTACCAACAATTTTACAGTTTTTCTCTAGTAGTTCTACCAACAATTGTACAGTTTTTCTCTAGTAGTTCTACCAACAATTGTACAGTTTTTCTCTAGCAGTTCTAACAACAATTTTACAGTTTTTCTCTAGCAGTTCTACCAACAATTTTACAGTTTTTCTCTAGTAGTTCTACCAACAATTTTACAGTTTTTCTCTAGTAGTTCTACCAACAATTTTACAGTTTTTCTCTAGCAGTTCTACCAACAATTTTACAGTTTTTCTCTAGCAGTTCTACCAACAATTTTACAGTTTTTCTCTAGCAGTTCTACCAACAATTTTACAGTTTTTCTCTAGTAGTTCTACCAACAATTGTACAGTTTTTCTCTAGCAGTTCTACCAACAATTTACAGTTTTTCTCTAGTAGTTCTCCAACAATTTACAGTTTTTCTCTAGTAGTTCTACCAACAATTTTACAGTTTTTCTCTAGTAGTTCTACCAACAATTTTACAGTTTTTCTGTAGCAGTTCTACCAACAATTTTACAGTTTTTCTCTAGCAGTTCTACCAACAATTTTACAGTTTTTCTCTAGTAGTTCTACCAACAATTTTACAGTTTTTCTCTAGTAGTTCTACCAACAATTTTACAGTTTTTCTCTAGCAGTTCTACCAACAATTTTACAGTTTTTCTCTAGCAGTTCTACCAACAATTTTACAGTTTTTCTCTAGCAGTTCTACCAACAATTTTACAGTTTTTCTCTAGCAGTTCTACCAACAATTTTACAGTTTTTCTCTAGTAGTTCTACCAACAATTTTACAGTTTTTCTCTAGCAGTTCTACCAACAATTTTACAGTTTTTCTCTAGCAGTTCTACCAACAATTTTACAGTTTTTCTCTAGCAGTTCTACCAACAATTTTACAGTTTTTCTCTATTAGTTCTACCAACAATTTTACAGTTTTTATAAAGAAATGGTGTTTTTATGCAGATATTAGTAACAGTTGAACAGTTTTTCTGAAAAGTTGTTATCAACAATTTGAGAGTTGTTATATCTGTAGATTATACCAGTAATGTAATATGTTTTATTTACATTTAGAGTATACATGACCTCACAATTTTTGTATTGATTTGATTATAGTTTGACAACCAGCTTCGACAAGCCATCTTTCCAACAATCTTGTCACCATTACCTCCTCCAAAGTCTGTGGCTGCAGACAGTGGTAAGTACTCATATTTTTTTTTACATGTTCAACCTTCAACAGTGATCGAAATTAGTTAGTAGATACTAGGATTAGTGTTGCATATATTTTGACAAGTGTTTTATCTCTCCTGTCATACAGGACATGACATGCACACATATCTTTTTAGTTTTAAATGTGCATATGGATGCACTATATATATATCAGTGGGGTTAATAGCAGACAGAATATAATCAATAATAAAAATGTGATTCATGTATCACATCAGATTAATTGATCAGGGATCGTGAGAGAAAGAGAGATTAATTGATCATATCTATGATAGAGTCTTTGGAATACCATCTCTAGAAGTACCTAATAACATCATTTCGTAGGTGGATTCACCAAGTTAAATACAAATAAAATTCAGACCTTTATCAAGAAATGTCTTCTGCATATTCTCAGAGATGGTATGACAGAGTGGTAAACACAGACCTGTGGATAAGGACAGAACATGAAACCATGATGGCACAGGTTAGGAGGATAAAATGGAAGTGGGTCAGGCATACCCTGCAGAAGACACAATGAAGAGTTACTAGATCAGCACTTGAGGGCAACACATATGGGACATGAAAAGCAACCTAAAGAAACCTGGAGACTGAGTCTGCTTAAGTAACTAAAGGATGATATGCCAGGTTGTGGTGGGAAGCCAGGAAGAAAACATCCAGACACCAAGTAAAGTGGAGCTGTACACCTGCTGTGTGTTTTAGTGCACTTTATTGTAATTATTTGTAGTATCATGTTTACTGTACACCTGCTGTGTGTTTTTAGTGCACTTTATTGTAATTATTTGTAGTATCATGTTTACTGTACACTCTGTTGTTTTAAGTGCATTATTGCATATTTGTAGTATCATGTTTACTGTACACCTGCTGTGTGTTTTAGTGCACTTTATTGTAATTATTTGTAGTATCATGTTTACTGTACACCTGCTGTGTGTTTTAGTGCACTTTAGTGTAATTATTTGTAGTATCATGTTTACTGTACACCTGCTGTGTGTTTTAGTGCACTTTATTGTAATTATTTGTAGTATCATGTTTACTGTACACCTGCTGTGTGTTTTAGTGCACTTTAGTGTAATTATTTGTAGTATCATGTTTACTGTACACCTGCTGTGTGTTTTAGTGCACTTTATTGTAATTATTTGTAGTATCATGTTTACTGTACACCTGCTGTGTGTTTTTAGTGCACTTTAGTGTAATTATTTGTAGTATCATGTTTACTGTACACCTGCTGTGTGTTTTAGTGCACTTTATTGTAATTATTTGTAGTATCATGTTTACTGTACACCTGCTGTGTGTTTTAGTGCACTTTAGTGTAATTATTTGTAGTATCATGTTTACTGTACACCTGCTGTGTGTTTTAGTGCACTTTATTGTAATTATTTGTAGTATCATGTTTACTGTACACCTGCTGTGTGTTTTAGTGCACTTTATTGTAATTATTTGTAGTATCATGTTTACTGTACACCTGCTGTGTGTTTTAGTGCACTTTAGTGTAATTATTTGTAGTATCATGTTTACTGTACACCTGCTGTGTGTTTTAGTGCACTTTAGTGTAATTATTTGTAGTATCATGTTTACTGTACGGTTTTGGGGGGGGAATAGTTCATTTGGAAAATTGGCCACTCAAAATAAATGATTCCAGTATGTCTGTGTATAATTAGTTAGGTATTCTAGTGGTATTGCTACATCAGCCTTATGTTCCTTCTATTCACAGCACCTAGAGCTTGTTCATACCACCTAGAGCTTGTTCATACCACCTAGAGCTTGTTCATACCACCTAGAGCTTGTTCATACCACCTAGAGCTTGTTCATACCACCTAGAGCGTGTCATGTTAATACTTATCTTATTCTCCTTAGTGCCAAAACCATTCATTGAGGCCAGCTTGATGACTAGGATCCATGAACATAGTGATCTCCAGCAGATCAAGTAAGTAGATGATCTGATTGCTATCATTAAGACAGAATCCACACAAGATCAGAATACTAAGAGCATGCATATTCCCAGTGGCAACGTATGGGTGTGAAGCATGGACTTTAATAAGGCCGTGGAAAAACATATTTATGCTTTTGAATATAAATGTTACAGAAGAGTCCTACGTATATCTTGGACAAAGAAAACAAATAGATCTATCCAGAAAGAACTCAAAATCAAAGAAAACTGGTTGATGCTACAAATAAGAAAGAGAAAACTGAGGTATGTTGGACGTATAAAAAGACATGAAGGGCTGAGAAGACCATCATGGAAGGAGGCATACCAGCAAAGAGAAGGAGAGGAAGACCACAGAGAAGATGGATTCAAGGTTAACTGATGGTTTGAACATGACAGCTGCAGAGGCAGGACATTCTGGCCTATGAGAGAGAGAAATTACGGAGGACTGTTGGGGTGGCAAAGTTCTGCTCAGGACAAGCTATTTGATGATGATGATGAACCACTCAAAGATTGTATAATGACCACAGTGTCAGTAGATCAAATAAGTAGTACATGGATCCTGTGTGAGAGCAGACAAACTTGTATCAAGCATATCTCTAGTTGAGTGTTGAAGATTTATAATGGGGATGTACTTTTGTTGTTCAGTAATTGCCTATTGAATGAGGGCACAGATGTTTATCGTGAATCTATATATCATTTGGGAGAAATTGAATAAAAATTACAATTTGGATTGGGTATCTGAAGGGAAGAATGAGGATTGTGTTTAACCGGTGATCCACAGGAACCATCAGCAAACATACACTTCAACATCTGATGAAGAAAACTGAGTACTATTGGACTCTCTGATGTCAATACACAAGAACCAAGAAGTCTAATTGAGTTGTTAAATGACATCATCATCTGCCTCTTTGTCTCAGGAGACGATAGGCTTTGATTCATGTTGTTCTGTGCTGAATCACAACTTCTATTGTGGCTGTAATGGCCTATTCTGAAGTGGCAATCCTTCCCACAGTTACTGCAGGTGAAAATGGAGACTGGAGCTGATGCAGAGGATGGTCTTTCTGCACTCTCTTTTACCTCTGTTTGGGATGGCATTTCTTTTCTCTTCTTTTTGAGCTATTAGCCATGCCTGCCTGCCTTTGACCAACCATTCCCAATTGTCTATGTCTAAACTGCATGAAGTTAGATCATGCTTGCAAGTGTCAACGATGCATAGTAATGGGCGCTCATGCTGTCTAATACCTGTTGCAATTTGACCATATAAGAATGGTCTTTGTGATACTACTATCGCTTATGCAGCACAATTGTCCCAGCCATCTCAGATGTCGCTGACTCTGCAAGGTGTACATGCTTGGAATGCCAGCACTCTTCAAGACTTCTATATTAAAGATACGATCATGCCATCGAATGTTGTATATGTACCTGAGACAGCGCATGTGGATGGTGTTGATGTGATGTTCTTGTCTAACATATGTGGTGCATGTCTCACTACCATACAGCAGAGTGCTGAGAACATATGTGGTCCATGTCTCACTACCAAAAAGCAGAGTGTTGAGAACATATGTGGTCCATGTCTCACTACCAAACAGCAGACTGCTGAGAACACAGGCCTTATCTACTTGTGTCTTGGTGTTTCGTGTGAGTGCCCTATTTTCTCCATACACGCTTTGCCAATTTGCGCATATTAGTGGATGCCTTCCCAATGCGGTTGCTAATTTTATCATTGAGGGAGAGATTGCTGCTGATGACAGAGCCAAGGTATGCAAAGGTGTTGACTACTTTGAGCTGAACTCACATGACTATTGTTGCCCAAGTATTAGCGCCCAAGTTGCTGTGGCCATCGACTTCGAGGATGCTTATAACAAGGTTAAATTTTTCAATACTAGTGCGCTCTTTGATTAAATGTAAAGTTAATCCTTGGCTGGTGAACTGAATAGCTGCTTCTTTAATGGAGAGAACCGTTGCACTACGTTTAGGAACATGGACATCGGATCATACATGTATATGCCCGGGATTACCCCAGGCTTCTCCTCTATCACCCGTGTTGTTTAATATTTACACAGCAAATATAGCTAAAATTCAGCCAACCAGATTGGGTCGGACATTGACATTTGCAGATGATATCTTAATATATAGGACGGTCAGATAGACGAGAGATGGTTGACGACATTCAGAAAAATTGCATACCATCTCAGGTTGGTGTAGAGAGTCTCACTCTCAGGTCAATCTTGAAAAAGCGTGTATGTTGTGGTGCTCATTGAATAATCACATAGTCAAGGCTGACCTACCCAGTGTAATCTTTGATGAACATACCATCGAGCGCAGAAACAGGCTGCGCTATCTTGGAATAACCTTTGATAGTGAAACACGTACAAACAAAGTACTATAGTTTTACAAAATACAGAAACAGTGACGATAAACAGCAACGTTTCGACCAACAAGGCCTTTATCAAGCAAACGAACAAACAGGAGTGACAAATTAAAATGAAACACAAATGGACGACCAAATACAAACGTATCTAAGGAAAATCTGGAATAAAACGAATAACGAAATAAATGTAACACTAAAAACAGGAATAGAACGGAAAAGAAACAATGAAACATCTAGTAAATATATAACTTGAATACATGCAACATATACCCATATAGATTACAAAGCATGGAAGAGAAAGTACTAAGAAGCATAAGAATGTAATACATGCAACATAAAACCATATAGATTACAAAGCATGGGAAGAGAAAGTACTAAGAAGCATAAGAATGTAATACGTTGAGCCGCGTGGTCGCAAGGTACCATACAAAGAAATCAACCGATTCTCCAGAGCAAATCTACTACGATCATCAGAGGAACATGATCGGATGGCTGTGACCTGGACATCGCAAGCTCCTGAATGGCCAGTATCATTGAAATGGGTAGCTACAGGGGTCACAGAGCATTGGCGTATATCGCGCAAATGTTGTGCGAATCGGTCACTGAGTCTCCAGCCGGTTTACCCAATATAGGACTTGTTGCACCGCTTGCAGATAATGGCATAGATAATATTACGGACTCGCACGTGAAACTGTCTTCAACAACGAACGTGGCTTTAGGAAAAGACACCGTGCGGGTCTGTATTACATAAGCACAAGTGTTGCAGCACCGACGGCCACACTGGATGGTGCCAAAATGACTATGGATATTAGGCTTGAGGCGACTGTGAACCAACATATCCCTAAGGCTTCTGTCCCGTCTGGACGCCACCAAAGGATAGTGTTGGAAGATTGAACGTGTCTCAGGATCAGACTGAAGAATGGAGAGATGACGGAATAAGACTTTCTTCACAAGGGAACTATGAGGGTGGAAAGTTAAGACAAGTTTCACCCTGTCAGAATTGGAAGTTCTATGCTGGTTAGAGAGAGCCTCCTGGCGAGAAATTTGCTGAATGCGCCGCATAGCAGAAGCAAGCACCTTATCCGGGTATAAGCGCTACGAAAGAAATCCAGCATCTCGTGAGCTTTATCGAGAAAATCGTCGTCCTCGCTACAGAGGCGACGAAGGCGCAAGAGTTGAGAGAATGGTAAAGAGTCACGACAAGCCTGGGAATGGGAAGAGGTATAAAGAAGAAAACTATGTGCATCAGTAGGCTTGTAGTAGACTGATGTAGTGATGGTGGATAGGGTGATAGTGATGTCAAGAAAGTTGACACAAGAGGTAGAGATGTGAGATGTAAACCGAATAGCCGGATTGAAGACATTAATGAAATTAATGAAACGTGACAAATCGGCTTCAGGCATATCGGTAATGCCAATACAATCATCAATGTATCTATGATACACAGACGGAAGAGGGCCATCATAGGAATTCCATACTAGGTGCTCAAGATGACCCATGAATAGACAAGCATTGAATTGAGCACCTAGTATGGAATTCCTAGTATGGAATTGACGTTCGTTGTTGAAGACAGTTTCACGTGCGAGTCCCGTAATATTATCTATGCCATTATCTGCAAGCGGTGCAACAAGTCCTATATTGGGGAAACCGGCAGGAGACTCAGTGACCGATTCGCCCAACATTTGCACGATATACGCCAATGCTCTGTGACCCCTGTAGCTACCCATTTCAATGATACTGGCCATTCAGGAGCTTGCGATGTCCAGGTCACAGCCATCCGATCATGTTCCTCTGATGATCGTAGTAGATTTGCTCTGGAGAATCGGTTGATTTCTTTGTATGGTACCTTGCGACCACGCAGGCTCAACGTATTACATTCTTATGCTTCTTAGTACTTTCTCTTCCCATGCTTTGTAATCTATATGGGTTTATGTTGCATGTATTACATTCTTATGCTTCTTAGTACTTTCTCTTCCCATGCTTTGTAATCTATATGGGTATATGTTGCATGTATTCAAGTTATATATTTACTAGATGTTTCATTGTTTCTTTTCCGTTCTATTCCTGTTTTTTGTGTTACATTTATTTAGTTATTCGTTTTTATTCCAGATTTTCCTTAGATACGTTTGTATTTGGTCGTCCATTTGTGTTTCATTTTAATTTGTCACTCCTGTTGTTCGTTTTGCTTGATAAAGGCTTTGTTGGTCGAAACGTTGCTGTTTATCGTCACTGTTTCTGTATTTTGTAAAACTATAGTACTTTGTTTGTACGTGTTTCACTATTTACCAAGTTTTACTGCAGTTTCCCCCTATTTCAATAACCTTTGATCGTAGTCTATCTTTCAAACACCATGTTGAACAGACAATACAATGTTGCAAGCATGGTCTTGCGGCTCTCAAAGTTATGGTGGCTGCACACCTTGATCAGAGACTACTTGCCATTTTGTTCGATTGACTGGTTATGTTCATGGTAGATTAAGGACTCGGAATTCTTATGATATCAAGATCACAATCTGAACGACTCGAACGGGTTCAGAATGAAGGTATGCGTATAGTCCTGGGCTGCACTAGAGATACCCCCATTGTGAATATGAGATATATGCTTGGCCTTCTGTCACTACGCTCCCATCATGCAATCGCCCAAACCAAGGCATATATGCGGGTTACTGCAGATAAGAGACATCCACTACACAAGAACACTAATGATGTTAAGGGCACGAGAATCAAGCGTGGTATGTCGTGGTTGGCCCAGGCTGAGAGAACAATTGGCCAGGTGACTACGATTGCGACCCTACCAAAAGGGAAGAATGGATCCCAACAGATGGTAGCATGATCAACTATCTCAACATTATCATTACTCTTGGAAGAGAATGTAGAGATTGGGGCAACATGAAGGCTGATCTTACAGTTAAGCAGCTGATAAAAGATAATGCAAGGGATGATGATGTTGTTATATATCCGATGGGTTAGTTCAACGTGGTTCAGCTGGGGTTTCTGGCTAATGCATGGTAGGGTTGTTGCAGACCGAAGTGGGGCACACAGGACAACTACTTCTAGTATGAGGATGGAGGTTGAGGCCGTTACTGCTGCCCTCCATTGGATTTCTGGGACTTCATTTACTGGGGCCATTGTTGTATCTGACTCTCAGTCGATGCTTCACAAGATCCAGAAGGACAGGTTTCGGTATGAGTGGATGTCGTCTATAGAAGTTTCTAACCTCCAGAGGCTTACGTGGATATACTGTCCTGGACATGCAGGTGTTTGTGGTAATGAGAGAGCGGACAGGCTTGCATCAACAGCATCGATTGTTGGGGAGTTAAAGGGGATATTCTTCTGTCTCTTCGCGACTGTCTGTTGGATGAGGACACTAAAATCAATGTTGCGCCGAGTGGTTACCAGGGCCCAAATTTGGGGTGTAAAGAATAGAACCACTGTTACCTGCCACACATGTCGTAAGAGACGACTAAGGAGGTTAGGCTGAACTTGGATGCACTTGTCCGCTAGGGAATGCTAACCCGAAACAAATACTTTCAGAAAACGGATACACCAGGCCATAAGGCGCATAACATGGTGCAACGACCCTCACAATGAGGAATGGGATAATGGATTCTCGGTCACCAATCTGCCTTGGAGATTTAGCCACGCAGTAGGAATGTCAGACCTGCCATCACGAGGGTGGCCAAAACTTACTGCGCGAAGAGGTCGGCACAAACTGGGAAGCAGAAATCATAGGAATTACATCTTACAGAACTGCCACCAGTATGCAGACTTGAGGGGAAGGAGGTGGCCCACTTACATGAGCGTCCAAGACATACTGTATGGCGGGGCTTATAATCTGAGGCAGACGGCTGCCTTTATTAGAGAATCCAAATCCCAATCTAGTGAGAATGCAGAAGAAGAAATTGATGTTGAATAGATCAAGAGATTTAGGCAGTTTTGAGTTACCTGTTGTACAAGTCGAACTGGATGCCTGAGAAGCAGTGTGAGAGGTGTGTTTAATCAGTGAGCCACGGGAACCATCAGTATGCATACTCTTCGATATCTGTTGGGAGACTGAGCCGGGTCTGCCCGAGTGCAATGACGTCAGTTTAGTAACCAATAACTCACATGACGTTGCTGAACTGACATATGAGTAGTTAAGCGACATTATAATACACCAATATCTTGATAGGAGAGATATTCCCATATGTCTCCTAACCACAGCTAACTTATCATTGTACACATGGATGATGGAAGCATCCTTCATTAAATGTAGGATTCAATTCTACATGCTCAACTCAGTTAACTATATCTTGTCTGTCTCTGCAGTGATATGAAGATTATCATCTGACATATACATATAGTGGAGCGTCTGCAGAATGGATTAGAGCGCAGACTTCCATTCCGCAGACCCAGTAAGGCCAACAGTTTTTTTTCTGTCGGCATAGAGAAAAATCCTAACCTGAACAGTTTTGCGGCCACAGAACTAGCCATGCAGCCATTAAATTCCACAGGCTCACCCCCCATGCCATCCTACACCGCCTAAAAGCGATATTATACAGGCAGTAAAGATATCTACATGAGATAGTATCAGATTTGATGAGTAGCAAGACACTCACAGCTTGTCATTGTTTCTATTTCAACAGATATTTTAACATTCTCATTCAATTGTTTCTATTTCAACAGATATTTTAAGATTCTCATTCAAGAAATGAATCTGAAGATAGATCAAGGTATTTTGAATGAACTGTTGGCCATGTTTGCTTCTGATGTACACACACTACGAGCTAAGGAGGTATGTTGTATAACAACCATTACTTTGTTGTATTATCTTGTTGTATTTTGATTAGTCTGTGGCTTAGTGGTAGTGAGATCACCACCCAAGAGTACCTGCTTCAAACTCAGTGCTGGGCAGTTTGCAAGACAATTTGTTCCTGTAGATTATTACCAATGGTAAAAATAGACCTCACCATTCAGAAAGCAGTGACAAACTACTGAACGTATAAGTGGTGCCTAGAAACACAACTCTTTTACTGTGTGTGATGGTGACATCTTACAATTTTCATTGTATTAGTGTCATCTTGAACATAATTGTAAACTATCATTGTAATCATTCTTTCAGGCTCATATGCACAATGAATGAAAATTTGATATCAGTAAAATCACAATGTTCGCAACTGTTAGCATAGATGGTAATGCAGGACTCGCACATGGCAAGTCATCACTAGCAAATCATAGCATATCTGTTTCAAGACTAACGTGGCACGTCATCATGAATAAATGTTGGCAAAGATAATGTTGCAAAATTCACTTTATTCAACTGACTCTTCTGGTCAGGTTGAGGAATGAAAATTTGCTAGAGCAAGAATTGTTGAACTGTGTACCTTTGAGTTGAGGATGAAAAGTGTAAGAACTGTTTTGTAAGAAGATAACGTTTGATGGTGATTGGTAATGGTATCTTGGTTAGAAATGTTGTGAAACAAAGCAGAACAAAGAACTTTGTCAGCCTCTGCCATATCAAGAATAGAATCCTCTGTTGAAGAAGCCTAGCATCTACTGAGCTCTACCTAGCTATCAATATTTGTAGCTCTCCAATACTTCAGTATATAATAGTAATAATAGCCATCCATCGAGACAATGATGACAACATCCTCAGACGTATCCTCTCTCTGATGTGTGTGCGGAGGTGACTGCAGAGTCCAATCCTAGAACACAATCCCCTACCACAGGTGCGGTATACATTATCCAGGTGGGTGTTGTGTGTTCTGTATTTTTGCTCAGCTGTGCGAGTTCCTCTTACAACACCACATTTGGTGATTGTGCACAATGGATTCCTAGCATGTGGTACCTATATCCAAGCATTTTAGATACACTTTAAAGCATTTTTTTTTCTATTTACCAACTGATCGTCTGCCCACTTCAAGCTTGCCATACATCAACTGTTTTGGGATGCGTTTATCAGGCATGCGAGCAACGGGACCAGCCTGTCTCACCTGAGCCTTTTGCAATAGGATGTTGACGCTTGGGATCTTGGCTCTTATGAGGACTTCGGTATCTGGAATTTTGTCCTGCCAGTTTATTTTTAGTAGCCTGTGTAGACAACTTGTTCAAAAGTGGTTTCATTTTCTTATATATGGCCTTTTCGTCTTTACAGACGGTCAATTAGCAAGTGTTTTACTGTGACAACTTCTGAGTTTTCGCTTTTCTCTCTTGTCGTTCAGCTCATACATAAGTCTCTTCTCAAAAGACTCTGCGCCCTTTCGTAATTTGGCCTTCCACACAACTCTGTCATCAGCTAGTCCCTCCCATGTGCTGGGACCTATAGAAAAGTTTTTCATTGAGGCTTTGCACACATCTTTATATCTGAGCAGTGGTCTGCCCTGGTGCCTCTTCCCTCCGAAAGTTCACAGAACAACATTTGTTTTGGTATGCGATAAGTTTCCATTCTTCTCACATGCCCCAACCATCTTAGTTGTCTACTGCTGAGCATGCCCATGATGGAAGGCAGGTTTGCACGTTGCAGTACTTCAGAGTTGGTTATCTTGTCATACCAACTGATGTTCATAATCTTGCGGAGACATCGAAGGTGAAAGATGTTAAGTCTCCTCTCGTGTCTTGAATAGACTGTCCATGTTTCTGAGCCATATAGTAAAGAACTAATTACACAGGCTTGATATATTTGAATCTTCGTCTGCAATGTCAGTTTTGTGTTGTCCCATGCTCGCTTTGATAGTTTGCTGAATGTAGTAACGCCCTACACTGGCGTTGATTTCTTCATCAAGAGAAAGGCTGGCAGTGACCATGGACCCGAGATAGCAGAATTTTGGAACTGGTGTTAGATGGTTACCATTGAAAGTGATATTTGTTGTGTTACCTCCTTGACATAAAACAACTGTTTTGGAGACACTTATAGTCAGAGAAAATAGGTTGCATGCCTTTGAGAAATTATTGATTAGGCATTGCAGTGTAGTCTCACTGTGGGCAACTAAGGCAGCATCGTCAGCGAAAGGAGGTCCTTGAGAAGAATTTCGTTTTCTTACCTGTCTGCTATGTTAAAATATATATATATATATATATATATATATATATATATATATATATATATATATATATATATATATATATATATATATATATATATATATATATATATATATATATATATATATATATATATATACACTGTCCATGTCTGAACTAGATCCATCTCTATCTCCAATAGTTACTATAAAATATAATACTTCATATGTCAATACTGTATACAAACATCTATTGATCATTACTCTATACTAATATGATACAAACATCTTGTACATCTCCAATAGTTGGCAGAATTCAAGGAAGATGTAGCACTGACCAAGAGAGAATTGAAAGAAGAGGCTGGTGTCTCCATGCAAGCCAAACGTGTCAGCTTCTATGATTACTTTCATATCTCTCCAATCAAGGTAGGAGTTTGATTATCCCCTTTTGTAGACAAGAAATATGATCTCAGATAGTATCTACAGATATATGATACAGCTGGGAAATAATATCTTGAAACTGAAACTAATCTGTTCAGATCAAGTATCCCGCTCTTTAATATTGTTGACAAAGCTGACATAAATCTGTATATATAAAACTAATCTACAGAGATAGCTTTCATAGAAGAATGGTCTATGTTGCAGAGAAATCATTGAAATCCACTGAAAAAAAACAGGAGGATCTCAGAGAAAACATACGCTATGAAAATAACAACGACGAAGATAAAGGGTATTCTCTATCTCGGTTGTGCATACTGATAGGTGCGGCAAGACAGGAAAACCACGAGAGAAACCCAGTAGATACATCAATCAACACAGAATGGGAGTTGTTAGTCTAAACACATTGAGATACATGCTTGAGAGGAGATAGGAGAAATTATGGACATATACGATGAAGATGACCCTCAAATGAACAATTGACATCCAGGTCACAGCCATCTGATCATGTTCTGTGATGATTGTGGTCCATTTGCCCTTGAAACTGATCAAATCATTTCATAGCCTCACTTAATACTGTCATTCCTGATGATCATCAATTATACATATATATCTTGTAAGATATTCCTTAGTGTCTGATGTGTGTCCCCCCATACACGGCTTCGGTTTACATCCAATATTCACCGGTTTTTCTGCAAAATTTAATCATCAAAAGTTTAGATCAATAAAAGAAACAGTTCAAAATCGGATAATATTAGCTTTAAAATTAAATTAAATCAAATTTGTGATGACTAACCACCTTTTTTTTTTACCTCGTGATGAAGATTAAAGGTATATAATCACTAAAATGACCACATAAGCATGGATTAATCAAAATACATTTTAGCTATTCAACGTATGTTACATACACGCAAAAGCTATGTCAACAGTTTCAAGACAGCATTAGATTAGTGTTGCCCGTGGACGACAGTAAAATTGCAATCTGTGCTGACATAGTTTCAGCCGGTCAACACAAGTGGACTTAAAGCGCGCCTGTAGTAAACGATGTGCTGGTATTAATTTAAGATCTGTCTGCTTTAACCATGGTCAGTTATATGTGGCATGTCTAGAGTTGAAAGTGGAAACAATTTATATATGCTTGCAAATGATGGGAAAACAAGGAATGTTGTTTACTATCAGGTTCTCACAGAGAAAGAAATATAACTTACACAATAAGTATGTAATTTTTGCTAATTAAAACAAAATAGTACCATTAAAACAATTTTTTAATAATCTAAATTCCCGTTACATACGTTGAATCCGAGCAAGCGTTAATTATAGTATATACATATATATATATATATATATATATATATATATATATATATATATATATATATCTAGCAACATCTCAGGCTCCCAGACAAATGTACTTAACCTGCTAAGGACGTGTATATATGTTTTCCCCATTCACTGCCTAGGACATGTTAACACGTCTGTTATTATCTCTCCTCTGTGGGCTAAAGACATGTTAACACGTTATACATTTCTACTGTCACTGCTATAGGCGTTCATTCATGTTTGTTACCTAGAAACAAAGAGTAGCTATTTTTAGATCCATCTTCAGAAAGTATGTAGCAGCGAAAGACAAGAACACCAGTTCTGTTTGCAGGGTAGAGAGAGAAAATATACCAACCAACATATCTCTTGGGTACAGTCAGTGTGGGAACATTGTGATGGTTGTTGCATTGGATGATGGAAGAATACATATGGACTTGTCCAATGTATAATGATGTCAGTCAGGAGAACTGAACTTGATTTCAATTTGGATTATTGTAACTGAATTCCTTGAATAGTCAGTAGAGTCAGTTCGGTTATGAAACATTCCATTATGAAAACCCTATTGTCTTGTGTGTTTTCTACAGGTCTGACTGATGATATATCTTGTTTGTTTTCTACAGGTCTGACTGATGATATATCTTGTTTGTTTTCTACAGGTCTGACTGATGATATATCTTATTTATTTTCTACAGGTCTGACTGATGATATATCTTATTTATTTTCAGATTCATGTGAGTTTCTCGCTACAGGGTGGGTCCATGAGTGACACCCCACAGGCTAACATTATGGGGGTCTTCCTGCAGAGTGTTGGAGTTGTTCTCACTGATGTTCAAGATGTTGTTTTCAAGTCAGTTTGTTCATCACACTTCTCTCTCTTTCTCTCTCTTACTCTTTCTATCTCTCTCTCTCTCTCTCTCTCTCTCTCTCTCTCTCTCTCTCTGTGTTTGTGTCTGTCTTATCTTTCTGCCTATCTTGTTGCTCTTTCTGTGTATGTTTATTTATAATCTAACTACTTTTTTAACACACACACACACATACCAATCACCTACCACCACTAACTGAATAATTCAGAGCTACTCATCAATCAACACACCAACCACCTACCACCACTAACTGAATAAGTCAGAGCTACTCATCAACACACTAACCACCTACCACCACTAACTGAATAAGTCAGGGCTACTCATCAACACACTAACCACCTACCACTAACTGAATAATTCAGAGCTACTCATCAACACACCAACCACCTACCACCACTAACTGAATAAGTCAGGGCTACTCATCAACACACCAACCACCTACCACTAACTGAATAAGTCAGGGCTACTCATCAACACACCAACCACCTACCACCACTAACTGAATAATTCAGAGCTACTCATCAACATACTAACCACCTACCACTAACTGAATAATTCAGGGCTACTCATCAACACACCAACCACCTACCACCACTAACTGAATAATTCAGAGCTACTCATCAACACCAACCACCTACCACCACTAACTGAATAATTCAGAGCTACTCATCAACACACCTACCACTAACTGAATAAGTCAGGGCTACTCATCAACACACCAACCACCTACCACCACTAACTGAATAATTCAGAGCTACTCATCAACACACCAACCACCTACCACTAACTGAATAAGTCAGGGCTTATAATAGCCGTCCATTGCAAGCGATGATGCCAACAATCTCAGACGTGTACTGTTGCACCTCTCTGGTGTGTGCGGAGGTGACTGTAGAGTCCAATCCTAGAACAGAATCCCCGACCACAGGTGGGGCATACATGATCAAGGTTAGACATGTGCGTGTTGTGTGCTCTGTCTTTCGCGCTGCTCGTTTTTCTGTGACTCAACAATACGATGATTCTCAGCTATTCAGTTTCCTCTTTTGTTGTTACAGCGCCACATTTGGCGATCTTGTGCAAGGGATTCCCAGCATGTATTGTCTATATCGAAGCATTTCAGAGACACTTTAAGAGTGTCTTTAAAGCTTTTTTCTGTCCACCCGCTGAACGTCTGCCCCTTCAAGCTTGCCATACATCAACTGTTTTGGGATGCGTTTATCAGGCATTCGAGCAACGTGACCGACCCATCTCAGTTGGGCCTTCTGCAACAGGGTGTTGACGCTGGGATCTTTGCTCTTGTGAGGACTTCGCTGTCTGGAATTTTGTCCTGCCAGTTTATTTTTAGTATTCTGCGTAGACAGCTTGTGTGGAAATGGTTTAATTTTCTTGCATATCTGCTATACACTGTCCATGTCTCGCTTGCATACAGCAGCGTGGTTAGCACTATGGCCTGGTAAACTTTCAGCTTTGTGACTATGCTTATCCCCTTCCGTTTCCACACAGTGACACGTAACCTTCCGAACGCAGCACTGGCTTTGGATATCCTATTGTGGACCTCAGAATCTATGTTTGCCGATCTGGATAGGAGGCTGCCAAGATAAGCAAAGTTGTCCGTTGACTGGAGACGCTGGTGTTTAATGTTGATGACTGGGTCGTAATAATGGTCTCTAGGGGCGGGCTGGAACATGACCTCTGTTTTTGGTGTTAATGGTGAGGCCAAACCTATCACAGGCCATTGAGAACTTGTCCATGTAAGTCTGCATTTCTTCCACAGAGTTGGTAGCGAGGGCACAGTCATCAGCAAACAACAGGTTTGAGATAGTTGATTCTTTTACCTTGGTGGAGGATTTTAACCTCCGAAGATTGAATAGATTGCCGTCTGTCCTGTATCTAATCTTTACCCCATGTTCGTTGCCTTCCCAAAAGACATCCGTGAGCATGGCAGCAAACATCATGCTGAAGAGTGTTGGGGCCAGTACACAGCCTTGTTTGACGCCGTTGGTGACATGGAAGGCTTCCGACAGCTCTCCTTCGTCAAGTACACGTGCCATCATGCCCTCGTGAAACTGTTGGACGATCTTGATGAATTTCACTGGGCATCCAAATTTTTCCATGATCTTCCATAGACCCTCCCTGTTAATCAGTAGTCAAAAGCCTTTGTCAAATCGACAAAGACCATATAGAGGTTACAGTGCTGCTCTTGGCATTTCTCCTGTAGTTGGCGAGCAGCAAATATCATGTCTGCTGTTCCACGACCTGCTCTGAAGCCACATTGGGTCTCAGGGAGTAAGTCCTGTTCCAGGTGATCGATTAATCGATTGAGGAGGACTCTGGCCAGTATTTTGCCAGCAATTGACAGGAGGGAGATCCCCTGTGATTATCGCAGGCCTGGTGGTTTCCTTTCCGCTTGTACAGGTGGACAATAGTGGCATCCTCAACACACCAACCACCTACCACCACTAACTGAATAAGTCAGGGCTACACAGGGCTACTCATCAATACACCAACCACCTACCACTAACTGAATAAGTCAGGGCTACTCATCAACACACCAACCACCTCCCACCACTAACTGAATAATTCAGAGCTACTCATCAACACACCAACCACCTACCACCACTAACTGAATAATTCAGGGCTACTCATCAACACACCAACCACCTCCCACTAACTGAATAATTCAGGGCTACTCATCAACACACCAACCACCTCCCACTAACTGAATAATTCAGGGCTACTCATCAACACACCAACCACCTACCACTAACTGAATAATTCAGAGCTGCTCATCAACACACCAACCACCTCCCACTAACTGAATAATTCAGGGCTACTCATCAACACACCAACCACCTACCACTAACTGAATAATTCAGGGCTACTCATCAACACACCAACCACCTCTCACTAACTGAATAATTCAGAGCTACTCATCAACACACCAACCACCTACCACCACTAACTGAATAATTCAGAGCTACTCATCAACACACCAACCACCTCCCACTAACTGAATAATTCAGAGCTACTCATCAACACACCAACCATCTCCCACTAACTGAATAATTCAGAGCTACTCATCAACACACTAACCACCTACCACTAACTGAATAATTCAGAGCTACTCATCAACACACCAACCACCTACCACCACTAACTGAATAATTCAGAGCTACTCATCAACTGTTATGTTTAGAAATATTCAAATTCAGATCTAAAAGTAAACACAAAGAGAAAATGAATAAGAGTATTTGAACATGAAGAAATTGTTCCCCTATATGAGATTGTCTTGCCCTATATGAGATTGTCTTGCCCTATATGAGATTGTCTTGCCCTATATGAGATTGTCTTAATTGCATAGATTCAACTCTAGAAACTGAACTTGTGTTCTGCCTTGCAGGTTGGGTTACTTTGAGAGAAACCATTCCTTCTACAACAACTCACAATTGACCAGTGAATTTGTCAGACACTACAGTGGACAGGTCAGTGTTGATGGTTTCCTTTTAGCTCTCATGTTTTATCTGCCTTTTGTAATCACCATGTAGGATGACCATCAACATCTTCCTATGTAACATATTCAAGAAAATTCCACATAACTTCAGCATTCATTGTGTGCAACATTCAATGTTGTGTAAATGTTTCAATATTTGCTCATTGTAAGTCTGTTCTAGTTCATTCTATACACATAACCAATGTATACACACCATTTTTACAAAGTTGGAAGGTGTGACGTCTATATATATATATATATATACATGTTGGGACATATTAATGTTTGTTGTTATCTCTAATGAATATATCTGTCTTCAACTGTTCTCTGCATCCAGTCTGTGTTCTCTGCATCCAGTCTGTGTTCTCTGCAGTCAGTCTGTGTTCTCTGCAGTCAGTCTGTGTTATCTGCAGTCAGTCTGTGTTATCTGCAGTCAGTCTGTGTTCTCTGCATCCAGTCTGTGTTCTCTGCAGTCAGTCTGTGTTCTCTGCAGTCAGCCTGTGTTCTCTGCAGTCAGTCTGTGTTATCTGCATCCAGTCTGTGTTCTCTGCAGTCAGTCTGTGTTCTCTGCAGTCAGTCTGTGTTCTCTGCAGTCAGCCTGTGTTCTCTGCAGTCAGTCTGTGTTATCTGCAGTCAGTCTGTGTTCTCTGCAGTCAGTCTGTGTTATCTGCAGTCAGTCTGTGTTATCTGCATCCAGTCTGTGTTCTATGCAGTCAGTCTGTGTTCTCTGCAGTCAGTCTGTGTTATCTGCAGTCAGTCTGTGTTATCTGCATCCAGTCTGTGTTCTCTGCAGTCAGTCTGTGTTATGTGCAGTCAGTCTATGTTATGTACAGTAAGTCTGTGTTATCTGCATCCAGTCTGTGTTATCTGCATCCAGTCTGTGTTATCTGCATCCAGTCTGTGTTCTGTGCAGTCAGTCTGTGTTGTGTGCAGTCAGTCTGTTGTGTGCAGTCAGTCTGTGTTGTGTGCAGTCAGTCTGTGTTGTGTGCAGTCAGTCTGTGTTGTGTGCAGTCAGTCTGTGTTATGTGCAGTCAGTCTATGTTATCTGCATCCAGTCTGTGTTCTGTGCAGTCAGTCTGTGTTGTGTGCAGTCAGTCTGTGTTGTGTGCAGTCAGTCTGTGTTGTGTGCAGTCAGTCTGTGTTGTGTGCAGTCAGTCTGTGTTATCTGCAGTCAGTCTGTGTTATGTGCAGTCAGTCTGTGTTATGTGCAGTCAGTCTGTGTTATCTGCATCCAGTCTGTGTTATCTGCAGTCAGTCTGTGTTATCTGCAGTCAGTCTATGTTATCTGCAGCCAGTCTGTTAAGTGTAGCCAGCCTGCGTTATGTGCAGCCAGTCTGTTAAGTGTAGCCAGCCTGCGTTATATGCAGCCAGTCTGCGTTGAGTGCAGCCAGCCTGTGTTATGTGCAGCCACTCTGTGTTAAGTGTAGCCAGCCTGTGTTATGTGTAGCCACTCTGTAATGTGTGGCAAGTCTGTTATGTACAACTAGTATTAAGTACAGAAAACCCAACATGTACTGGATGTTATTAAACGTGATTTGATCTGTCCAGAATCTAGACAAGTTAGTTCTGTCCACAAATACATTATTTCATCACGATGTTCTTCTTTCATCTTTGTCTGTCAGCATATTTCTTCTCTCATCTGTGTCTGTCACATCTGTGTCTGTCAACATATTTCTTCTCTCATCTGTGTCTGTCAGCATATTTCTTCTCTCATCTGTGTCTGTCAACATATTTCTTCTCTCATCTGTGTCTGTCAACATATTTCTTCTCTCATCTGTGTCTGTCAGCATATTTCTTCTCTCATCTGTGTCTGTCAACATATTTCTTCTCTATCTGTGTGTCAACATATTTCTTCTCTCATCTGTGTGTGTCAACATATTTCTTCTCTCATCTGTGTCTGTCAACATATTTCTTCTCTCATCTGTGTCTGTCAGCATATTTCTTCTCTCATCTGTGTCTGTCAACATATTTCTTCTCTCATCATTGTCTGTCAACATATTTCTTCTCTCATCTTTGTCTGTCACATCTGTGTCTGTCAACATATTTCTTCTCTCATCTGTGTGTGTCAACATATTTCTTCTCTCATCTGTGTCTGTCAACATATTTCTTCTCTCATCTTTGTCTGTCACATCTGTGTCTGTCAACATATTTCTTCTCTCATCTTTGTCTGTCAACATATTTCTTCTCTCATCTGTGTCTGTCAACATATTTCTTCTCTCATCATTGTCTGTCAACATATTTCTTCTCTCATCTTTGTCTGTCACATCTGTGTCTGTCAACATATTTCTTCTCTCATCTTTGTCTGTCAACATATTTCTTCTCTTATCTGTGTGTGTCAACATATTTCTTCTCTCATCTTTGTCTGTCACATCTGTGTCTGTCAACATATTTCTTCTCTCATCTGTGTCTGTCAACATATTTCTTCTCTCATCTGTGTCTGTCAACATATTTCTTCTCTCATCTTTGTCTGTCAGCATATTTCTTCTCTCATCTGTGTCTGTCAACATATTTCTTCTCTCATCTGTGTCTGTCAACATATTTCTTCTCTCATCTTTGTCTGTCAGCATATTTCTTCTCTCATCTTTGTATGTCAACATATTTCTTCTCTCATCTGTGTCTGTCAACATATTTCTTCTCTCATATGTGTCTGTCAGCATATTTCTTCTCTCATCTGTGTCTGTCAACATATTTCTTCTCTCATCTGTGTCTGTCAACATATTTCTTCTCTCATCTGTGTCTGTCAACATATTTCTTCTATCATCTGTGTCTGTCAACATATTTCTTCTCTCATCTGTGTCTGTCAACATATTTCTTCTCTCATCTGTGTCTGTCAACATATTTCTTCTCTCATCTGTGTATGTCAACATATTTCTTCTCTCATCTGTGTCTGTCACATCTGTGTCTGTCAACATATTTCTTCTCTCATCTGTGTCTGTCAACATATTTCTTCTCTCATCTGTGTCTGTCAACATATTTCTTCTCTCATCTTTGTCTGTCAACATATTTCTTCTCTCATCTGTGTCTGTCAACATATTTCTTCTCTCATCTGTGTCTGTCAACATATTTCTTCTCTCATCTGTGTGTTTCAACATATTTCTTCTCTCATCTTTGTCTGTCAACATATTTCTTCTCTCATCTGTGTGTGTCAACATATTTCTTCTCTCATCTGTGTCTGTCAGCATATTTCTTCTCTCATCTGTGTCTGTCAACATATTTCTTCTCTCATCTGTGTCTGTCAGCATATTTCTTCTCTCATCTGTGTCTGTCAACATATTTCTTCTCTCATCATTGTCTGTCAACATATTTCTTCTTTCATCTGTGTCTGTCACATCTGTGTGTGTCAACATATTTCTTCTCTCATCTTTGTCTGTCAACATATTTCCTCTCTCATCTGTGTCTGTCACATCTTTGTCTGTCAACATATTTCTTCTCTCATCTTTGTCTGTTAGCATATTTCTTCTCTCATCTGTGTCTGTCAACATATTTCTTCTCTCATCTGTGTCTGTCAACATATTTCTTCTCTCATCTTTGTCTGTCAACATATTTCTTCTCTCATCTTTGTCTGTCAACATATTTCTTCTCTCATCTTTGTCTGTCAACATATTTCTTCTCTCATCTGTGTCTGTTAGCATATTTCTTCTCTCATCTGTGTCTGTCAACATATTTCTTCTCTCATCTTTGTCTGTCAACATATTTCTTCTCTCATCTTTGTCTGTCAGCATATTTCTTCTCTCATCTGTGTCTGTCAACATATTTCTTCTTGAGACATTTCATTCAATTACCATGTCAATTCTCATCAGTAATCAATTTTAAAATAAACAAGGACAAGTTGTGTGATTTCAGGCTATCAAACAGATGTATGTTCTGGTGCTGGGGTTGGATGTGCTGGGAAATCCATTTGGATTGTTACGGGGACTGTCTGAAGGTATTGAAGACCTCTTCTATGAGCCATACCAGGTGTGTGCACTTTTCTTATATTTCTGACATTTTAAAAAATATTGTAAATGCAAAATATGGAAACGTCAATACAGCAATGAAACTCATAGAGAAGCAGTTAATAATTCTCATATCAAACATATACAGTGAGCAACAACACAAGGTAAGCAAAAACAACACAAGGTAAGCAAGAACAACACAAGGTAAGCAGCAACAACACAAGGTAAGCAGCACAACACAAGTAGCAAACACAAGGTAAGCAGCAACACAAGGTAAGCAGCAACAACACAAGGTAAGCAGCAACAACACAAGGTAAGCAACAACACAAGGTAAGCAACAAACAAGTAAGCAGCAACAACACAATGTAAGCTGCAACAACACAAGGTAAACAGCAACAACACAAGGTAAGCAGCAACAACACAAGGTAAACAGCAACAACACAAGGTAAGCAGCAACAACACAAGGTAAGCAAGAACAACACAAGGTAAACAGCAACAACACAAGGTAAGCAACAACAACACAAGGTAAGCAGCAACAACACAAGGTAGGCAGCAACAACACAAGGTAGGCAGCAACAACACAAGGTAAGCAACAACAACACAATGTAAGCTGCAACAACACAAGGTAGGCAGCAACAACACAAGGTAAGCAGCAACAACACAAGGTAAGCAACAACACAAGGTAAGCAGCAACAACACAATGTAAGCTGCAACAACACAAGGTAGGCAGCAACAACACAAGGTAAGCACCAACACAAGGTAAGCACCAACACAAGGTAAGCAGCAACAACACAATGTAAGCAGCAACAACACAAGGTAGGCAGCAACAACACAAGGTAAGCAGCAACAACACAAGGTAAGCACCAACACAAGGTAGAGCAACAACACAAGGTAAGCACAACAAAAGGTAAGCAGCACCAACACAAGGTAAGCAGCAACAACACAAGGTAAGCACAACACAAGGTAGCAGCAACAACACAATGTAAGCAGCAACAACACAAGGTAGGCAGCAACAACACAAGGTAAGCAGCAACAACACAAGGTAGGCAGCAACAACACATGGTAAGCAGCAACAACACAATGTAAGCAGCAACAACACAAGGTAGGCAGCAACAACACAAGGTAGGCAGCAACAACACAAGGTAAGCTGCAACAACACAAGGTAAGCAGCAACAACACAAGGTAAGCAGCAACAACACAAGGTAAGCAGCAACAACACAAGGTAAGCAAGAACAACACAAGGTAAACAGCAACAACACAAGGTAAGCAACAACAACACAAGGTAAGCAGCAACAACACAAGGTAGGCAGCAACAACACAAGGTAGGCAGCAACAACACAAGGTAAGCAACAACAACACAATGTAAGCTGCAACAACACAAGGTAGGCAGCAACAACACAAGGTAAGCAGCAACAACACAAGGTAAGCACAACACAAGGTAGCAGCAACAACACAATGTAAGCTGCAACAACACAAGGTAGGCAGCAACAACACAAGGTAAGCAGCAACAACACAAGGTAAGCAGCAACAACACAAGGTAAGCAGCAACAACACAATGTAAGCAGCAACAACACAAGGTAGGCAGCAACAACACAAGGTAAGCAGCAACAACACAAGGTAAGCACCAACACAAGGTAAGCAGCAACAACACAAGGTAAGCACCAACACAAGGTAAGCAGCAACAACACAAGGTAAGCAGCAACAACACAAGGTAAGCAGCAACAACACAAGGTAAGCACCAACACAAGGTAAGCAGCAACAACACAATGTAAGCAGCAACAACACAAGGTAGGCAGCAACAACACAAGGTAAGCAGCAACAACACAAGGTAGGCAGCAACAACACATGGTAGGCAGCAACAACACAATGTAAGCAGCAACAACACAAGGTAGGCAGCAACAACACAAGGTAGGCAGCAACAACACAAGGTAAGCTGCAACAACACAAGGTAAGCAGCAACAACACAAGGTAAGCAGCAACAACACAATGTAAGCTGCAACAACACAAGGTAGGCAGCAACAACACAAAGTAAGCATCAACAACACAAGGTAGGCAGCAACAACACAAGGTAGGCAGCAACAACACAATGTAAGCAGCAACAACACAAGGTAGGCAGCAACAACACAAGGTAGGCAGCAATAACACATGGTAAGCAGCAACAACACAAGGAACAGAACTTACATGTAATTCCATATACAAGAGACAGACATATTTGGAGGAGAAAATCCTGAATATAAAATTGAGTAATCCCAACATTGTTTTATTTTGTGTTGAGGCAAAAGTCCTTTTTGTCATGGCTTGTATTTTATTTATTTGTATATATTTTCTATATACTTGACATACTTAATGTCTCTAGTATTGGTTGTATTTTTTATGTAGTAATTTCACTGAGCTCAGAGCTTTCTTAGAATTATTGATATTTCTCATTGAGACAATTGTTTGTTCAGGGAGCTATTCAAGGACCACAAGAATTTGCTGAAGGTCTTGCCTTGGGAGTTCGTAGCTTGTTTGGTCATGCAGTTGGTAAGTCTCAACATCACTCATCTATCTTTCTCTTGCTCTTTCTTTCTGTCTTTTTGCTCTCTCTCTTTCTCTCTCACTCTCTCTCTGTATCTCTTTCTTTCTCCCCCTCTGTCTTGACTCTCCTGTGTTAATTTATTTGTGATCTTGAGTGATGTGCAGTGTCCACTCACAAACTCTTAATATGGACATTTTATGTCAATTTGATATCAATATTATTTTGACTATTAATGGCAATGCTAAAATTTAAACTCAGGAGATTTTAGAAAAAAACCAAAACCTGTACGATTTGAACCAAAAAAAAAATACAGAAGAATATAAATTGAAGTGGAGAACAGATTTGAAATACTGATGACAGTCCAAGAAGAGATGACACCAGATGAGTTGACCACACATGCTAGAGATATCCTATTGTCGTCAGCCAAAGATATGGTGCCACAAAGAAAAGACAGGAAGAATGAGTGGGTTACAAATGATACACTAGAGTTAATAGAGAATGAATGAAAAAGGCACAGGAAACAACAAATAAAGAAAATAGGATAGCCTACTCAAATATAACAACATAAATCAGAAAGAACATAAGAAGAGATCAAAAGCAATACCTACAAGACTTGTGCAAGGTTAGAAGAACACCACAAGAAAGGGAGAGAGCAGGAAATGGAAAGAGCAAGAAATCAAAGTAATGGTCATATTGTTGAAACCAAAGCTAAATGCAATAATAAAAGACAGGGTGGGAAGAACCCTAACAGAAAAAGAAGAAATTCTCAACATATGAAAATAAATATTACATCCAAATGTATATGAATAGGAGCATAAGGATAATGCAGCAAAAATTGAAATAATCACAGAGAAAAAGCAAGATCCATCATTAGAGGAAGTTGAATGGGCAATAAAAAATTTGACAGTAAAATCACCAAGATATGATATTTCAGCAGAGTTTATCAAAGCTGGAGGAGGACAAAGCATAAAAATATATCATGCATTATGTAAAAAGTATGGGAAACAGGAATGTGGTCAAAGGAATGGAAAAGATCAATATTTATCGAATACCTAAAAAAGGAGACACCAAATTATGTACCAACTATAGAACAGTGACATTGTTTAGCCACACAAGCAAAATTTCATTTAAAATAATTATATGCAGCCTCTGGGAAAATTGAAGAAAATATCAATATAACACAAGCTGGGTTTGGACATAACAGACAATATATTTAACATGAGAACAATCATAGAAAAATCTAGAGAATATAATGTAGATCTATACTCATGCTTTATTGACTACTCAAAGGCATTAGATTGTGTAGAACATCAGGAATTGTGGAAAGAAATGGGATTTCCATTACATTTAATGCAGATCATAAGAGAACTTTATAGTGATCAAATGGTGGCTGTAAGAACATGCAATGTTACATCAGATTGGTTTGATATAAGGCCGGGAGTTCAAACGAAACACACATAATACACACATGTTCAGAACATGCACATAAATTTGAATCATCTCTTTGATAAAGCAAGCAAATTATTTGTACTATTAATTGTCATTGTTACCAGGTGGTGCTGCTGGTGCAGTGTCCAGGATTACGGGAACTCTGGGTAAAGGTCTAGCTGCTCTGACACTAGATGATGACTATCAGAAGAAACGTCGAGAACAGCTGAACAAAAGACCAGCTACAGCTAGAGAAGGCTTTGCTCGTGGTGGGAAGGGACTAGTTATGGTATGCTGATTAAAATCATAGATGTACATCTGCTATAGTTCGTTCCCAAATTCGTGATCATCTTTACCGACCGATATAAAATCATCCACTTGACAGAAATTCTTGATTTTTATATTTTTAGATAGGTAACAGTGACAACGTTCCAAAAGTATTTTTGCCCACCCACACCTTTAGTTATGTAAGATTTGAATTATATGTTATTACTAATTTAACAACGATGTTGATTTGGTATGATTTTAGAATGTTAACGGTACGAAAGTGAAGTATTGACGTCAAGATGCCAATGTGCACTCCACGGGAATTCAGCAGTAGTTAAAATCGGGAATCCCGTGAAATTAATCATTTCACACTGTATGTGAAAGATTGTCATTGGTGTGTCACAAACCATTTATTTGCATTACTTGAAGCGGAAGGTACTATTTTATTATCAGTATTAGAAATGAGTTTGAAGTGTAAATTCACTACAATGCAGAAGGTGACTGCACAGCGGTATAGCTACTTCTGCAGAGAAGCCAGACTTGGTGGTTTATATCACAACTTACAAGACCCGAAGAGGAGAACACAACATGCTCTTGGTATAAGTAGAATGTCATTTTGCCGTTGGATAGAACAGGACTGTAGTGATGAACGTAAGGAACACAGAAAAGGCCAGAAATGGAAAACTGACGATTTCGATAAAGATGTTATTGTGAGAGAGATTCATAAAATGTTTAAGGCCAATAATGTGGTTACACTACGTAAATTGAAATCACATCTGCGAATTCAATGTGATATTGATATATCTAGAACCGCCTTATGGAGAGTTGTTAGGTGCAGCGGTTTCACTTTTCGGAAATCTAGTACAGGTCAGAATATAGTTTGTTAGAAAACGCATCTGATAGCTGCACGATGCAAATATCTGCAGGAGATACGGAAGCATAGGACGGAAGGTTACGATATTGTATATCTGGACGAATCATGGGTAAATGCTCACCATTTGTTTGATAAAGAATGGCAATCACTAGACGGAACTAAGAAAAGGGAAATTCCAAGCAGCAAGGTGCAACGCATTGTGATAGGTCATGCAGACAGCAAAGCAAATGGTCTTGTCAGTGGCGCAGAACTTCTTTTCCAAGCACTGTCTACAGATGGTAGGGACTACCACACCGAAATGAACGGACTTATTTTCAGGGATTGGTTAGCGAACACACTTCTGCCTGCTCTGGATAGGCCGTCGTGTATTGTAATGGACAATGTCTCCTATCATAATGTAGTGGCGCATGCAGACAAAATTCCCACCTCATCAAGTACAAAACAAGACATCATGGCGTGGCTTGCAAAAGAAAATATATTGTTTTGTTGCAACAATTTCAAAACTGAGTTGTTGCAACTGGTGAGACAGACTAAGAAGTCGAAAGATTTTTATAATCGATAAAGTTATTGCTGAGCACGGCCACTTCTTTCGATTACCACCTTACCATTCACATCTCAATCCCATTGAACCTGTGTGGCTGCAGTCAAAGGTCAAGTTGCAGCAGTAAACAAGACTTTCAAACTTCGTGATGTAAAAGTCCTAACACGTGATGCCATCGCAAAAATAGATATAGAATACTGGAACAAATGTGAAGAGCATGTGCTCCGAGAAGAAGAGGCATATTGGCAACGAGATGGTTTACATTTTCTCCAACCCGCAGCAGTAGTCAATCTCTTCGACTCTTCAGACTCCGAATCTAATAGCTAACATCCCATTTGCTTTCACCTTCACCAATTGCCTCACAATACAAGGAACTGGCAACAACTACCAAAGGTATGTCAATTTGATGGCCAAAGATAATATCAACATAAAAACACTCATGAAGAAAAAGCTAACCATGTCACATTTCTTTTTATAATATGCTTAAACATGGACACTAAAATCGATGTTGAATCGATCAAGCGATTTAAGCAGTTTGGAGTTACCCGTTGTTCAAGTCGAACTGGATGCCTGAGAGGCAGAGTGAGAGGTGTGTTTAATCAGCGAGCCACAGGAACCATCAGTATGCATACTCTTCGATATCTGTTGGGGGAGACTGAGCACCTATGGGTCTGCCCGGAGTGCAATGACGTCAGTTTAGTAACCAATAACAAATAGTTAATGTGATATGATATATCAATATCAATTAAACATGGATTCGTAATGCAGTGAGGTATATAAGACTGCATGCAAAAATTACTTGTATCCATCAGATAGATTTCAGACAAATTAAACCTTAGTGTGATCACGAATTTTGGAACGAACTATAGTTTTGTGTGTGTACTAACTTCTCTTTCCAAGTTGTCTCACACTAGCAGGCATTACCTTGTAGTTTATGTCCATTTCTTCACTTGTAACATTTGAGTAGTATATGAGAAACTTTCTCATTGATTGACTTTCTCTTGATATCATTGATCAGATTTCTTCAGTGTACACTCTCAGACATCAGCTTGAATATGTACACTCTGACATCAACTTGAATATGTTCATGTGTACACTCTCAGACATCAGCTTGAATATGTTCATGTGTACACTCTCAGACATCAACTTGACTATGTTCATGTGTACACTCTCAGACATCAACTTGACTATGTTCATGTGTACACTCTGACATCAACTTGACTATGTTCATGTGTACACTCTCAGACATCAACTTGAATATGTTCATGTGTACACTCTGACATCAACTTGAATATGTTCATGTGTACACTCTGACATCAACTTAACTATGTTCATGTGTACACTCTGACATCAACTTGAATATGTTCATGTGTACACTCTCAGACATCAACTTGAATATGTTCATGTGTACACTCTGACATCAACTTGAATATGTTCATGTGTACACTCTGACATCAACTTAACTATGTTCATGTGTACACTCTGACATCAGCTTGACTATGTTCATGTGTACACTCTCAGACATCAACTTGAATATGTTCATGTGTACACTCTCAGACATCTGCTTGAATATGTTCATGTGTACACTCTGACATCAACTCGACTATGTTCATGTGTACACTCTCAGACATCAGCTTGAATATGTTCATGTGTACACTCTCAGACATCAGCTTGAATATGTTCAAAGATTATTTCATTCAATAATTGAGGTTTAACACATATTTCACATAATTTGATGATTAGCCATGGATGATAATTCACATATTTATTTCACATAATTTGATGATAAGTATTAGATGATAATTCACATATTAGCCATGGATGATAATATTGTTATATACACAAATTTGTCTTTACATTCTGGTCAGAAATTTGGCTACAGTTTCTACCTCCTATCACATTTGCTAGGTGTCATCACTAAGTGAAACAGAACATACATGACATTTGCTAGGTGTCATCACTAAGTGAAACAGAACATACATGACATTTGTTAGGTGTCATCACTGAGTGAAACAGAACATACATGACATTTGATAGGTGTCATCACTGAGTGAAACAGAACATACATGACATTTGATAGGTTAGTAAACACTCATACTGAAGTTCAAAACAGAACATACATGACATTTGATAGGTGTCATAAAAACTTTGAGTGAAACAGAACATACATGACATTTGATAGGTGTCATCACTAAGTGAAACAGAACATACATGACATTTGCTAGGTGTCATCACTGAGTGAAACAGAACATACATGACATTTGCTAGGTGTCATCACTAAGTGAAACAGAACATACATGACATTTGATAGGTGTCATCACTAAGTGAAACAGAACATACATGACATTTGATAGGTGTCATCACTAAGTGAAACAGAACATACATGACATTTGATAGGTGTCATCACTGAGTGAAACAGAACATACATGATATTTGCTAGGTGTCATCACTGAGTGAAACAACATACATGACATTTGCTAGGTGTCATCACTAAGTGAAACAGAACATACATGAACATTATGCTAGAAGTGTCATCACTGAGTGAAACAGAACATACATGACATTTGATAGGTGTCATCACTGAGTGAAACAGAACATACATGACAATTAGTTCTAGTCTACTCTTTTGTCTCTAATCTTATTTTATCAAACAGTATCAGGATTAGAATAGAGATTTCTAGAATCTTATTTATCAAACAGTATCAGGATAAGAATAGAGATTTCTAGAATCTTATTTTGTCAAACAGTATCAGGATAAGAATAGAGATTTCTAGAATCTTATGTTGTCAAACAGTATCAGGATAAGAATAGAGATTTCTAGAATCTTATGTTGTCAAACAGTATCAGGATAAGAATAGAGATTTCTAGAATCTTATTTTGTCAAACAGTATCAGGATAAGAATAGAGATTTCTAGAATCTTATTTTGTCAAACAGTATCAGGATAAGAATAGAGATTTCTAGAATCTTATGTTGTCATACAGTATCAGGATAAGAATAGAGATTTCTAGAATCTATTGTGTGCTCTTCATATTGTCTGTGTTATTTATGTAGGAAACCTTGTGCTTTGTACCCACTGTATTGAACTAGCATTGTCTTTTAGGGCACACTGTCTGTTGTAATCTGCTTATGTGTCCAACCATTTAGTTTGTTCTCGTTTTTTAATAATAAAAGTACAGTACTGAAGTTTTACCCATTTTTTTCCTGATGTCCTCATTGCCAGTATGAAACTGAAAGTTGAGGCTGTTACTGCCTCTCTCTCTCTCAGACTATATTTACTAGGACAATTAACATATCCAGCTGTGAGTAGTTCATACATCAAGAGCTTCATTGTCAGACTAATGCACTAATAAATATCACCAGTAGTAGATATGACATGCACAATTATATATGTCACAAGTATTCATATAATAATGCTATGAAATTTACTAGCAACGATATATTTATATGTATATGTCAGGATGTATCAATTATCTATCACTTTATTTTGTATTATCTATGTCATCGATATCTGCAGATGTGTCTCTGCCATCAATATCTGCAGATGTGTCTATGCCATCAATATCTGCAGATGTGTCTCTGCCATCGATATCTGCAGATGTGTCTATGCCATCAATATCTGCAGATGTGTCTATGCCATCAATATCTGCAGATGTGTCTATGCCATCAATATCTGCAGATGTGTCTATGCCATCAATATCTGCAGATGTGTCTCTGCCATCGATATCTGCAGATGTGTCTATGCCATCAATATATGCAGATGTGTCTATGCCATCGATATCTGCAGATGTGTCTATGCCATCAATATCTGCAGATGTGTCTATGCCATCGATATCTGCAGATGTGTCTATGCCATCAATATCTGCAGATGTGTCTATGCCATCGATATCTGCAGATGTGTCTATGCCATCGATATCTGCAGATGTGTCTATGCCATCGATATCTGCAGATGTATCAGTTATCTATCACTTTATTTTGTATCATCTATGTCATCGATATCTGCAAATGTGTCTGTGCCATCGATATCTGCAGATGTGTCTATGCCATCGATATCTGCAGATGTGTCTATGCCATCGATATCTGCAGATGTATCAGTTATCTATCACTTTATTTTGTATCATCTATGTCATCGATATCTGCAAATGTGTCTGCCATCGATATCTGCAGATGTGTCTATGCCATCGATATCTGCAGATGTGTCTATGCCATCAATATCTGCAGATGTGTCTATGTCATCGATATCTGCAGATGTGTCTATGCCATCAATATCTGCAGATGTGTCTATGCCATCGATATCTGCAGATGTATCAGTTATCTATCACTTTATTTTGTATCATCTATGTCATCGATATCTGCAGATGTGTCTATGCCATCGATATCTGCAGATGTGTCTATGCCATCGATATCTACAGATGTGTCTATGCCATCGATATCTGCAGATGTGTCTATGCCATCAATATCTGCAGATGTGTCTATGCCATCGATATCTGCAGATGTGTCTATGCCATCGATATCTGCAGATGTATCAGTTATTTATCACTTTATTTTGTATGATCTATGTCATCGATATCTGCAGATGTGTCTATGCCATCGATATCTGCAGATGTGTCTATGTCATCGATATCTGCTATCTGCAGATGTGTCTCTGCCATCGATATCTGCAGATGTGTCTATGCCATCGATATCTGCAGATGTGTCTATGCCATCGATATCTGCAGATGTGTCTATATCATAGTCTACTTGATTCAAAATCTGATTTTTCTGTACCATCATTAACTTCATTATACCATGATATACCATTCATCAATTGGTGTCTGCGCAGAATAGAGGGAATAAGATGGTATGATAAGGTCACAAATGAGGAACTTATGGAGAAAACAAGACAGATTCCAGTGAACGAACAGGTTAAAAAAGACACTGGCGCTGGATAGGACATACTTTGCGAAAACCTGAGGGGGAAACAAGAAGGGCCCTTGCCTGGAACCCACAGAGACATCGAAAGAAGGGGAGGCCGAGAAATACATGGAGACGAGTTTTGGAGGCAGAGATCAACAATATAAAGAAGAGCTGGATAGAGCTGCAGGAGATAGCTAGAGATAGGAAGACTTGGCATGAGTTGGTTGAGGGTCTATGCCCCAATCCGGGTTAAAAAGACAGAGAGAGAGACCATGATATACAGTCGTCTGAACAAACATTAACTTTCTCATAGGGTGTCTTTGATGGTGTCACAGGCATTGTTAGGAAACCAATGGAAGGTGCCAAACAGGAGGGTGTTTCTGGATTCTTCAAGGGTAAGTTTCTTATTTTAAGTATGTCATGTTTGTTTTATAGTCTTTTGTTTCGTATGCTTCTTCTGTACAATTTTGCTGCAAGATGCAAACTTGTACTCTTGAGCCAAGTGTTGTCACATTCATTTCTTCATGAAATATGAGGATCCAGGGTGCCATAGCCCCCAGCTTGGTGTGTGGCCACAAAAGTCTTCCACTACAAGCAAGATATTATATGAAACCTTGATAGCCTCTAGATGAGCCCAAAATGGAGGGCAGTGAGCACATACTGCATAATGCCATCTTAGTGTTGCAGACAAGAAATCAAAGTCATGAATTTCGTGCTCGTCCGACTGGACCTGTGCAGCCCAACTTCCGGCATGGAACCAGAAACCAACACCATCCCTCCACTCTTATGTCTATTTTCTCTATTCTGATGGAAGGTTTCATTTTGACAAAGAATGAAGTGGTTAGGCCACTTAATAAGAATGCAACCAATCTTCACTGTACACAGAACATCAGGAAAGAAGGCGAGTGTAAGACATATTAGATAGATGGCATAGTAGAATCCTGTCAAAAAGCAAAAATAATTATCATGCAAGCCACTAGAGCAGCACAAGACAGAAACAGAAAACCGATACCAGTTGTAGTATTCTGTTCTCCCCTGACTTTGCAAGAATCAACAGGGCCGCCAGTATCTAAAGTTGGACCTCCTCGAGGCATGGGGTCTAGTCCCACCATCACCTGGCTGTTTCCCATTGTGGTGGCACCACTTATATCAATTGCTACCTCTTTTATAAATATTTGCGCATGGCCGTTGTGTCATTTGTATGTATCAATTCCTCCCTGCCAATAATGGATGAGGCATTCTGTTTCTGAGGACATATTTTTTTTTTAGTTTGTTCTTTAGACAGTTACAGTCCCCTGCTGATGAGATCTGTCTTCCCGGTTTTGTTCTTTAGACAGTTACAGTCCCCTGCTGATGAGATCTGTCTTCCCGGTTTTGTTCTTTAGACAGTTACAGTCCCCTGCTGATGAGATCTGTCTTCCCGGTTTTGTTCTTTAGACAGTTACAGTCCCCTGCTGATGAGATCTGTCTTCCCGGTTTTGTTCTTTAGACAGTTACAGTCCCCTGCTGATGAGATCTGTCTTCCCGGTTTTGTTCTTTAGACAGTTACAGTCCCCTGCTGATGAGATCTGTCTTCCCGGTTTTGTTCTTTAGACAGTTACAGTCCCCTGCTGATGAGATCTGTCTTCCCGGTTTTGTTCTTTAGACAGTTACAGTCCCCTGCTGATGAGATCTGTCTTCCCGGTTTTGTTTTTTAGACAGTTACAGTCCCCTGCTGATGAGATCTGTCTTCCCGGTTTTGTTCTTTAGACAGTTACAGTCCCCTGCTGATGAGATCTGTCTTCCCGGTTTTGTTTGTCCTATCTCAGGTCGCCTTCAGCTTTCTGCCTGAAGGTCAGCTTTCTCCGAGCTCACCAATACTGGCTTTTATACAGGGTGTGGCTCCCTGAGGACACTATAGTTTAACCTCATATACTTAGGGAAAGTGTCATAGAAGACAAGGTGAGAAAAATAATGTCCTGTTAAAGGGAGAGAGGATGACTTCTATTTTTTCCATAGCTGGGGGATGGGTTGGTTGCAGTCATAGCATTTACCACTCGCCTGTGGGTGCTGCGCTGTAACACATTATGGTGCCCCATTCTTAGTTCTTGCCTTTCACCTTCAGTCTGTTCGATGTGGTCAGATTTGCCAGGAGCTAGACCCCCACTGATAAAGTCTGAAGGATTACCAAAACACACAAACCTTCCAACCACGATAAGGTATGCTAATGGGGAGAGTATAATAATCTTCATTTAACCTACACTTGTGTGTGTGTGAGAGAATGTATATGTTGTTGTTGTGATATGCACACATACATTTATTAGCAGTGTAGCTTGTCACGGTTTTAGTTAGTTAGTCTTTCCTCTTGGGCCTGTGGGCGGCTACGGTTTTGCTTTGTAGTTAAAAGGATTGTTACAGACCTTCTTAGACCTTAGTTGCATGGCTCACTGCGCTAGAAGTAGAGAAAGTTAGCCAGGAATTAAACTGCTCACCTCACTACAAAATGGTTCAGCCTAGTACTGTCCAGTCTCCAGCAGTTCAAATCGCTGCTATATTATATGTTTTCAGACACCTTTATCTTTTTATTCTTTTTTTTCTTTGCAGGAGTGGGCAAGGGCTTGGTTGGTGTAGTGACCAGGCCGACATCAGGTGTTGTCGATTTTGCCAGCAGCTCTCTTGAAGGCATTCGCAGGTGAGAAATAAGGCCTAATTCTAACTCATGTTGAAAGTAGTAACCAGACCTAGTGACGGTAGTAGTCAGACCTAGTGAATGTAGTAGTCAGACCTAGTGAATGTAATAGCCAGACCTAGTGAAGGCAGTAGTCAGACCTAGTGAATGTAGTAGTCGGACCTAGTGAAGGCAGTAGTCGGACCTAGTGAATGTAGTAGTCGGACCTAGTGAATGTAGTAGTCGGACCTAGTGAATGTAGTAGTCGGACCTAGTGAATGTAGTAACCGGACCTAGCGAATGTAGTAGTCAGACCTAGCGAATGTAGTAGTCAGACCTAGCGAATGTAGTAGTCGGACCTAGCGAATGTAGTAGTCGGACCTAGCGAATGTAGTAGTCGGACCTAGCGAATGTAGTAGTCGGACCTAGTGAAGGCAGTAGTCGGACCTAGTGAAAGCAGTAGTCAGACCTAGTGAAGGCAGTAGTCAGACCTAGTGAAGGCAGTAGTCAGACCTAGTGAAGGCAGTAGCCAGACCTAGTGAAGGCAGTAGTCAGACCTAGTGAAGGCAGTAGTCAGACCTAGTGAAGGCAGTAGCCAGACTAGTAGTACTAGTGAAAGTATCCACACTTGATGATGGTAGCCAGTACTAATGAAAGTAGTAATACTTGATGATGGTAGCCAGTACTAGTGAAGGTAGCAACATTTGATGATGGTAGCCAGTACTAGTGAAAGTATCCACACTTGATGATGGTTGCCAGTACTAGTGAAAGTAGTAGTACTTGATGATGGTAGCCAGTACTAATGAAAGTAGTCATTCTTGATGATGGTAGCCAGTACTAGTGAAGGTAGCAACACTTGATGATGGTAGCCAGTACTAATGAAAGTAGTAATACTTGATGATGGTAGCCAGTACTAGTGAAAGTAGTCACACTTGATGATGGTAGCCAGTACTAGTGAAAGTATCCACACTTGATGATGGTTGCCAGTACTAGTGAAAGTAGTAGTACTTGATGATGGTAGCCAGTACTAATGAAAGTAGTCATTCTTGATGATGGTAGCCAGTACTAGTGAAAGTAGTAATACTTGATGATGGTAGCCAGTACTAGTGAAGGTAGTAACTCTTGATGATGGTAGCCAGTACTAATGAAAGTAGTCACTCTTGATGATGGTAGCCAGTACTAATGAAAGTAGTCACTCTTGATGATGGTAGCCAGTACTAATGAAAGTAGTCACTCTTGATGATGGTAGCCAGTACTAATGAGAAATTTCATATATTCAGAATCACTGACTTCACCGAAGAGATTCGCAGACTGCGACCACCACGTCGGTTCAATCGTGATGGGATTATCCGACCATATATCCGTGAAGAAGCTGAGGGTTACAACCTTCTGCTAGAGACAGACAAGGGCAAGTATGTGGACACAGATGAATATATCACTCATGTCAAGGTTAAAGAAGATGGCAAGGTTGTTTTTATTGTCACAGACAAGTAAGTTTATTTCAATTAGTTTTTGTGTCCTTTAGTTGGCCAATCATCATAACTACTCATCAAACAAATTAATACTCTCATCAGTGTTCTCATGAGTACTCTAATCTTATTCCCCTCCTCCTCAGTATATCCCTCAATGTGTGGCAACAACAGTTTTGCGTTAGTTTGCTAATCTTATTTGATTGCCATCATAGCACTCATGTCTTGAAGTTTGATCACAGTTGCAGATTAACCTTACCTCTTGAACCATTAGCTTGTCCCATTTCCACAGTGGCCATGCCCATAGAAAAAATTTTCACATTATCATAGAAAAATTATCATAGAAAAATTATCAAATTATCATAGAAAAATTCTCATAGAAAATTTCATAGAAAAATTATCATAGAAAAATTATCATAGAAAAATGCTTAGTTGTTTTTACTCTCTCCAAACAACTAAGTGTTCCATTATCACAAACATCTAAGTGTTACTTCAGTGTCAAGTCTTGTTGAGTGTCAAGTCTTATTTCTTAGTGTCAAGTCTTGTTTCTTAGTGTCAAGTCTTGTTTCTTAGTGTCAAGTCTTGTTATTGTGTGTCAAGTCTCGTTGCTGAGTGTTAGGTCTTGTTACTCAGTATCAAGTCTTGTTTTTGAGTGTCAAGTCTTGTTTATCAGTGTTAGGTCTTGTTGCTGAGTATCAGGTTGAGTCTTGTTGCTCAGTGTCAAGTCTTGTTGAGTATCAAGTCTTGTTTTTGAGTGCCAATTCTTGTTTTTGAGTATCAAGCCTTGTTTATCAGTGTCAAATCCTATTGCTGAGTGTAAAGTCTTGTTGAGTGTCAAGTTTTGTTGCGCAATGTCAAGTCTTGATGATGATTATCAATGAAGATAATGTGTCTGGTGTCTTATCTTCTGTAGGAGACTCATGCTTGCCAAACGTGGTGAAATATTTGGAGCCTGGGACACAGAGTGGGTGTTTGCCTACACCGAGATGAAAGGGGCTCCTAAGTTAACCAACAAGGGCATTGAAATTCTTCTCAAGGTGGGTACATCCTCATCATCCTCTCTATTTATCTCTCTAATCAAACAAAATGGCCATGGTTTTTTTATCTTCCTTTCTACCATTGAAAAGAAAAAAGTATTTATGTACCTGTGAAGTTATACATTGTTTGACATGATGATCAAGTTATTGGTTACTGAACTCACATTGTCACAGCACTTGTCTAGCAGACCGATATGTGCTCAGTCCTGTCTGACATATGTCATAGTGTATGTATTCTGATGGTTTCTGTAGCCGACTAGTTAAACACACTCCTCATTCATGCATCCAGTTCTGCTTATATAATGTGTCATTCCAAATGTTGCCACAATCTCAACATACCCTTCGAGAAAAGTAATGCTAACAGGGGACAGGGGTAGTTAGCCATGCTCCTATCTATCAAGGTACATTCTTCTTCTTTTTGGTAGAGTCATAACTGTTGTCACCTGGCCAAGTGTTCTCTCAGCTTGAGCCATCCATGACATGTTATACTTGATTCTCGTTCCCTTAATATCATTAGCATTCTTGTGCTTGTAGGTGTCTGCATTCTGCATCTCATAAATGCTTTGTGTTGTTGTACCCCTACACTTAACGGCAAAGGTGGACAAGCAATTTCCATCATCCACCTGGAGTAAGACAATAGATAAATAATTGGACGATTCCATGAGGGTACTTATTGAAGGTAAGCCAGGTATATATATTTCATCTTCACAATGGGAATATCTTTAGTTCAGCTGAGAATTATATGCATGCCTTTATTTTCAATGCATTCTAGTCACTCACATTGTGATTGCGCCCTTGTCTTGCAGGGACTTGCAAAGGGAGAAAAGAATTGTAACACTGCTACCTACAAGGCAACCCTAGTAAATAAAAAGCATAGCAGAAATCGGATGTGCTGGCCTACTTGTAGGCGTATAACAGACACACCATGCAATCACTCATAGGGTTTAATGGGTTTTATGGTTTAACAAGTGGTCAATATGGATCGCTCAAGAAGACATTCTGATTGTGAGGATGTCAAGTCTGTAATCCAACATTGATATAACTAGTTGATAGAACAGGAGAGCAAATAGTTATTGTTTGATGTATGTAAGCTAGCATACACTTAAGAGCTGGGAGACCGTGCTTGCAGTGTATCATTTGTTCAACATGATATTTGATAGATAGACTACTATCAAAGGTTGTTCCAAGATAGTTGATCTGTCAGGAGACTCAATAACCTGCCCATCAAAGCTGATGCAGAGTAGGTCAGTCATGATTATGAAATTATTCATAGACACCAAAACATACCATGCCTTTTTTAGGATTGCCATGAAAGTAAGATTCCCTACACCAAAGCACTGTTGTATGTGATCAATTATTGTAATATACAGACTTTCAAATTATTGTATGTGATCAATTATTGTGATATACAGACTTTTAAATTGTTGTATGTGATCAATTATTGTGATACACAGACTTTCAAACTATTGTAAGTGATCAATTATTGTGATACACAGACTTTCAAATTGTTGTATGTGATTAGTAGTTATGTGTAGTTGATAATGAATGATTTGTTTTGTATTTATTAACAGGAGAAAGAGAAGAAGAAGCTGTTTGGAAGTCATGTGTCCAAGAAAGATGTACCAATTGCTGATCCAAAATTAGCCCATGTGAGTAGAATATTACCTTCTGTCTCTCTCTTGATCACACTGTTTTTCCCTCAGCTTATTGATTGCTGTTTGTGTTGGATGAGATTACTTAGCAAAATGTAGATTATATCTGTTGAGTTAACAAGAAGATGTGTGATTTCTAGGTACTTAGACATTTTTCTTGACATCAGAAATGTCATTTTTCAAGAGGATTGGGCTAAACCATAGGTTCCCAACGGGGGCGGTGAGAAGTTGGCAGGGGGCGCTGGGTTAAAAAGTAAATTTTTGGGGGGCGTTGAGGACCATCCACAGCCCCTTAATTAAGTTGAAAATTCAAAGTCATGCGGGTCCTGCCTACGCACAACGATTAATAGTGCAATAGACAGAATCTATGCATATTGTACCAGGTTGTGTCCGAATCAAAGAAAAAACTCAGGCAATATGAAATTGAGTATTTAAAATGTTTTATTCAGTCACCCACAAACAAGACATTACCAATGTGTCTGAATTGCCACAAGATGTTTTCACATCAAGCTATGAAACCTTCGCGATTAGAAGAACATGTGAGGAAAATACATCCTGGCAGAAAAGATGAAAATGTATCTTACATTAAAGCTTAGAGATCAACATTCGAGATGTCCAACTTTGGCTGGTATGGTTTCGGTGGCAGCAAAACAAGAAAATGATGAGTTACCTCTTCATGCAACATTTCCTACTTATTGCTAAATCTGAAAAACTGCACACTATTGGCGAAGAATTGATATTGCCAGCTGTGAGTGACTACTGCATACGCGCGGTCTGAAATTATTTTTAAATCTCATTGAGAAATAACACAGTGTAGAGATCTTCTTCTTCTTTGCAATTCTTCTTACGACCAATTCTAATCACTCTTTGTGATATGTTTGATCTTTGCCAAGAACGTGTATACGTTGCACATTGGTTTGGTAGGCCCCTAAACGCATAGACTTTTACATGTTTAGGACATGTGCATCCGATTTCATCCAAACCTCCTGAGTCGCCTCTACGACATGCGTGACAGGTAACAGTTGTTCTATTCTTTACACCCCAAATTTGGGCCCAGGTAACCACTTGGGCGAGTGTAGAGATGAATCATTGAAATGATGTTTTGAAGACTACTTTTGAAGCTTTCTTTAAAGCTCGATGCGTCTTCTACTTCTGGCGTACGTCAGCTTCATAAAAGATGAAAACATTTGTCAAGAACTATTATTTGCAAGAACATTAGAAACAGACAATAAAGAAAAATCTATATTTGACGTATTAGAATAAGATTTTTAAGGGGAAAAAAAGAATTCCGCAGAATAATATCTTGTCTGCTGCCGATGGTGCTCTGGCAATGGTTGGACGCTACAGCTAGTTGATTTCATATTTGAAAAACTGTCCCAAATGTAGTCGCTGTGCATTGTGTGATTCACCGACAACGTTTTGTCACCAAAATCTTAGTAATTATCTTCATTGCTCCCTACAACATGTAATTACATCAGTTAACATGACCAGAAGAAAATACTCTCTAGGAAAGATTATTTAGAAAGCTTTGTGAAGAAAATGACGAAGACTTAAATTGTTTACTATTGCACACAGAAGTTAGTTGGCTGTCAACAGGTACCTCTCTAAAATGATGTTAGGAACTCTTTGAATGGATAACAAAGTTTTTTTTGGAAAACAAAAATGATTCTTTTCGATAGATTTTATTGAAAGGTTATAGCAATATTGCTTATCTGACAGATTTATACAACAAATGTAATGAAACTAACTTACAACTGTAAAGAAATTAATCTAATTTGATCATCTTCTTCTTCTGCATTCTCACTAGATTGGGATTTGGGATTCTTTTATAAAGGCATCCGTCTGCCTCAGATTATCAGCCACGTCATACAGTTTGTCTTGGACGCTGGTGTAAATGGGCCACCTCTTTCTTCTCAAGTCTGCACACTGGGGCAGTTCTGTAGGATATAATTCCTATGATTTCTGCTTCCCGTTTGTGCCGACCTCTTCCAGCAGTAAGTTTTGGCCACCCTCGTGATGGTAGGTCTGACATTCTTACTGTGTGGCTAAATCTCTGAGGCAGATTGACGACCATAGAATCCGTTATCCCATTCCTCATTGTGAGGGTCGTTGCACCATGTTATGCGTCTTACGGTCTGGTGCATCCGTTTTCTGCAAGCATTTGTTTCGGGTTAACATTCCGTAGCGGACACGTGCATCCGATTTCAGCCAAACCTCCATAGTTGCCTCTTATGACATGCATGGCAGGTAACTGGTTCTATTCTTTACACTCCTAATTTGGGCCTCGGTAACCACTCGGGTGTAATTTGATCAAAGCAAAAGCAATTATTTCTGAGTTCGTGTCAAAACTTGAGTTGTATTAACATTTGACAATTTTATCAGTTTTCAAATCTTTCTTCAATGGAAACAACTGATGTCGATATTCTAGTTTATAGCCAGCATTTGGAAGCACGAAAAGAAGATTTTACAATAAGTTTTCAGAATTTACTCAATATGATTACTCCAGATTGGGTCATAGAACATTCTTCAATATTACACATGCCTTCCGGTTTTCAAAACGACAGCTGACTGTTGTGTCTAGTGATGGCGTCCGTAAAATTAAGAAATTCTCTTCTGATTCTGTATCGTGGTTTAAAAATATTCGCATGGAACGCACATATTCTATAGTTAATACAGGACTATTGTGTTTTATGCTTTTTCCATTCGGGACGAGATGCAGATGGGTAGAATCTGCTCCCTTGCAGGATGGTTGCGTATCAATCAACGACTAGGGAATGCTAACCCAAAATAAATGTTTGCAGAACCAGATGCACCAAGCCATAAGGCGTATAACATGGTGCAACGACTCCTCCAAAATGAGAAATGGGATAACGGATTCTACGGTCACCACTCTGCCCCCGAGACTTAGCCCCAGAGAAAGAATATTGGACCAACCATCACGAGGATGGCCAAAATAACTGATGGTGATCACGCCGTCACTGGTGCTAAAGAAGCAAATAAGTGGCAGGAAAATCTTGCAGATCAAACCCCACTAGACTCGGGAGACTCAACATAATCCACTGGAACACCGAGGACATTTACACCAGAAAGCAGGCCCTGGCAGTGAGGATCATCATTGAAAAATAGACATTGCATGTATTCAGGAAACACTCCTCAACCCCCACCCCACCTTCTTTCTTTCTTTCTTCCCCTCCTCTCTCTCTCTCTCTCTCTCTCTCATCCACAGATTCTCTGTCCGAGGATATAAGTCATACAGAGAAGGCCACGGAAAGGAGGGGGTGGGTGGGTGGTCCTTATACTTGTGAGCAACATAAACACCATGAAACAGATAGAAGTCAGCACAAATGGGAAAGCAGAAATCATAGGAATTGACATCTTTGTAGACAACTAAGATATTCGAATGTACAATATATATTGTCTCAATGACAGAGCCCTTATGCTGGAAGCCATGACATTGACCAATATAAACTGAATGTACAATATATATTGTCTCAATGACAGAGTTCTTATGCTGAGCCATGACATGACCAATATAAACTGAATGTACAATATATATTGTCTCAATGACAGAGCCCTTATGCTGGAAGCCATGACATTGACCAATATAAACTGAATGTACAGTATATATTGTCTCAATGACAGAGTTCTTATGCTGGAAGCCATGACATTGACCAATATAAACTGAATGTACAATATATATTGTCTCAATGACAGAGCCCTTATGCTGGAAGCCATGACATTAACCAATATAAACTGAATGTACAATATATATTGTCTCAATGACAGAACCCTTATGCTGGAAGCCATGACATTGACCAATATAAACTGTCTAGTAGTGGAGATTTTACAGTCACTCTGAAAGGTGGGGATACCAAGTCACCAATGCAGGGGGAGGGTAGAACAGGGAGATATCAACCTGCAGCTCATGAATGGACTCGATGACTCACCAACCTTCTACTCAAGAAGATATAAAAATATATCCACCCAGACCTCATCTTTGCCACCGGTAACATAGCCCACAACTTGGATCGAACATTCATGGAACAGCTAGGAGACAAGTGATTACAAACCTGTCAAGCTCTCCTTGAACCTTAGATATTTCACCCAAGTCCAACAGCCAATGCCCCAGTACGTCTACAAAAGAGCTGTCTGGGCACAGTTTCTTTTTGTAACAAATAGGCAAAACAGGATCGAAAATGAAGCGATGAGGCTTATACATGGTTGCAAACATGACACTTCATATGAGGCAATGTGCTATGTCCTTGGATTGCCAACGATGGCCATGAGATACAAAGTCGCACAGGTAAAAGCTTATCTGAGAGTTTCTGTGGACACAAATCATCCTCTGCACAAATCCATAAATGAAAACAAGGGCAGGCGATTGAAGAGAGGTCGATCTTGGATAGCCGAGGCAGAGGATGTTATTAAACAGATCTGTACTCTAGATGAGCTGAGGAATGATGAAGAACAGATGCCTATATCAGAGGATATGACTGCTTACACCAGGGTTGACAGTACACTTGGGAGACGCTGTAGAAAATGGGCCTCTGGCATCGTCAATGCGGAGATTCTTGCACTCCTGGATCAGCACTCCCATCCAGGTGATATCTACACCGACGACTCTGTCAAACGTGGTACCAGATCATCGTGGGCTTACTCAGCACAATGAAACGGTCGCACACTTCATGAGGACTGCGGGGCTTTGAGACAACGACATCGAGCATGACTATGGAGATCACCGCTGCCCTCAGGGCTCTGTTATGGATGGCTGAGCAACAGGTTTCCCATATGATTATCATATCAGACTTGATGAATATTCTTCAAATGATTGAATCTGGAAGTATGCATGTAGAATGGGTGGACACCATTCGGAGATCACATCTCAAGAAAAAGGCAAACTCCAAAGAACTTTCTCACATAGACCCAATATTGGTACTGGCTCAACTAAGACACATACAACCAGCCAGCACCTCTCCTCCCTGGTCATGCAGTCACGACCAATGAATAAATAAATAAAAATAATATTTCATTTGTATAGCTAATGTTTTATGTAATGTTCAATATCGATTGGGTGTCCTAGTTTTTTTATTTTCAAAATCTGGTTACCTTGCACATACCACTTTCTGACAATTATATTCTCTTTCTCTCTCTCTCTCTCTAAAATGTGAATTTTGTTAAAAATCAATTTTGTATTTTTCTTTCATACCAGGAGATCCTTGGAAAGATAACCACCTATGAAGCAGACAAGATGAAGGGAGGTCCTGTTGGAAAGTTGAACAGACAAGATTGAAAGTGGAGTGTAGGTCCCTGTTGGAGAAGTTATGCAACAGACAAGATTGAAAGTGGAGTGTAGGTCCCCATCGGAGAAGTTATGCAACAGACAAGATTGAAAGTGGAGTGTAGGTCCCCGAGTTATGCACAGACAAGATTGAAAGTGATGTAGGTCCGCGAGAGCAGCAACAAGATTGAAAGTGGAGTGTAGGTCCCCATCGGAGAAGTTATGCAACAGACAAGATTGAAAGTGGAGTGTAGGTCCCCGTCGGAGAAGTTATGCAACAGACAAGATTGAAAGTGGAGTGTAGGTCCCGGAGTCACGACAAGATTGAAGGGAGTTAGTGCAACAGACAAGATGAATAGACAAACAAGAATCTTGTCAAATAATAAGATATACATTTTGTAATTTCAAAATTAGAAAGAAAGATTCAGTCAAGATAAATCTATTTTTCAAGAAGATAAAATGTGACAGAAATGTAATTGTAGCAGAAGTGATATGCATCATCATTTTGTATTGTTACATTATTTGGGAGATAATCACTTCTGCAGCTCTTGTTGTGTGTTTTTATATATATTTCATTTATCTTTTATATAGACAGACAGTCTAGACAAAACTAATATGAGATAGACAGTCTAGACCAGCGTTTCCCAAAGTGGGGGGCCCCATCCATCCCCAGTGGCGCTGAAGCGTTCTAAGGGGGTGGGGTTGGTGGGTTCAGAAGAATTTGGGGGTGTTCAGGCAATTAGGGTCATGGCTCCTTAAAGAAGAAATTAATAATAAATATTTGAAAAAAAATCTATTTTCATGATTTTGCGATTGAATAATCATTTTAAATTTGAATTCTGCATTTCAATTAATCTTATTCCCGTCTTACATGATCCATTTTTTTAATCAATGTTCTATTTCATGCTTACAATCATTTGAAAATTGACCATGTATAACAGAAATATATTTCAATTTTCTATGTCAAAGAGAAAATAGAATATGTATAAATGTGGGAGGGAGGCGCTACAAAGTTTATGTTGTGCAACGTGGCGGTGGGCTGAAAAGTTTGGGAATCTATAGTCTAGACCATAGGTTCCCAACGGGCGTACCGCCACCAGGGCGCTGAGAAGTTGAAAGGGGGCGCTGGGCTCAAAAGTAAATTTGGGGGGGGCGTTGAGGACCATCCGTCACCCCCTTAAGTTGCAAATTCAAAGTCGCACGGGTCCTGCCCACATGCAATTAATAGTGCAATCAATAGACAGAATCTATGCATATTGTGCCAGGTTGTGTCCGAATCAAAGAAAAACTCAGACAATATGATGTTGAATATTTGAAATATATTTTATTCAATCACCCACAAACAATAGGGCAGGGAGAAATAGATGTCAACCTGCAGCTCATGAATGGACTCGATGACTCACCAACCTTCTACTCAAGAAGATATAAAAATATATCCACCCAGACCTAATCTTTGCCACTGTAACATAGCCCACAACTTGGATCGAACATTCATGGAACAGCTAGGAGACAGTGATTACAAACCTGTCAAGCTCTCCTTGAACCTTAGATATTTCACCCAAGTCCAAAAACCAATGCCCCACTACGTCTACAAAAGAGCTGTCTGGGCACAGTATGCGAGGTTCAGCGACATCTACTCTGACCCCATAAAGACACACCAAAAAAAAGATAAGGAACATGACATACCTACTCAACATATCCATCTTGAGGGCAGCAAGAGAATCAATTCCTAGAAGTGCAAAAAGAGACTACAAACCTTACTGGTCAGAAGAGGTCCACAAATTTTAGGATGCAGTGAGTCAGGTCAGAGAAAGAGTAGAAACTGAGCAGAGCATTTACAGCAACATATCACTCAAGGCAGCCTCAGTTAGATATAGGAGAGCAGGTAAGCATGCCATAAGGCAGAGCTGGAGAGACAAGACGTCTCAACATGGACAGAGACAGAAATAAAATATGAAAATTAGCGAAAGCCTTCAGTAATGAAAATATCAACCGCCCTCCAATATCGATAGAGAGCAATGAAACATTATTAAAAGGTAAAAGAGCTGCAGACATTTTTATTGAAAACTACGCCCGAGTAAGCCAGGTCAGCATACCTCATGAAAAACTGAATATGGTAATGGAAGAGAGGCAATCCCTCGAGTACTCACCCACGGCACCAGAAGAACATATGATATCCAATTTTACTATAGGTGAGTTGAAGAAGCACTCACCACACACCAGAAGAACATATGATATCCAATTTTACTATATGTGAGTTGAAGAAGCACTCCATGGTCTTAACCTTAATAAGTCATCAGGAAAGGATGGCATCACAAAAGAGATGCTCATCAACCTAGGCCCGAAAGCCAAGAAAAAGCTGCTAAAAGTTTTGAATGTTAGCGGGGAAATACCTACAATACAACAATCGGGGAAATACCTCATGAATGGAAAGAAGCTATCATAGTATCTAAAACAAGGAAAAGACAGATTCTATCCAAGCAATTGTAGACCAATTAGTCTCTTTAACGCCTGTGTGGTGTTGGGGTCCTGAGGAAGCAAAGAATGCTTCCACTGCAACCTACAATGCATGTCGTAAGAGGCGACTGATGTAGGCCCTAGGATGCTACCCTAGTAAATAAAAAGCAGCGCAGAAATCAGATGTGCTGGCCTACTTGTAGGCGCATAACTGGCACAACGTACAATTGCTCTTAGGTTCCGATCACATAGAAATCACACAGAGTGGTTGACAAGTGGCAGATATGGAGTGTTTGAAGAAGAAAAAACCTCTGTTGATGTGTTGGAAAAGTGATGGAGAGGCTTCTTAATAGAAGACTCACGTGGTACCTGCAGCAAAAACACTTGATACTACCACAGCAGAGTGGATTCCGTCAGAATAGATCAACAGAAGACCAAGTAACTTATACTGTTCAGAACATCAAGGACAGGATTTCAAGAAAAGAAACATACACTAACATTATGGGTTGATATGGAGAAGAAAACATACACTAACAGTATGGGTTGATATGGAGAAGGAAACATACACTAACAGTATGGGTTGATATGGAGAAGGAAACATTCACTAACATTATGGGTTGATATGGAGAAGGAAACATACACTAACATTATGGGTTGATATGGAGAAGAAAACATACACTAACAGTATGGGTTGATATGGAGAAGAAAACATACACTAACAGTATGGGTTGATATGGAGAAGGAAACATACACTAACATTATGGGTTGATATGGAGAAGAAAACATACACTAACAGTATGGGTTGATATGAGAAGAAACATTCACTAACAGTATGGGTTGATATGGAGAAGGAAACATACACTAACAGTATGGGTTGATATGGAGAAGGAAACATACACTAACATTATGGGTTGATATGGAGAAGAAAACATACACTAACAGTATGGGTTGATATGGAGAAGGAAACATACACTAACAGTATGGGTTGATATGGAGAAGGAAACATTCACTAACAGTATGGGTTGATATGGAGAAGGAAACATACACTAACAGTATGGGTTGATATGGAGAAGAAACATACACTAACATTATGGGTTGATATGGAGAAGAAAACATACACTAACAGTATGGGTTGATATGGAGAAGGAAACATTCACTAACAGTATGGGTTGATATGGAGAAGGAAACATTCACTAACAGTATGGGTTGATATGGAGAAGGAAACATACACTAACAGTATGGGTTGATATGGAGAAGGAAACATACACTAACAGTATGGGTTGATATGGAGAAGAAAACATACACTAACATTATGGGTTGATATGGAGAAGGAAACATACACTAACAGTATGGGTTGATATGGAGAAGAAAACATACACTAACATTATGGGTTGATATGGAGAAGGAAACATACACTAACAGTATGGGTTGATATGGAGAAGGCTTTGGAGTGAGGGACTCACAATCAAACTGCTCAAACTCGGAATCAAAAGGCTCTTGTATTTCTGAATATGTCACTATCTGATAAATAGAACAGCCAAAGTACAGGACCAGGGAAAGTATAGCAGGAAGACAATCATTGAACAAGTTGTTACCCAAGGAAGGGTCCTGTCTCTCACGCTACTTCTAGTTTTTATAAATGATTATGGAAGACATCCACAACAGAGTTCATAGTACAATCTACGCTGATGATCTGGCACTCTGGACACAATATGAATGAATAGCGGTAGCCACCACAAGGATACACATTTTAATTTTAAAACTAGGTAAGTAGACCAGGTCTTTACTGCCCTTCAATAGTATGAGAAAGTTACTGACATCCAAACAAATTACAAACAGGCTAAAAATGAGAATGATCAAATGCTATATATATCCTATATTAATGTATGGCTCGGAAACATGGACAATGAACAAGCAGTTAGAAGACAGAATTGATGCATTTGAGATGTGAATGAGATGCATTTGAGATATTGAAGAATAGGCAGAGTTTCATGGACAGAAAAACAGACAAATAAACAAGTTTTTGGAAAACTAGGCATGAAGAAACAATTATTAAGAGAAATAAAATTCAGACAAGTAAAGCATTTTGGGCACATAAAAAGACATGACACCATGATAAAATCTTTACTAGAGGAAAGTTGAGGGGAAGAGCAAGAGAGATAAGTGGGAGGAAACTTTAAGAAATGGACAGGTTACAGTCTGGCAGTGTGTAGCACCAAGGCGAAAGACAGAGGATGCTGGAGATTCATTGCAGCCAACCTTCGATTTGGAGACGGCACCTGATGATGATGATAAATGAAAATGAAACTAATTTCACAGTCTGCAGCCTATCCAAGAAGAAACAAATGCTCACACTCAAGTTCAATGACCACCTACTCTCAATGGTCGGAGCGGATGGCAGCATTGTGATCATATACAATATGGTTTACCCAAGGGAAGCGCTAGCGAATTATTCACTGGAAAAGGGGGCACTCATTCAAAAAAGGTTGGAAACCTATGGTTATTGGTTATTGGTCTAGACAGAAATAACATGAGACAGACAGAACATGAGACAGACAGTCTAGACAAAACTAGCATGAGACAGACAGTCTAGACCCTGTTTCCCAACGTGGCGCACGCCCACAGGACATTTTCATCATTTAGGGGGGCAATGGACATATTCAGAGTTTAATTATGTCCATGATGTTGCAAAACCAACATATCAGCAATTTGATGTCTGTTGACAAAAACGAATATTGTTTCACAATCACGCTACTGAAGTTTTTAAAATCTTAAATAAATGGAATATCTAGGTACATTTGTATCTCTGTTTAAAAAAGTTATAAAAGCATATGTTATTGTGTTAAAATCGAGTGCTATTTAAAAAATAACGGTAATTGGTCCGATATTTGCCAACCTTGTCATGAAGACCAAAATGAGTTTATACAGTGCAATCTTGAGTATGTAATATCATTGGACAAAGCGACGCATATCATATTTCCGCCACAGAAAGCAGGCCCGAAGTTTGATTTGGCTTGGAATATTAGGTACTATGTGAAAACCAACCAAGAAACATCAAGGGCTTTGACTCAAATGCAAGGTATGGTCCATTAGTTTGATTACAGAAGACCAGGAAGACTACAAGAGAGACAGAGCGTTGTCACAATTGCTGGCCTCAATCTGAAACAAGAAATAGAGGAAATAAAACACTCGCTGTAATAAGGCAATAGCTGCCTTTTCAATGAATGAATATGGAGATGTCTGCTCGCTTCTTCTGTAACCCATGTCCGCAGGCGTTAAGAGCTGGTTCCGATATCATCAACACCAACATCAAAGTTTTTACGGAAATCGATCAGCTAATGCTTCTTTATATGATTGCTAGCGAGGATACTTGCTGAACTGACGCATTTGGTAGGCAAAGAGGACAGTACATGACACGAAGGATAAAGGCAAATAGATTACAGGAAGAAAAAGAAAAGATCAAGAATAATCAAAAATTTTAAAAAGTATTCAGAATAAAGAAGAGAAGAAAACCTTATGAAGATAAGAGAAACAAAACAGAATGAAGAATAGAGAGAGAAAAACAGAATGAAGAATAGAGAAGAAAAAACAGAATGAAGAATAGAGAGAGAAAACAGTATGAAGAATAGAGAAGAAAAACAGAATGAAGAATAGAGAGAAAAACAGAATGAAGAATAGAGAAACAAAACAGAATGAAGAATAGAGAGAGAAAAACAGAATGAAGAATAGAGAAGAAAAAACAGAATGAAGAATAGAGAGAAAAAACAGTATGAAGAATAGAGAGAAAAAACAGAATGAGAAGAAAAAAACAGAATGAAGAATAGAAAAGAAAAATATTTCTCCTGTTCTAATGAAGTACTAAATTCAGTTATAAATGTAAAGCCATTAAAGCTAATGCCAACTGTGAGCGTCTCTTCAAGCTATTTTGTGAAGAACAAAATGCAGACCATATGAGACTTTACTTCACACTGAAGTAAGATAGCTCTCGAGGAACTTCTTGAAAAGATTTATGGAACTATTTGATACTCTTAGTGAATTTTTGCGACAAGCGTAAATAAAGTAACTTAACGGTCGTTGGTAAAGCATTTGTGAGTTATCTAGCCGATACCTTTGAAAAACTAAATATATTAAATAACCAACTGCAAGGAGCAAATAAAACTCTTGTTGATACAAAAGCGAAGATATTTGCTTTCATTACCTTTATTAATGTCAGAAATATATTTGCGACAAAAATTTTGAAAAGTTTCATTGGCTCCAGAAATGTGAAGTGACTGATACCGTTATACTTGTTATTGTCGGTCATCTGAAAATTCTATCCTCGAATTTAAAAGAAAGATTTTCTGATCCAAAATTAATTGATTTTCCAACTTGGATGTTGCTGCCAATGTTAGTGATATTGTCTGATATTTAAAATATGCAGTATCAAGAACTCAGAAATGCAAAATGATAAGTCAGCATTCACATTTTGAAAGGCTTTGGTGGGGCATGGCACAAAAAAGGTTGGGAAACACTGGTCTAGACAGAACTAACATGAGACAGTCAGAATATGAGACAGACAGTCTAGACAAAACTAACATGAGATGGACAGTCTAGACAGAACTAACATGAGACAGACAGAACTAACTAACATGAGATGGACAGTCTAGACAAAACTAACATGAGATGGACAGTCTAGACAGAACTAACATGAGATGGACAGTGTAGACAAAACTAACATGAGATGGACAGTCTAGACAAAACTAACATGAGATGGACAGTCTAGACAGAACTAACATGAGACAGACAGAACTAACTAACATGAAACAGTCTAGACAAAACTAACATGAGATGGACAGTCTAGACAGAACTAACATGAGATGGACAGTCTAGACAAAACTAACATGAGATGGACAGTCTAGACAAAACTAACATGAGATGGACAGTCTAGACAGAACTAACATGAGACAGACAGAACTAACTAACATGAAACAGTCTAGACAAAACTAACATGAGATGGACAGTCTAGACAAAACTAACATGAGATGGACAGTCTAGACAGAACTAACATGAGACAGACAGTCTAGACAAAACTAACATGAGACTGACAGTCTAGATAAAGTTAACATAAGACAGACAGTCTAAGACAGAACTAATATATATTTAGAAATTGAACACAACCAATATTGTATGACTGACTGAATGTTCTTGCAGGTAAACACAACTCCTGCAGACAAATGTGCACAAATATTTATCCAGTCAATCAGTTTCCATATATAAATCTACTTTTCTTGAAACTTGTTCAAATATACCAATAATTTGCTTGTTCTCTTAGAAATGTATTTTTTTTGTTTGAAAAATATTTTATAAAAATGTAATATTTTAAAAAAAATTACCAAATGATTAGTTGTGCATGCATTGTATGTTATCTTATTGTTGCAATGTGAGGTTATTTGCTTGCTGTGCAATCTTATTTTAATTTTTTAGTTTAACCCTTTTAGCTTGTCTATACGCAAGAAAAGATACAAACAAATTCTTTTATAACAGTGTACCGAATGGCCGTTATGGGATTGAGTCGGTAGTGGGCGCTTTGGTCAAGCTGGGTCGTAAGGTTAACAATGTTTTTTCCAGTTTTTACAATTTGAGTGATTTCTTGACTGACTTAATGAAATATTGCCATAGACGTTGTCTATTCTCTTTTCACTGTCAATTTCTGATGATGTATGTGTGTTTTACATGTTGGGCTGATGTTTTGTTTGTTATTGGTGCTATGTGGGTGCTATGTGTTGTATTTGTTGTGTGTGGGTGCTATGAGTAGCATTAACTATCTAGCAAGTGCTTGTCAGTGAAGATCAGGAATATAGTATTATCAGGAATATAGTATAGGTAGGATTATTATATGTAGAACTCAATCTACTACTTAGGGAAGCTAATCTACTTACTGACAAGCTAGCGTCTTTTCTCTATGATAACATGCTAGCATCATTCTCTCATAACATGGTAGCATCATTCTCTCATAACATGGTAGCATCATTCTCTCATAACATGGTAGCATCATTCTCTCACATCATGCCATCAGATGTATCTCTTCCAGTACAAGTCTTCATCTTTCAGAGACTATACAGTGTTGTCCATATGTCTCTACGTCATGCTCAACATCTTCACCGACAGTTGCATGCTCATTGGGACACAACATATTGAGAGTGTCTTTCTGAGCAGAGGAGTTTCAGAGTTGTGAATCCCAGTCACTGACCAGATTGAAAGAGATGGGTGTCAATATTGGTACAGCCTGAAAAGAACAACATACTAAATATGCAAAAAATTGAAACTGCTGTGTTGGGTCGCTGGATTTGTTAATGCGAAGATTGGAGCACATATGAACATGTCTGGAGTACTATGATGATAGTCATTGTATAACTTCAATGAATATTTCTCATAGAATATATATATATATCTCTAGATATATCTTTAGTTTAGATATATCTCTAGATATAGCATTTGTTTTCTCTTTTCTATTCTATGATAATTGTGTTGCTAGCATATTCCATTCCGTCATGACTTGGTATGTCCACATTTCCAGATATAGCTACTACTTATTATTCCCTCTGTTATTGACTAAGTATTATGATTCAACTCTTTCATACATTGTTGTTTTATTTCTGTAGCTCTGTTTCTCTTTCATACATTGTTGTTTTGTTTCTGTAGCTCTGTTTCTCTTTCATACATTGTTGTTTTGTTTCTGTAGCTCTGTTTCTTATGGTGTTTTCTTGGGTATGGGGGTGTGAGAGAGATGATATGTGGTGAAAGCTTGGGTTAACTTGGTGGACAAATTCTTACTGTTGTAATATGATGTTTCATTTTTTTTTATTTGCTTTGTATTTCTGTACCATAGGGGGGTCTCTGTTATTTGCCTTGTGAGTCGAAGGTCGGGTTCGAATCCAGGCCGTGGCTCGATTCACGGGTGCAGTTTTTCCAGGCCGTGCCCGCTCGATTCACGGGTGCAGTTTTTCCAGAGACCCCTAGGATTGTTGCTGGAGCTACGGAGTTCGTGCTTTGTGCAATACTCTTGGCAGATGGCGTGCCATTTCTGGAGAGGGGCCGGCCATATGGGGTAAACCTCGGTACAATGAAGTCAATCCTTCGGCTTTAAAACCCTTTTTTTAATAATATTTAGCATATATCAGCATGTGTTTGTATATGTAGGGTTGTGTATGCTCTGTAGGCAACTGTTATTTGTATGACTATGTTACATCCAGTGTAACATGTTACATTTGTTGAACAGAAGAGCGAAGTATACATTGGGGAATGTGACTAGAGGTGCTAGAGATTGAAATTTAGATGGCAGAAGAGCGAAGCATACATTTGGGGAATGTGACTAGAAGTACTAGAGATTGAAGTTTAGATGGCAGAAGAGCGAAGCATACATTTGGGGAATGTGACTAGAAGTACTAGAGATTGAAGTTTAGATGGCAGAAGAGCGAAGCATACATTTGGGGAATGTGACTAGAAGTACTAGAGATTGAAGTTTAGATGGCAGAAGAGCGAAGCATACATTTGGGGAATGTGACTAGAAGTACTAGAGATTGAAGTTTAGATGGCAGAAGAGCAACATACATTTGGGGAATGTGACTAGAAGTACTAGAGATTGAAGTTTAGATGGCAGAAGAGCGAAGCATACATTTGGGGAATGTGACTAGAAGTACTAGAGATTGAAGTTTAGATGGCAGAAGAAGCAGGTATGGATCTGCTGATATGGTATGGAGAAGCTGATAGAGGAAGGAATAAAGAATAGAGGATCGTAGAGAAGGATAATATCAGACAGTAGATAAAGAAACAGATGAAACAGTAGATGAAGAAACAGACGAAACAGTAGATGAAGAAACAGATGAAACAGTAGATGAAGAAACAGACGAAACAGTAGATGAAGAAATAGATACAAAACCTATTGATGCTGTATGACTTTCTGTAGCTTATTCAAGATTTCATCTGTACAACATGTTATCTGTTTCTCAGTGTCATTTCTGTCTAACTGATTGAGTTAGTATTTGACAAGTTTTCTTTTGTTGACATCAGCATTGGCAGTCATATAAGGATCATCTTCTTCTTCTTGGCGTTCGTTCTTTATGACCAATTTTAATCACTCTTTGTGATATGTTTGATCTTTGCCAAGAACGTGTATAAGGTTTGTAGGCCCTAAACGCATAGACTTCTACACGTTTAGGACACATGTACCCGATTTCATCAAAACCTCCTTAGTCAGCTCTTACGACATGCATGGCAGGTAACAGTGGTTCTATTCTTTGCACCCCAAATTTGAGCTCCGGTAACCACTCGGGCATATATAAGGATCATGACTTTGTACACTTTTTCTTTTGTTGACATCAGCACTGGTAGTCATATAAGGATCATGACTTTGTACACTTTTTCTTTTGTTGACATCAGCATTGGCAGTCATATAAGAATCATGACTTTGTACACTTTTTCTTGCCATAATTATGTCACACATCATTGCTGACAGAATGTGTAACTGGTCTTCTTGGTTATTTGATCATGGGTACATCTCTCTAGACTGTCAGCTTTCTTTCTAATCATCTCATACTTGGTGCAATAAATCACTTTTCACTGCTATTAGTTCATTATTATAATTGCATTTTTGCAATAATTGTTTGCTGCGAATTTCATCATAATTGCATTTTTGCAATAATTGTTTGCCATCTAATTTCATTATAATTTCAATTTTGCAATAATTGTTTGTTGCTAACTTGTCTTTACTTTCCAACTTGTAATTTTGTTGAAAAGTGAAACATCTGTTCACAAATCATTCAAGTACTTTGCATTTTTTTTTTTTGTGTTATGTGATTTTTTTTTTTGTGTGTGTGTTTTGTGATTGCTTTTTTGTCTGCCTTATTGGAACCACAATGTAACAACAATTGATGAACATGAAGAAAATACTGAATGTAAAACCATATGCCTACATGATTATTTTAACAATGCTTTCTTCAATTTGTGATGAATTTTCTTACAAACATTTCTTCAAGTGTTTCTCATTGAATTGCACAGATGCTGACAACCGCAGGTAACATCAATGTGTTCTTATCATTTTCTTGCATTCTTCTTCTTCATACGCTCCATATCGACCACCTGTCAACCACTCTGTGTGATTTGTATGTGATCTTAGCCTAAGAGCGATTGTACGGTGTGCCAGTTATGCACCTACAAGTAGGCCAGCACATATGATTTCTGCGCTGCTTTTTATTTACTAGGTAGCTTCCTAGTGCCTACATTAGTCGCCTCTTACAACATGCATTGTAGGTCGCAGTGGTACTATTCTTTGCTTCCATCGTGGGTCCCGGTACCATGCGGGCGGTTCTTACATTCATTAACTTTTATAGTTTATGAATTAATATTAATAATTATTAATAATATTTAATTATTAATAATATTGACGACAATAAATTACAGTCATAAGCTGGAGAAGAGACATTTCAGAAGGATAGTTTCAAGCAATCATTCAACTATAGTCTGAATAGAAAAACACAACTCTGTGGAGGATAGTTTGAAGATAACTGAATAGAAAAACACAACTCTGTGGAGGATAGTTTGAAAATAGCTGAATAGAAAAACACAACTCTGTGGAGGATAGTTTGAAGATAGCTGAATAGAAAAACACAACTCTGTGGAGGATAGTTTGAAGATTGAATAGAAAAACACAACTCTGTGGAGGATAGTTTGAAGATAACTGAATAGAAAAACACAACTCTGTGAAGGATAGTTTGAAGATAGCTGAATAGAAAAACACAACTCTGTGAAGGATAGTTTGAAGATAACTGAATAGAAAAACACAACTCTGTGGAGGATAGTTTGAAGATAACTGAATAGAAAAACACAACTCTGTGAAGGATAGTTTGAAGATAACTGAATAGAAAAACACAACTCTGTGGAGGATAGTTTGAAGATGACTGAATAGAAAAACACAACTCTGTGGAGGATAGTTTGAAGATAACTGAATAGAAAAACACAACTCTGTGGAGGATAGTTTGAAGATAACTGAATAGAAAAACACAACTCTGTGGAGGATAGTTTGAAGATGACTGAATAGAAAAACACAACTTCTAGTTTGAAGATGAAACCATGGTTTCAGTCAGAAGGTTATCCTTGTAACAAAGATAGCACGATATTCAGTAGTAGGTGACAGTACTTTGTAGTGATGTTTACCTCTGACAGTTGTCATTGGTTTACTTTGATCATCTCAAATAGAACAACTATAATATCAATATATCAACTTCTTTAGCTGACTCTATGGGAATATATCTTTTTATTATATATTCTTCTCCTGAGATTGTGCATGCCACATTTGTCTTTTACTCACACATTTGATCATTATGACAAATAATAGAGCACTTATTTCTGAAGCTTTCAAGTTAAAGATTATGTCCAGAAATTTGCTGAAATAAAATATTATTCGACACAAATCAGTTTACTAGCTTGCCAATGCCGAGTGTTGATATTTCAATGTCATTTCTTTATTCTTATATATGATATGTACGATAAAATCAAAGGCAGACAGACAATTTTAGACAACCTGAGCTCATGGCATGGAAGAGTGTCAGCATCTGAGATGAAAGGAAATAACAGGGACATAGATTTGTGGAGATCAATGATCGCCTATGCCAGTCAGCATGGCACCTGATGATGATGCTCTGTATGCTTCCTTCTTTTATCTCTGCTCACTTTGCCAGACTGTAATGTTGCAACTGGTTTCCAGTTGATGAAATCATGATGCCATGAACACTGTAAATCTTGATAACCTGTGGTTTTTCTGCCAGCCCACGGAATTGAACCCACACTCACAGAGCCATCGTCCAACGCACTACGAACACGCTGTGCAGACGGGTGAAGAGGGGGTATAAAATAATACAATTTTGTGTTTGACTTTTATTGAACTATTGTCTATCTTTTCTTATTTTGCTTTCTTTGTTGGCAACACACACACACCCCCTATAATTCTAGTGAATTATTCTTGCTTGCTTTATAAACTATAAACTGACAAAGAGATATTCATAGATCATTGTTAAGTTGATTGTTGTGTGGTTTAACAGAGTCGTAGGCTTAGTGATGATATAAGTGAAGAAACATCTGTCAATTTTCAATCAATTGAACAAGACAGAGGCTACATCTTCTGTGGCATCAACACAGACATGAAGATTACCATAATCTTCAGAACCATTTGAGCTTAGACTTGTGTGTTTACATCATATCTTCAGCATCCGATTGCAGCATCAGTGTTATCTATGGGATATGTCCGATTCACCAATTTATCACCTCTACGATGAGTAGTAACAGTGGTTTATGGGGTAGTAGCACCCAAACTGAAGGCTCCTAGATCAACATCTGAACAAGTGCAGAGTAACATGGTTTGTGGCTCACAAATTTGGCCACGTAAGACAGCAAGGATCCAAATTGAACACAGATGAGTAGTAACATGGTTGTGAGGGGCTAGTAGCCAGGCAGTACACAAATCAAATTGACAAGATAGTAGTAACATGGTTGTGATGGCTAGTAGCAAAGTAGACAAATGTTTGTAGTATCAATGATGACAGATAGGTAGATTTACAACTGTTTCTTCATAAACATAGGAAGATTTACAACTGTTTCTTCATAAACATAGGAAGATTTACAACTGTTTCTTCATAAACATAGGAAGATTGTTACACATTGTTTCTTACAAAATACAAGAGGATCAACTCAACAACACTCATATACACACAGTAAACAAAGACAAGAGGATCAACTCAACAACACTCATATACACACATTAAACAAAGACAAGAGGATCAACTCAACAACACTCATATACACACAGTAAACAAAGACAAGAGGACCAACTCAACAACACTCATATACACACAGTAAACAAAGACAAGAGGATCAACTCAACAACACTCATATACACACAGTAAACAAAGACAAGAGGACCAACTCAACAACACACATATACACACAGTAAACAAAGACAAGAGGATCAACTCAACAACACTCATATACACACAGTAAACAAAGACAAGAGGACCAACTCAACACTCATATACACACAGTAAACAAAGACAAGAGGATCAACTCAACAACACTCATATACACACAGTAAACAAAGACAAGAGGATCAACTCAACAACACTCATATACACACAGTAAACAAAGACAAGAGGACCAACTCAACACTCATATACACACAGTAAACAAAGACAATAGGATCAACTCAACAACACTCATATACACACAGTAAACAAAGACAAGAGGATCAACTCAACAACACTCATATACACACAGTAAACAAAGACAAGAGGACCAACTCAACAACACTCATATACACACAGTAAACAAAGACAAGAGGATCAACTCAACAACACTCATATACACACAGTAAACAAAGACAAGAGGATCAACTCAACACTCATATACACACAGTAAACAAAGACAAGAGGATCAACTCAACAACACTCATATACACACAGTAAACAAAGACAAGAGGACCAACTCAACACTCATATACACACAGTAAACAAAGACAAGAGGATCAACTCAACAACACTCATATACACACAGTAAACAAAGACAAGAGGATCAACTCAACAACACTCATATACACACAGTAAACAAAGACAAGAGGACCAACTCAACAACACTCATATACACACAGTAAACAAAGACAAGAGGACCAACTCAACAACACTCATATACACACAGTAAACAAAGACCAGAGGATCAACTCAACAACACTCATATACACACAGTAAACAAAGACAAGAGGATCAACTCAACAACACTCATATACACACAGTAAACAAAGACGAGGATCAACTCAACAACACTCATATACACACAGTAAACAAAGACAAGAGGACCAACTCAACAACACTCATATACACACAGTAAACAAAGACAAGAGGACCAACTCAACACTCATATACACACAGTAAACAAAGACAAGAGGATCAACTCAACACTCATATACACACAGTAAACAAAGACAAGAGGATCAACTCAACAACACTCATATACACACAGTAAACAAAGACAAGAGGACCAACTCAACACTCATATACACACAGTAAACAAAGACAAGAGGATCAACTCAACAACACTCATATACACACAGTAAACAAAGACAAGAGGATCAACTCAACACTCATATACACACAGTAAACAAAGACAAGAGGATCAACTCAACACTCATATACACACAGTAAACAAAGACAAGAGGACCAACTCAACAACACTCATATACACACAGTAAACAAAGACAAGAGGATCAACTCAACAACACTCATATACACACAGTAAACAAAGACAAGAGGATCAACAACACTCATATACACACAGTAAACAAAGACAAGAGGATCAACAACACTCATATACACACAGTAAACAAAGACAAGAGGACCAACTCAACACTCATATACACACAGTAAACAAAGACAAGAGGATCAACTCAACAACACTCATATACACACAGTAAACAAAGACAAGAGGACCAACTCAACAACACTCATATACACACAGTAAACAAAGACAAGAGGATCAACTCAACACTCATATACACACAGTAAACAAAGACAAGAGGATCAACTCAACAACACTCATATACACACAGTAAACAAAGACAAGAGGACCAACTCAACAACACTAATATACACACAGTAAACAAAGACAAGAGGATCAACTCAACAACACTCATATACACACAGTAAACAAAGACAAGAGGATCAACTCAACAACACTCATATACACACAGTAAACAAAGACAAGAGGATCAACTCAACAACACTCATATACACACAGTAAACAAAGACGAGGATCAACTCAACAACACTCATATACACACAGTAAACAAAGACAAGAGGACCAACTCAACAACACTCATATACACACAGTAAACAAAGACAAGAGGACCAACTCAACACTCATATACACACAGTAAACAAAGACAAGAGGATCAACTCAACACTCATATACACACAGTAAACAAAGACAAGAGGATCAACTCAACAACACTCATATACACACAGTAAACAAAGACAAGAGGACCAACTCAACACTCATATACACACAGTAAACAAAGACAAGAGGATCAACTCAACAACACTCATATACACACAGTAAACAAAGACAAGAGGATCAACTCAACACTCATATACACACAGTAAACAAAGACAAGAGGATCAACTCAACACTCATATACACACAGTAAACAAAGACAAGAGGACCAACTCAACAACACTCATATACACACAGTAAACAAAGACAAGAGGATCAACTCAACAACACTCATATACACACAGTAAACAAAGACAAGAGGATCAACAACACTCATATACACACAGTAAACAAAGACAAGAGGATCAACAACACTCATATACACACAGTAAACAAAGACAAGAGGACCAACTCAACACTCATATACACACAGTAAACAAAGACAAGAGGATCAACTCAACAACCCTCATATACACACAGTAAACAAAGACAAGAGGACCAACTCAACAACACTCATATACACACAGTAAACAAAGACAAGAGGATCAACTCAACACTCATATACACACAGTAAACAAAGACAAGAGGATCAACTCAACAACACTCATATACACACAGTAAACAAAGACAAGAGGACCAACTCAACAACACTAATATACACAGTAAACAAAGACAAGAGGATCAACTCAACACATATACACCAGTAAACAAAGACAAGAGGATCAACTCAACAACACTCATATACACACAGTAAACGTAACTACAGAGCTAGAACCAAGTATAAGACTATCAGATATTAGAAATGCTGTAAATATGGCACCAGCTAACAAAACACCAGGGCCAGACAATAACAAAGTATCCTCCCAGCCGACCTAATCAAAGCAACTAAAGAGCTGACTACACAGACTATTTAACCAAGTCTGGATCACACAAGAAACACCAGAAGATTGGAGGAATGCAACAGTAGTTCCCATCTGGAAGAAGAAAGGTAGCAAGAGGGACTTAGAAAATATAGAGGAATATCGTTACTGAGCCACACTGGAAACATATTTGGTAAAATACTCGAAAAAAGGCTCCAAAGCGTTCGACTGTGTAGATAAGCACAAGTTGTGGAAAATAACCATCAAACCAACCTCTGCAAGAGCCTTTATACAAACAGCCAGTGTTCGATTCGAACAAACATAGGACTATCAGAAAAGTTTCACATAGGGTCAGGAGTAAGACAAGGTTGCGTACTATCTCCGCTGCTGTTCATCACATATATTGACCAAATCTGTAAAACAGCTAACACCAGCGAAGGAAACAACCTCGGGGAACTCTTAAACGAATTTCTTTTTGCTGATGATCAAGCAATCATATCAACAATAGAAGAACAACAACACATTAACAGACTCCAGTTAGCATGTAACGAATACAACATGAGAATAAACATAGACAAAACAGAAGTAATGACATTCGCCAGAGAGGAAGCACTACCAATATCTACAATCGCCCACTAAATCAAGTAAAAGACATCACATACCTGGGGAGCATTTTTCAGCAAATGGAAGAATAACTAATGAAATTCAACACAGATGCAACAAAGCAAATCAAATGATAGGACAAATGGCGCAAATTTAAAAATTCAAACACGTCACCATGAACACAAAAAGAGCAATGTTCAACACAATCTTTCTCCCTACATTATGTTACCAGTGCCAAACCTGGATGCTGACATCAAATGATAGAAGAAAACTGGTCACAACAGATATGAAGTGTCTGCGCAGAATGCTGGGAGTAACAAGAAGAGACGGTTGAGAAATTAATATGTCGGGGAAAAAGTGGGTACAACATCAATACTAGACTTCATCAAGAAACAACAAATTTAATGGTTTGACCACATAAGCAGATTACCAACAGACAGTGCATCCAAAGAGCAATGCTGCTCCGATACAAAGCAAAAAGCCGACCATGCAAAAGATGGACTTCAGAGATAACAGAGGCGATGAAAGACACTATCTACAAAGCGCACACAAAGGCCCGTTTTAGAAATCTCTTCTTGACCTGATGCTGTGAGGCAAACATGATTGGAGAAAAGAATAACAAAATGTGTGTATATATATATATGTGCTTGCCCTTTTTCATTTTTACACAGACATTTGGCAAGTGTTTTACTGTGACAACTTTTGAGTTTTCACTTTTCTCTCATCCAAGTTTTTTATCAAAAGACTGCACAGTGTCACTTTTCACACAAGTTCTTTATTGAGGCCTTGCAGACACTTCCGTGTTGTGCCTAAGCCAAAAGCAAGAATAAAGTGTCCACTCCATTTGTACCTGGCCTGCTGATATGGGGAATGTGCCTTGTCCATTTTGCACAAACCCCAACTGTTTCATTCAAAGGAAAGACAAGGCCATACGTTTGGAATCTAGCAGGGTTTGCGGAGGATGCCAGAAGATGGAATCGAATACACACCTAACCATCAATTAGGTCCCTCCTCCCAGATTTTTGGTCAATGTTTGCTCCACTAGCCCATCGCATAACCATGCTGACCCACAAGGCAGTGGAGGTTTTCTATTAGGTTTACTTTAGCTCTCCCTAGCGCCCCCACCCCACCCCCAACAGGGTGTTTAAAAATTGAACATGCTGTGTAAACAACACAATACAACCATATCAGATTGTGACGTACTACACATCTATTGAATAGTTCTTTCATTAATGAGTGATGTGAGTTTAGCTCAATGCAGACAATACTTGCATTTTGATTTCAATATTGTGTATTGTGATCACCTGCATGGACAGATGAATTGTGTTCACTCGAACGATCGATTTGGGCCATTTATTTAGCCTTTTTAAAAAATCTTTTGCAGTTCTGGGCGTCATCCTACCGTGTAGGACAATTGTGTCTGCAAAAGTATCGGTACTAAACACATTCAACAATTGATGCTGGAAGAATACAACAATAAAAGCAATGAATAAATCAATGTAATATTTATTTCCAGATGACTTAAGCTAATGAGATCTTCCTCGATGAGAAACTATAGACTATAAGAAGATAATATGCATAGTCAGCAAGACATGTACCTTCAGAAGCTACATAAGAGAACTTTGTGCAAGAGAAACTTTCTGATATCCAGAGAACAGAGAGGGATACAAGAACAGAGAATGGAAGTTAGAAAAACTGAGATCAGGAAAAGAATATAGAGATGACCAACACTGAAATCATTGATGTGAGACAGATATTAACTGATTCGCTACAATGGTTTTTTAGGCCTCTGTGTGGAATTATTTTGTAAGTTCACACAAAAATTGCACTCATAGTTTAGCAAAATTAAAATATTGTTTCTAAATATGATTTAAAATATGACTTATTATATATGAAATTGAAGACAAATGGATGTGGTTGCATAAAATATTTTACTGTATTTGCAAATATAATACAGTGTCCTTCTTCTTCCTTGCGTTCGTTCTTTACGACCAATTTGAATCACTCTTTGTGATATGTTTGATCTTTGCCAAGAATGTGTATATGTTGCACATTGGGCCTCCCTAAACGCATATTCTACACGTTTAGGACATGTGCACCGATTTCATCAAACCTCCTTAGTCGCCTCTTACGACATGCGTGGTAGGTAACAGTGGTTCTATTCTTTACACCCAAATTTGGGCCCCGGTAACCACTCATGTGAATACAGTGTTAACTATACAGTGTTAACATATTAGCATTCATTAAAAATATGAAGTGAAATTGGGAGAACAAAAATCTAACTTAATATTTGATAACTTACTCACTGAATTGCTGAACAATAGACTTCCGGTTTACAAATGGCGCTGAGCGAACGTATCAGTTAGTGTCAGCAATAAATTATGATCACTTCATCTTGTTTCCGTGGCCTGGATTACTACTTTTACTTCATTTGGATGCAGGATATATTGTGTTATTCACGGATATGTTTTGTGGTGTAGTTAAGCGACTCAGAAGTACGATGGTGACCGATCAGAATTGTGATCGCTACATACACGCCACTTTCGCTATGTTTTAAATACGGCGGTCCAGTGTAGGTATGACCCTTAAGCCTAGAACGGCAATCTGCCTATTTGTAGGAGGATTCCAGAAATGAAATCTCAACCGTAGAAGTTTGAAGAGGCACGGGAATAAAAAATGCGCATCTACGCACTACAACCGAAGCTATGCAACCAACACTACTCCGGTACGGTGTCATATTTACAGGTCGAAACCAGGTAGGTTCAACACCGGGCCCCCATCCTCCAAACACAACAGCAACCACAATTCCTCACACTCTCAGATCGACCAGAGAAGACGAGAGTAAACACACGGGTCAAGATTTGAAAATAATGCAGTGGAACGCGGAAGGCGTCAGAAACAAAAAAATAGAGCTGCAAAACTTCCTGAAGGAGCGGGACATCGATGTGTGCATCCAAGAAACACATCTTACCAGCACGCACAGATTCTCCATTAGAGGCTATGAAATCTTCCTGCAAGATAGGGAAACCTCTCCCAACGTATAGCCAGAGTAAAAATAGACAACCAGCAAGATGCAAAAAATGGAGGAAGGAGTTCCACAGGGCAGTGTGATAGCACCAACGCTATTCCTACTATAAATGACATCACCAAATGCTGCCCCCAGAAGTTCTCAAACAGCCTACATGCAGACGACTTCACAATCTGGACAGCTGCAGAACACACTCAAAAACATCCTATCTACTACAAAAACAGTGGAAAAAGTGGAGAACTGGACAAAAGCTGGGGCCTCAAAATTAACCACACAAAAACCACAGCAACTGTTTTTTCCCTCTCAAGGAAAAAGTATTCATCAATTTAGAAAACGAAACAATACCCCAAACAGATACACCCACATCCTTGGAATCACCCTAGACAGCAGACTTACCTGGAAGCCAAACATAGACAAAATTCAAAGATAAGCCATACAAAGACTTGCTGTGATGAAGAAACTAGCTGGCACGTCCTGAGGCGCAAATTCAAAAATATTAAAGCAGGTCTACACTGGAGCATCATGGAATATGGCTCCAGCTCTTGGACAACAGCAGCCAAAACAAACAGAAACTAGACAAGGTACAAAACATGGGCCTAAGAATAACTCTGGGAGCAATGAAAAGCAGTCCTATCATAGAAATGGAAAAAACCGCAAATGGAAAAGCCTCTAGAACTTCGCAGAAAATTTAAAACACTCACCCAGTTTGAAAAACTAAAACGGCTAAAAGAACACCCTCTACACACAAAATTCCAAGAGAAAACAAAAAACATTGCAAGGAAAAGTCCCATCTGGCCAGGGAATTTCATATGTATCCTAGACATAGGGAACTTCATAGACATATGTATCCTAGACATAAGGAACTTCATAGACATATGTATCCTAGACATAAGGAACTTCATAGACATCCTAGAAACTGACCCAGAAATGTGGGAAACCATTATACATGAAATGTGGGAAGCCATGGACATGCTACCAAAACACGGCCCAAATACAACTAGAAGTCCCAGGAATAATCTCAAAAAAATACAAACAGAGACAGAGCAAAGAGCCATTTCACACCAAATGTTACGAGAGCAAATATCCCACCAGCACATGGATACATGAGAGCCGCTGTAGCGTAGTTGTTAGTGAACTCGCTTCGCAAGGCTGGTGGTCTGGGTTCTGCTCCCGCAATGTGCGTGGAATTTTTCCCGACCACGACGGCTCTCAGGTCGACCCAGCCTCAACTGGGTACCAGACATACTCTGGGAAAGTAAAGGCGGCCGGCGTGATGCTGACCACATCACCCATCGAGTGCCGACGGTCAATGAAAAATACAGGCCTAACACTGTATTGACCTATATACCACGAGGTATGAAAGGGTTCCTTTACTTTACTCTTTTACATGGACACATGTGTTCACAGATGGTTCAGTACAGATGCTATCAAAAAGGGAGGCAGCGGAATCTACATCACTCACCCTCAAGGAAACACAGAAACACACTCCCTGGTAGCAGGAGAAACATGCACCAACTTTAGAGCAGTGGCAACAGCCCTTCTTGCAGCCATACAGATTCTCAACGACCAGCAAGTGTCAGCAAAAATATTGCAGTCTTTAGCAATTCAAGATCCATTCTCCAGGCTATTTCATGTCCCAGACAAGACAAGCTCATTCAGGACATACGGCAAAATATCAGCTTGTTATTAAAAAATCGAACTGGTCTTACAGTGGATACCAGCTCACTGTGGCATACCAGGAAACGAAAAGGCTGACAAACTCGCAAGGGCTGCCTTAACACAGCAACACCCAACACAAAGTTTTACAGAAGCAAAGACTCTCCTGAAACAATCCAGGAAAATGATCTGGAGAAAACAAATGGAGGATACAACCCAGAGCACGACAGTATAAATACACTAAACAGAAAAGCACAGTCTTCAGACTTAGAACGGGACAATGCAGTCTCAGAGCACACCTCCACAGAATGGGTCTCAGGGACTCGGCAGCCTGCACCTGTGGAGCACCTAAGCAGTCCCCAGAGCACATCCTGCAAGACTGCCCTAGTCTGGGTGGGTAGTGAGCGATTGGAGATCTGGCCAACAGAAACAACACTACAAGACAAACTATGGGGAACCGGTGAAACCTCAAGCGCACCGCCCTATTTATGACACATACTGGAGTAGTCACATAGCAAAAGTTGATCGCAGAAGAAGAAGCTTGAATAAAATCTAACTTAATATTTGATAACTCACTAACTTAATTGCTGAACAATAGCTTGAATAAAATCTAACTTAATATTTGATAACTCACTAACTTAATTGCTGAACAATAGCTTGAATAAAATCTAGCTTAATATTTGATAACTCACTAACTTAATTGCTGAACAATAGCTTGAATAAAATCTAACTTAATATTTGATAACTCACTAACTTAATTGCTGAACAATCAATAGCTTGAATAAAATCTAACTTAATATTTGATAACTCACTAACTTAATTGCTGAACAATCAATAGCTTGAATAAAATCTAACTTAATATTTGATAACTTACTAACTTAATTGCTGAACAATAGCTTGAATAAACAAGTCAGACTGCTCTATTTCTATTTATCTTATTAACTCTTTACAAACTAGCATCATGACCATGTATGAAAAATCTCTAGTTTTTTTGGTCGCAGAGTCAATCCTAGAATGACTGGTAAACTCTCACTTCTATGTCTAGTCACAGAGTATCCTAGAACAGAGGTACTCTCACTTCTATCTCTAGTGTTTTGCTTCTAAGTAGTTTCAAGTTAATATAAAATTCAAATAGGAACAGAAAGTAATGGAAAAGCAACGAAATATTTCCAGTCTTTCAAATGATACTTCCCTAAGATAAGCTGAGCACATCTTTCAAATAACAGGTTGTATGCAGTCAGCTAACATCAAAACAAATGAATAGTTTATATATATATATATATAAAAGATATATTCACCAAAGGCTGAAAACGCACAGATGCGCTTGTCCTACACTAGTAGGGGCTTAACGGGGGCGCAAAGTTCCAACCATTCTTAGCAAAGTTCCAACCGTTCTTAGCAAAGTTCCAACCGTTCTTAGCAAAGTTTGAACCGTTCTTAGCAAAGGCTGTTTATATATCACAATAAGAATGATCAATATGGCAGGGAAGAACGATCAAAACAAACAGACAAACCAGGTGCTATGTAAGGTCTCATCGTAATGGTATATAAACAAGAACAGTGAACAAGACAATATTGCAGACTTTGATGTAGATTTATAGAAGAATTGAGTGTCATGGACACGAAAATAGTGAAAAAGTCCTGAACTAGACACAAATAATTCGGAAATTGTTGAAGCAGATCAGAGGCGCCTCAAATATATGAGAAATATAAACAGACATGATAGTACTTCCAACCTTACTAGAGGGATAGGATGAGGTTACATGGCAAGAAGATGGCAGCAAGATAATTGAGAAGTAACATCTTACTATAGTGATAGGATGAGGTTACATGGCAAGAAGATGGCAGCAAGATAATTGAGAAGTAACATGGACAATGTACAGCTTGGCATATTGCACCATCATGGCCAGGTACAGAAAGTATTTGAGAGATCAACTTCTGCTGAACTTTGATGTTGAGGCCGCAGAAAATTAGTCAATATGTCTTATTTTATAATCATTGCCACAAAATATCCAGAAATTTATGTGACAAATATTTTAAATCTTGATGTCCTCCTACTCTAGTGATGACACAAAATACCTGTACAAATAAGAGAGGGAGAGATGACATTAATATGCACATAAACATATCAAATCTTGTTATTACAATTCAATAATGGAACCGACAACTATAACACATCCTACAACAATCAGAGTGAACAACTGTAAACAGAACAACGTGAAGAAGACAATGAAGAAGATTTGATCTCTAACCATGTCAGACAAGGCATATTTGCAACCTTTTGGTCCCCAGTTGTTATCCAGACTAGCAGTACCTGCACACACAAATAATTCAAGTATTACAATGTATAATGCAAAGCAATGTTACAATAAACACTGTTACAATGTTACAGTAAACTAATATAAAGCAAAGCAATGTTACAGTAAACTAATATAAAGCAAAGCAATGTTACAGTAAACTAATATAATAGTTAGTTAGTTAGTTTATTCCTTTCGAGCCAAAGGCGGCACATAGGGCAGAGGTTTTAGATCTCCATGTGATACGGTTCTTTGCTAGCAGTTGGAGATCTTGTATGGTTTTACATCCCAATAGTTTACTTTCTTGTTGGATGGTTCTTCGAAGAGTGGTCTTTGGTCTTCCACGTTTTCTTTTCCCAATATAATGTGTGATGTTAAAATAAAGTAGTGCAGTGTGTTATGTAAAGTAATGTTACAGTGAAGTAGTGTTATGGAAAGTAGTAATATTACACTAAAGTAGTGTTATGGAAAGTAGTAATGGTACAGTAAAGTAGCATTATAGAAAGTAGTGTTACAGTAAAGTAGCATTATAGGAAGTAATGTTACAGTAAAGCAGTACTGCGGGCAATGAAAATAATGTTACAGTTTCAATTAGATTCTCATCATTGCACTCCGGAGATGTCCACATGTGTTTCGACCTCCTTCACAATATCTTCAGCAGTGCAGAGTGACTAACCATACTAATTCTATGTTGACTGAACAGGAAAACATGTTCCTGTCATACAAACGTATGCAAACCATTGATATTGATAAGACGCTTGGTAAGCGTTTCACAGATGAAGAAATGTTTAATCAAATTTGAATGTCAATGACCATGAAGTGGAAGGTCATAGTAGATCATAAGTGATCAAGATTGCATTGGAGAACTTCACCGCAACGTGCTGTTCTTTGCCATGTACGGAAATCTACAGATCTGATGTGGTCAGACCGGATCAGATCAGATCTGGAGAAAACCGTGGGGAGACTGCGGTAATACTGGCTAAATATGCTATTGAACAAAGACAGGTATATACAGTAATGAAAAATTAATGATTAAATATGAAAATAAACAACACTCGACGTTTCGGTCATAGACCTTATCAAGATAACAAATATATAATACTTCATAAACTCAAAGATAATTCTAAGGATGACAAGAAATTGATACTAGCATACATACCTGTCTTCAAGCATGTGTTGTCTCAGGGCAAGTATCGCATAAAGTCATAGAATGGACATGAAATAGTAAGGCTGGTGAGCTTCCGGTTAGTCAATCAGAATGGATCGATGGCAGATTAAGTAAGATATTATGTATACAAGTCGGAACAAAGATAACGCATGTTAGATATGTAGGATGGGGTAGGGAGGAGAAAGGGGAGATGATAACGCTCAAGTCTGATTAAGAATACTGGTGTGTAGAACCCAAGAAGACTGGAGCCCTACTCGGCTGAAATAATACAGCAAGGGCGAGCACATAATCTAATATCATCAGGGGCGTAACCTAGTGGTCACAAGTATCAAACTGTAAGTGTCCTCCATATATATTTACCAGACGATTAAGTGCGGAAGAGAATTGTTCGAAAAATGTGAACATACATGACATGAGATCAAATCCAAGTAACTTGACCCGGGAGCAGGCACATAAATCCAATGTCATAGGACTAGAACAGAGGGGGGAGAGGGGAGAGTGGTGTCAAGAGTGACACCGAGTATGACAGGTGAATCAATGTCATAGAGCTAGAACAGAGGGGGATAGGGAGAGTGGTGTCAAGAGTGACACCGAGTATGACAGGTGAATAGAGATGGTAGTGCAATGTAAGTGTGGTAGGTGTATAAATAAGAGCAGAAGGGTAGGCGAGAGAGGCATGGATAAGGGAGGGAAAGGATGGGGGGTTAGAGCAGAAAGAGCCAACGTAAGGGACAATACAGGGGGCCTCAATAGGGGTGAGTAGACCGGTGGAAGAGGAAATGGTCGGGAGTCAGGGGTGAGTAGACCGGTGGAAGAGGAAATGGTCAGAGTCAGGGGTGGGTGGACCGGTGGAAGAGGAAATGGTCGGGAGTCAGGGGGTGGGTGGAGGGTAGAGAAAATAAAATAAAAAGGAAAAAATAAAGGACCAATGGGGAATAGACAATGATACGCGTGCTGAAGTTATACATTAATGGGGGATCATGAGCCTGAGAAATTTAATGACCGCATTGCTAGTGCACCGCGAAACTGCTCAGGCTACGATTTGTTTTCTTTATGTCCCCGACAGAAAAATCTCTCGAATAAGAGCCAGCTTTCTAATCTATACGACCACACATTCCTCAATAAAGATGCAATATAAATAGAAGTAGTCGATAAAGACGCAATTCTATAAATAAAACCCTTCACTTTGATTTATATCAATCTTGATATATATATGGTGAATTATATATTATATCTTTCTCCCCACATTATGTTACCAGTGCCAAACCTGGACGCTGACAACAAACGATAGAAGAAAACTAGTCACAACAGAGATGAAGTGTCTACGCAGAATGATGGGTGTAACAAGAAGAGACCGGTTGAGAAATGAAGACATCAGGAAAAAGTGGGTACAACATCAGTACTAGACTTCATCAAGAAACAACAAATTAAATGGTTCGGTCACGTAAGCAGATTACCATCAGACAGTGCACCCCAAAGAGCAATGCTGCTCCGATACAATGGGTACAAAGCAAAAGGCCGGCCACGCAAAAGATGGACCTCAGAGATAACAGAGGCGACGAAAGAGACTATCTACGAAGCGCATACTAGGGCCGTTTTAGAAATCTCTTCCTGACCTGACGCTGTGAGGCATATAGGATTCGAGAAAGAAAGAAAGAAATATATGATCTTGTTAGTACAAGATCTGATACATTATAACATTCTTGATGACTTGACAGAGAAGTATTGTGATTGTATTGTGTTTGCCATACCTTCTTGTGCACACAATCTGTCTTTACTCTTGATTTTGCAACACATCCTTGGTGTTACATACGAAGCTTCTGGATTCACCTTTGGACGCCAATGTTTCAGATTCTAATTGTGAACAAAAACAACCAACTTAATCGTAAAATTGTATTATAATAGTAATAAAAATATTTGAATAATGGTAATATAGAGAAATACCTGAACTACGATACGCTAACGATACAGTGTCAACATCACAAAAATGGATTGAGAAATTATTAAGGAAAGGAAGATAAAAGCGAAAAACAAAATCGATATCTCAATGTTGCAAAAATGAAAATAATGACAACAGATAAAACGAACATGACAAAAGATATTTTTATCAATGTATAAAATGAAGTAGAAAATGTGAACAGTTTTAAATATCTTGGTTCACTGCTAACAACAGATGGAGATGGGATGAAGGAAATTAAAGAAGAACAAACATGGCTTTACAAAAAAATAAACAACTAAAAATAGTAGGGAACGGAACTGATGAGAAAACAAAGATCAGAATACTAAAAGCATTCCCAGTGGCAACATATGGGTGTGAAGCAGTGGAAAAACATAATTGTGCTTTGGAATATAAGTGTTACAGAAGTCCTCCGTATATCTTGGACAGAAAAGAGAACAAATAGATATATCCAGAAAGAACTCAAAATCAAAGAAAACTGGCTGATGAGAAAGAGAAAAATTGAAATATTTTGGACATATAAAAAGACACGAAGGGCCATTTGGAAGACCAACATGGAAGGAGGCATACCGGAAAAGAGAAGAAGAGGAAGACCACGGAGAAGATGGATTCAGGATGCAACTGATGGTTTGAACATGGCGGCTGCAGAGGCAGGACATCTGGCCTATGAGAGAGAAATTCTGGAGGACTGTTGGGGGGCAAAGTTCTGCTCAGGACAAGCTATTTGATGATGGTGAGTAGTAATCATCAAGACACACACACACACACACACATATATATATATCATCATCAAGGTTCACACACACACACATATATATATATCATCATCAAGGTTCACACACACACACACACATATATATATATCATCATCAAGGTTCCCACACACACATATATATATATCATCATCAAGGTTCCCACACACACACACATATATATATATCATCATCAAGGTTCCCACACACACACACATATATATATATCATCATCAAGGTTCACACACACACACACATATATATATATCATCATCAAGGTTCCCACACACACACATATATATATCATCATCATCAAGGTGTGTATCCTTTATAGGACATTGCTCTCTTTGCAGCACATCTGAAATTCACTCCGTCTCTTGCCAGTTTACCCACTTCGTCGATGGTCATGTTCATGGTTTCTTTAATATCTTGTAGCCATCTTCTTCTTGGTCTGCCTCTGCGTCCTGGGACCCTGCCCTCTAGTTCTTTCCAGGCCATCGTGACGCTTGATGTGACCAAAGTATGTAATTTTTCTGTATAGTATGTTGTTAATCAGCCAATTCTCTTTACAAATTTAATTTTTTCAGGACATCAGTGTTCTTTCTTTGCTCTGTCCATGGTATTCGTAGGATCTTTCTGTAGCATTTAGTTTCGAAGGACTGGATTTTTGTTTTTGTTTTTTGTCCATGATTCACAACCATAAGTAGCCACTGAAAAATGCATGTTCTCAATATTTTTAATTTTAATATTTTGCTGGTGTTTTGTACTTCATTGTGTTTAACTTCTTGATTGCTATTGTCAATCTTCTTGAGATCTCTTTGGAGCAGTCACAATTATTGTTAATTATTGAGCCCAGGTATTCGTAGCTCTCTACACATTGGAGTTCTTCATTGTTTATTTGGATGTCAGGTGAGCCTTTTGCTTTGTCAGTTGGTATGATTTTTATTTTTTGTGTATTCAAATATAGATGTTGGTCATCCCTATGTTTCTTGGTCGTCATGATTAGGTTTTCCAAACCTTCTTTGCTGGTGGATACTGTATCGTCTGCCTGCGTATCTAAGCTCTGGTATGCATTTGCCGCCTTTAGTGAGAGGGTCGTAATTCACGTAGTTTGCATCGTCTTTTACATTCCTCATGATGTTCTCCGCATATATGTTGAATAAGTATGGGAACAAAATACATACCTGTCTTACTCCTTTTGAATCTCGAACCATTCAGCTATTTCACCTCCTATTTTAATGGTTGCCTGTTGTGCATCCGATTTCAGCCAAACCTCCTTAATCGCCTCTTACGATATGCGTGACAGGTAACAGTGGTTATATTCTTTACACCCCAAATTTGGGCCCCGGTAACCATTCGCGTGCCTACAGAAATACCAGGATATAGCTGGGGTAAGCCAGACAAAATAATCCCAGGGGAGAGTGATTTCCCTGATACGTCCGGCCAATGCTAGGCCCACCGGCGCATGGACACGTTCTGATCCCCACCAAGAAAGCCCACCATGGTATTAATTTTAAAAAAAAAACAATTTTAAAGCTGGAATGGGAACTTTTAAAAAAAATCTCTTATACCTGGCAGATAGTGTTCGAACGATCCAGGACGACTCCTAACTTCCCCATCGAATAAGGATATGTCAGCCTGAATGGCGTGGCCACCCAGTAATGGAAAAGAGTATCAACATACGGTTAGTGAATATGCTCTGATATTTACGAAAATATGAGTTTGCTCCTGTGGACTGCTGCCAGGCGAGACTAGTGTCAGATCCCAAGCTTCGAATGAATCCGCTCCAAACTATTGGCAGTAGCTCTGCGCATTTAGGATTGCCTCTTTAGGATTGCCTCTTTAGGATTGCCTCTTTAGGATTGAAAATATTTTCTCTGTGCCTTGATTCAACACATCAACATTAATCAGTTTAACAGTGGATGAGATAGCTAGCATTCTCCTGTGCAACACATCAATAGCAGTGGATGAGATAGCTAGCATTCTCCTGTGCAACACATCAATAGCAGTGGATGAGATAGCTAGCAGTCTCCTGTAAAACCACATCAATAGCAGTGGATGAGATAGCTAGCATTCTCCTGTGCAACACATCAATAGCAGTGGATGAGATAGCTAGCATTCTCTGTGCAAACATCAATAGCAGTGGATGAGATAGCTAGCATTCTCCTGTGCAACACATCAATAGCAGTGGATGAGATAGCTAGCATTCTCCTGTGCAACACATCAATAGCAGTGGATGAGATAGCTAGCATTCTCCTGTCAAACATCAATAGCAGTGGATGAGATAGCTAGCATTCTCCTGTGCAACACATCAATAGCAGTGGATGAATAGCTAGCATTCTCTGTCAACACATCAATACAGTGGATGAGATAGCTAGCAGTCTCGTAAACCACATTTAGTGACTCCGGAAATGTTGCTGTATATTTATTTATTGTCCATGTTATTTATTGTCATGTTATTTATTGTCCATGTTTATTTATTGTCCATGTTTATTTATTGTCCATCGATATATCAGTATTGGATATAACTCAGTCTGACTCTAGTAGACAATGACTGCCTGTTGGATACAACTTATCAATCACATGTCGTTTGAAACCATTTTCTCCATCTGACAGAAGGTGTCTAGGGATTTTCATTAGACAGAATGTGACTAGGACTATCAGTAGACAGAACGTGACTAGGAATGTCAGTAGACTGAATGTGACTAGGACTATCAGTAGACAGAACGTGACTAGGAATGTCAGTAGACTGAATGTGACTAGGACTATCAGCAGACAGAAGGTGACTAGGACTATCAGCAGACAGAAGGTGACTAGGACTATCAGCAGACAGAAGGTGACTAGGACTATCAGCAGACAGAAGGTGACTAGGACTATCAGTAGACAGAAGGTGACTAGGACTATCAGTAGACAGAAGGTGACTAGGATTTTCATTAGACAGAAGGTGACTAGGACTATCAGCAGACAGAAGGTGACTAGGACTGTCAGTAGACTGAATGTGACTAGGACTGTCAGTAGACTGAAGGTGACTAGGACTGTCAGTAGACTGAAGGTGACTAGGACTATCAGCAGACAGAAGGTGACTAGGACTATCAGCAGACAGAATGTGACTAGGACTATCAGCAGACAGAATGTGACTATGACTATCAGTAGACAGAAGGTGACTAGGACTGTCAGTAGACTGAAGGTGACTAGGACTATCAGCAGACAGAAGGTGACTAGGACTATCAGCAGACAGAATGTGACTAGGACTGTCAGTAGACTGAATGTGACTAGGACTGTCAGTAGACTGAATGTGACTAGGACTGTCAGTAGACTGAAGGTGACTAGGACTGTCAGTAGACTGAAGGTGACTAGGACTATCAGCAGACAGAAGGTGACTAGGACTATCAGCAGACAGAATGTGACTAGGACTATCAGCAGACAGAATGTGACTATGACTATCAGTAGACAGAAGGTGACTAGGACTGTCAGTAGACTGAAGGTGACTAGGACTATCAGCAGACAGAAGGTGACTAGGACTATCAGCAGACAGAATGTGACTAGGACTGTCAGTAGACTGAATGTGACTAGGACTGTCAGTAGACTGAAGGTGACTAGGACTGTCAGTAGACTGAATGTGACTAGGACTATCAGCAGACAGAAGGTGACTAGGACTATCAGTAGACTGAATGTGACTAGGACTGTCAGTAGACTGAAGGTGACTAGGACTGTCAGTAGACTGAATGTGACTAGGACTATCAGTAGACAGAAGGTGACTAGGACTATCAGCAGACAGAAGGTGACTAGGACTATCAGCAGACAGAATGTGACTAGGACTATCAGCAGACAGAAGGTGACTAGGACTATCAGCAGACAGAAGGTGACTAGGACTATCAGCAGACAGAAGGTGACTAGGACTATCAGTAGACTGAATGTGACTAGGACTATCAGTAGACTGAATGTGACTAGGACTATCAGCAGACAGAAGGTGACTAGGACTATCAGCAGACAGAAGGTGACTAGGACTATCAGTAGACTGAATGTGACTAGGACTATCAGCAGACAGAAGGTGACTAGGACTATCAGCAGACAGAAGGTGACTAGGACTATCAGCAGACAGAAGGTGACTAGGACTATGAGCAGACAAAGACAAATAACGCCTTTCATTTTCTGGAATGTCTGACCCATTTTACTCTTTATTGCATCTAACATCTGATGTTCCAATGTTTTTTTTTAATTGATGGACTTGTTCCATTTACTTTTCACTTTTATGTAGACTGACTTTTTGAGATGATCATAACTTCTGTCTGTTTCTGCTGTTTCTATCGCATCCCGTGCTGTTTATTCATGTCTCACATCCATCCATCATGCAGTTGCAGTTGCAGTTGCAGTCATGGAGAAAATGGACAGGAAAAACAACAAGACCAAGTTGATCAATTTACAAAATATAATACTTCCAAAATTATAATTCATGATTTTCAACAACACACCTTGAAATCTGTATGACCGTTGAAACCACAGCATTCATAACCATTCATGACAGCATTAAATGTTATGGAAAATGAGTCAGTTCCATAATCTCCAGAGTATTCCTCCATAGACTTTTCTACGGCTGAAACAGAGATTGTGATTCAATGATCACTAATTTATTTCTACAGCTGAAACAGAGATTGTGAGTTAAGTGTTGTAGTTTAGGTAGTAGATAGTTACAAGTGTTGTAGTTTAGGTTGTAGATAGTTACAATTATCTCTTTAACATTTCACCTTAGAATAAGTACATACGTCATATTTTGTTAGTATTTGTATGTTAGTATGTCAGTATAATGTTATAGTTCGTTCCAAAATTCGTGATCATCGTTACCGACCGATATAAAATCTTGATTTTTAAACACTTGACATAAATTCTTGATTTTTATATTTTTATATAGGTAACAATGACGACCTTCCAAAAGTATTTTTGCCCACCCAAACCTTTAGTTCTGTAAGATTTTTATTATATGTTATAACTAAAATTGCAGCGATGTTGGTATACTTGTCGAAATTTTACAGTACGATTATCAACTTTGTCTATAACTAAGCATTTCCGTGTTCCACATGCTAGTCAAAATCAGGAATCCCGTGGAATTAATCAGTTCACAATGTTTCCTACCGACTGTCATTGGCGTATGTACGAAACATTTACTTTCATTTATAGAAGTGGAAGGTATCATTTGTTCACTATGTCACCTTTCTTTTTATAATATGTAATATTACGCCTTTGCAATCATTGGCCACCATTTTGTGTATGTACTGTAAGTTCTAAACTTTGATGATCATTTTGTTGTGCTTATGCAAAATTATATAACAAAAAACGTTTTTGCATCAACCAAGCTACCTACCAATTAGTTAAACATGCATTCGTAAGGTCGTGAGGTATATAAGACTGCATGCAAAAATTACTTTTATCCATCAGGTAGATTTCGTACAAATTAAACCTTAGTGTGATCACGAATTTTGGAACAAACTTTTTATAGGTTTTGCGTCACGTAATATGTTCTGCGCTGAATCACAGCGTTTCTTGTGGCTGTAATGGCCTATTCTGGAGTGGCAATCCTTGTCACAGTTTCTGCAGGTAAAACTGGAGACTGGAGCTGATATATAGGATGTTCTCTCTTATCTCTCTTTTGCCTCCACATGTTGTTTTCTTCTTTTCTTTTTGAGCCGTCCCTCACTACCGCTCGCCATGCTTGCCTGTCTTTGGCCAGCCGCTCCCAGTGTTCTTTGTCTATGCTGCATGAAGTTAGATCATGCTTGCAGGTGTCAATGAAGCGTAATAATGGGCGCCCATGCTGTCTAGCACCAGATGCGAGTTGACCATATAGAATGTTCTTTGGGATTATATCATCGCTCATACGGCCATCTCAGACGTCGCTGACTCAGTAAGGTGTACATGCTTGGAATTCTAGCACTGTCCAGGATTTCTATATTGGAGATGTGGTCTTGCCATCGGATGTTGTATATTTGCCTGAGACAGTGCATGTGGAAGGTGTTGAGGCGATGTTCTTGTCTAGCATATGTGGTCCATGTCTCACTACTAGAGTGCTGAGAACACAAGCCTTATATACTTGTGTCTTGGTGTTTCTTGTGAGTGCCCTGTTTTCCCATACACGCTTTGCTAATTTAAACATAGCAATGGAGGCCTTCCCAATGCGACTACTAATTTCATCATCGAGGGAGAGGTTGCTGCTGATGACAGAGCCAAAGTATGTAAAGGTGTTGACTACTTCAAGCGTATGACTACCAATGTTGATAGATGGGGCTCTGCTAATATCCTGGGACATTATATTTGTTTTCTTCAGGCTGATGGTCAGGCCGAATTCATTTGATGCTGCAGCAAATCTGTCCATGAGGTGTTGTAGCCCTTCCTCTGTGTGTCTTCTTCTTTGCGTTCGTTCTTTACGACCAATTTTAATCACTCTTTGTGATATGTTTGATCTTTGCCAAGCACATGTATACGTTGCACATTGGTTTGGTAGGCCCTAAACGCATAGACTTCTACACGTTTAGGACACATGCATCCGATTTCAGCCAAACCTCCAGAGTCGCCTCTTATGACATGCGTGGCAGGTAACAGTGGTTCTATTCTTTATACCCCGTGTGATGTTAATGCTGCATCATCGGCAAATAGAAGTTCCCTGAAGGTGACTCTTTGGACTTTGGTCTTTGCTTTGAGTCGCGCCATGTTGAACAATTTTCCCATCTGATCTTGTGTCTCCACAATATAAAGAAGGAAAATATTCCTTTTCGGCGGATTCAAAAGCATGGGGGAGAAATAGGAGAAAAATATCCCAAAAAGTGTGGGTGCAAGTACACACCCCTGCTTGACGCCGCTGTTGATAGGATTGTTTTAGTATTTTGTTAGTATTGTGTTAGCATTTTGTTAGTATTGTGTTAGCATTTTGTTAGTATTGTGTTAGCATTTTGTTAGTATTTTGTTAGTATTTTATTAGTATTGTGTTAGTATTTTGTTAGTATTTTATTAGTATTGTTTAGTATTTTTAGTATTTTGTTAGTATTGTGTTAGTATTTTGTTAGTATTTTATTAGTATTGTGTTAGTATTTTATTAGTATTTTATTAGTATTGTGTTAGTATTTTATTATATTGTTAGTATTTTATTAGTATTGTGTTAGTATTTTATTAGTATTTTATAGTATGTGTTAGTATTTTATTAGTATTGTGTTAGTATTTTATTAATTTATGTATTTTGTTAGTATTTTATTAGTATTTTGTTAGTATTTTATTAGTATTGTGTTAGTATTTTGTTAGTATTTTATTAGTATTTTATTAGTATTTTATTAGTATTTTATTAGTATTGTGTTAATTGTGTTAGTATTTTATTAGTATTGTGTTAGTATTTTTATATTTTATTAGTATTTTGTTAGTATTTTATTAGTATTTTATTAGTATTTTATTAGTATTGTGTTAGTATTGTGTTAGTATTTTATTAGTATTGTTTAGTATTAGTATTAGTATTTTATTAGTATTTTGAATTAGTATTTTGTTAGTATTTTATTAGTATTTTGTTAGATATTATTTTTTAGTTTTTATTGTTTGTTTTAGGCGATAGAAATCTGATATATATGTGAAGTAATCACATTGAAATGTACTGGAAAAGATGGCTGCTACAGAACTGATCAAACAGGACATTATTAACACCAATTTTCTTTGTTTGTTACATGTCTCTCTCATTACATGTCCAGAATTTAGGACTGCCACTGTCTGATATTGATAAAAAAGTATCTGTCTTGACATCATTCAACACCTCCATTCAACATCTCCACATTCAACACTCCATTCAACACTCCCATTCAACATTTTGAGTCCATATCTTCTTCACGAACGTTCTTCTATGCGATTATTTTAATCATTCTTATTGTGATATATAATTCATCTTTGAAAAGAACGACTAACCCCGTTAAACCCTGTTGGTCCCCGTTAAACTGTTGGTCCCCTTTAAAACCCTGTTGGTCCCCGTTAAACCACTGTTGGTCCCCGTTAAACCACTGTTGGCCCCCGTTAAACCCTGTTGGTCCCCGTTAAACCACTGTTGGTCCCCCGTTAAACCACTGTTGGTCCCCCGTTAAACCACTGTTGGCCCCCCGTTAAACCCCTGTTGGCCCCCCGTTAAACCACTGTTGGTCCCCGTTAAACCACTGTTGGTCCCCGTTAAACCACTTTTGGGTCCCCGTTAAACCACTGTTGGCCCCCGTTAAACCACTGTTGGTCCCCGTTAAACCACTGTTGGCCCCCGTTAAACCACTGTTGGCCCCCGTTAAACCCCTGTTGGTCCCCGTTAAACCACTGTTGGCCCCGTTAAACCACTGTTGGCCCCTTAAAACCTGTTGGTCCCCGTTAAACCCTGTTGGTGGGCCCCCCGTTAAACCACTGTTGGTAGGCCCCCGTTAAACCCCTGTTGGTAGGCCCCCGTTAAACCACTGTTGGTAGGTTTACTTGTGTATGGTACCATACACTTTAGATCAGGACTTCTGTTTTTCTTCTAAGCAATCCATATGATTATCAACATTCTTCCATATGATTATCAACATTCTTCCATATGATTATAAACATTCTTCCATATGATTATCAACATTCTTCCATATGATTATCAACATTCTTCCATATGATTATCAACATTTTTCATATGATTATCAACATTCTTCCATATGATTATCAACATTCTTCCATATGATTATCAACATTTTTTCCATATGATTTCAACATTCTTCCATATGATTATCAACATTCTTCCATATGATTATCAACATTCTTCCATATGATTATCAACATTTTTCCCATATGATTATCAACATTCTTCCATATGATTATCAACATTCTTCCATATGATTATCAACATTCTTCCCTATGATTATCAACATTCTTCCATATGATTATCAACATTCTTCCATATGATTATCAACATTCTTCCATATGATTATCAACATTCTTCCATATGATTATAAACATTCTTCCATGATTATCAACATTCTTCCATATGATTATCAACATTCTTCCATATGATTATCAACATTCTTCCATATGATTATCAACATTCTTCCATATGATTATCAACATTTTTCCCATATGATTATCAACATTCTTCCATATGATTATAACATTCTTCCATATGATTATCAACATTCTTCCATATGATTATCAACATTCTTCCATATGATTATCAACATTCTTCCATAGATTATCAACATTTTTCCCATATGATTATCAACATTCTTCCATATGATTATCAACATTCTTCCATATGATTATCAACATTCTTCCATATGATTATCAACATTCTTCCATATGATTATCAAATTCTTCAAACTATGATTATCAACATTCTTCCATATGATTATCAACATTCTTCCATATGATTATCAACATTCTTCCATATGATTATCAACATTCTTCCATATGATTATCAACATTCTTCCATATGATTATCAACATTCTTCCATATGATTATCAACATTCTTCCATATGATTATCAACATTCTTCCATATGATTATCAAAATTCTTCCATATGATTATCAACATTCTTCCATATGATTATCAACATTCTTCCCTATGATTATCAACATTCTTCCATATGATTATCAACATTCTTCCATATGATTATCAACATTCTTCCATATGATTATCAACATTTTTTCCATATGATTATCAACATTCTTCCATATGATTATCAACATTCTTCCATATGATTATCAAATTCTTCCATATGATTATAAACATTTTTCCCATATGATTATCAACATTCTTCCATATGATTATCAACATTCTTCCATATGATTATCAACATTCTTCCATATGATTATCAACATTCTTCCATATGATTATCAAATTCTTTCCATATGATTATCAACATTCTTCCATATGATTATCAACATTTTTCCCATATGATTATCAACATTCTTCCATGATTATCAACATTCTTCCATATGATTATCAACATTCTTCCATATGATTATCAACATTCTTCCATATGATTATCAAAATTCTTCCATATGATTATCAACATTCTTCCATATGATTATCAACATTCTTCCATATGATTATCAACATTCTTCCAAATTGATTATCAACATTCTTCCATATGATTATCAACATTCTTCCATATGATTATCAACATTCTTCCATATGATTATCAACATTCTTCCATATGATTATCAACATTCTTCCATATGATTATCAACATTCTTCCATATGATTATCAACATTCTTCCATATGATTATCAACATTCTTCCATATGATTATCAACATTCTTCCATATGATTATCAACATTCTTCCATATGATTATCAACATTCTTCCATATGATTATCAACATTCTTCCATATGATTATCAAAATTCTTCCATATGATTATCAACATTCTTCCATATGATTATCAACATTTTTTTCCATATGATTATCAACATTCTTCCATATGATTATCAACATTCTTCCATATGATTATCAACATTCTTCATATGATTATCAACATTCTTCCATATGATTATCAACATTCTTCCATATGATTATCAACATTCTTCCATATGATTATCAAAATTCTTCCATATGATTATCAACATTCTTCCATATGATTATCAACATTCTTCCATGATTATCAACATTCTTCCATATGATTATCAACATTCTTCCATATGATTATCAACATTCTTCCATATGATTATCACATTCTTCCATAAGGATTATCAACATTCTTCCATATGATTATCAACATTCTTCCATATGATTATCAAAATTCTTCCATATGATTATCAACATTCTTCCATATGATTATCAACATTCTTCCATATGATTATCAACATTCTTCCATATGATTATCAACATTCTTCCATATGATTATCAACATTCTTCCATATGATTATAAACATTCTTCCATATGATTATCAACATTCTTCCATATGATTATCAACATTCTTCCATATGATTATCAACATTCTTCCATATGATTATCAACATTCTTCCATATGATTATCAACATTCTTCCATATGATTATCAAATTCTTCCATATGATTATCACATTCTTCCATATGATTATCAACATTCTTCCATATGATTATCAACATTCTTCCATATGATTATCAACATTCTTCCATATGATTATCAAAATTCTTCCATATGATTATCAACATTCTTCCATATGATTATCAACATTCTTCCATATGATTATCAACATTTTTTCCATATGATTATCAACATTCTTCCATATGATTATCAACATTCTTCCATATGATTATCAACATTCTTCCATATGATTATCAACATTCTTCCATATGATTATCAACATTCTTCCATATGATTATCAACATTCTTCCATATGATTATCAACATTCTTCCATATGATTATCAACATTCTTCCATATGATTATCAACATTCTTCCATATGATTATCAACATTCTTCCATATGATTATCAACATTCTTCATATGATTATCAACATTCTTCCTATGATTATCAACATTCTTCATATGATTATCAACATTCTTCCATATGATTATCAACATTCTTCCATATGATTATCAACATTCTTCCATATGATTATCAACATTCTTCCATATGATTATCAACATTCTTCCATATGATTATCAACATTCTTCCATATGATTATCAACATTCTTCCATATGATTATCAACATTCTTCCATAAAATCACATCTGTGGCCTCAGAGATTGTTCCATCTGTCTGCCCATGATTGACGCCCTATGTCAGAAATTGGTTATATATCTTCTTCTTTTTCTTTCCACTATTTACTTTATATAGTTGTATATATGTTGGGGAGGGGGTGGCGTGTAGCAATCTTGTGTGTGCTTGTTTTAGGCACTTTGTAAGCTGATCCATCCAAACCCCTCATTTTCGTAAGGCTGTTCTTGATGCCGTCTCTCCATCTTTTGCCATCTCTTGCTTTGCATCTTGATCTGCATCTTTCTGCATCTTGATCTACTCGTTATACTTTTCTGTATACTTCTCTGTGGTAGGCGATACCAGGGCATTCTTTTTCAGTTGTCCAGTGTATTCTTATCCAGGGCATTCTTATCAGTTGTCCAGGGCATTCTTATTCAGGGCATTCTTATCAGTTGTCCAGGGCATTCTTATCAGTTGTCCAAACCATGTGTTATTCTTTATGAATTGCATGACTGGTTGTTCTATGTAGTGATTCTATGTAGTGACTATGTAGTGATCTATGAGTGATTAGGGATCTATGTTCTGAATAACTCTCATTCTGACCTCAACTGACAGTGACTTGTTGCTTATAATGCCTCTCATTTTCTGGAACACTGCTTTGGCCTATTCTGCTTTTTTTATTTCTGCATCTGCTATCTGATGTTACCCGGACTCTGAGGTATTTAGATTGCTGCACTTGTCTAGCTCCCAAACCATTTACTGTGATGGTGCATTTTGTTGATTCTGTTTTTTGAGATAATCATAACTTCTGTCTTCTTGATATTCAGGCTCAATTCTTTGTTGTTACTTTCTGTTACAACCTTATCAACTAGTTTCTGGTGCTCTATTTCATTTCTTTCTATTAAGAGTTGTGTGCCAAATATTAGAGTTTGGGGCCACAATATTAGAGTTTGGAAAACAATAATATTAGAGTTGTGTGCCACAATATTAGAGTTGTGTCCCAAAATTAGAGTTTATCTGGTGGTCCCTATATATCAATATATCAACATAAAACTATATATATAAATATAAAAAGGTCACAGATAATTTCTTCACAAATAAACAAATATATGCATATTATTATAAACTAACTTGCCGGGATATATGCATGTCAATGTTAACATATGATACTAAAATAAGTGAACTCATATGGTTGTATAAATATGATACTAAAATAAGTGAACCAACATGGTTGTATAAATATGATACTAAAATAAGTGAACTCATATGGTTGTATAAATATGATACTAAAATAAGTGAACCAACATGGTTGTATAAATATGATACTAAAATAAGTGAACTCACATGGTTGTATAAATATGATACTAAAATAAGTGAACTCAACATGGTTGTATAAATATGATACTAAAATAAGTGAACTCATATGGTTGTATAAATATGATACTAAAATAAGTGAACACATATGGTTGTATAAATATGATACTAAAATAAGTGAACTCCCTATGGTTGTATAAATATGATACTAAAATAAGTGAACCAAACATGGTTGTATAAATATGATACTAAAATAAGTGAACTCATATGGTTGTATAAATATGATACTAAAATAAGTGAACTCACATGGTTGTATAAATATGATACTAAAATAAGTGAACTCACATGGTTGTATAAATATGATACTAAAATAAGTGAACTCAACATGGTTGTATAAATATGATACTAAAATAAGTGAACCCAACATGGTTGTATAAATATGATACTAAAATAAGTGAACCCAATATGGTTGTATAAATATGATACTAAAATAAGTGAACTCACATGGTTGTATAAATATGATACTAAAATAAGTGAACTCACATGGTTGTATAAATATGATACTAAAATAAGTGAACATATGGTTGTATAAATATGATACTAAAATAAGTGAACTCATATGGTTGTATAAATATTATACTAAAATAAGTGAACTCACATCGGTGTATAAATATGATACTAAAATAAGTGAACCAACATGGTTGTATAAATATGATACTAAAATAAGTGAACTCACATGGTTGTATAAATATGATACTAAAATAAGTGAACTCAACATGGTTGTATAAATATGATACTGAAATAAGTGAACTCATTGGTTTGTATAAATATGATACTAAAATATGTGAACTCAACATGGTTGTATAAATATGATACTAAAATAAGTGAACTCAACATGTATAAATATGATACTAAAATAAGTGAACTCACATGGTTGTATAAATATGATACTAAAATAAGTGAACTCAACATGTATAAATATGATACTAAAATAAGTGAACTCACATCGGTGTATAAATATGATACTAAAATAAGTGAACTCACATCGGTGTATTAATATGATACTAAAATAAGTGAACTCACATCGGTGTATAAATATGATACTAAAATAAGTGAACTCACATGGTTGTAAAAACTCAACTACAGCATTTCCCGTTGGTAAGAAGTTGATGGTTAAAATGACAGAGAAGAGGAACAGCAGTGCTACCAGTGCCAAATAAAGTACTAGGAAGAGAGCATTGTCCAGTTTGATAATAAGAACGCCCATCGAGAACACAGAACCTGGTCATACAAACAAATAACAATATTGCAGAGAATGTTACAAGAACTAATGAAAGTTAACAATATTATAGGAAACTAATGACAGTTAAGAATGGTACAGAGAACTAATGACAGTTAACAAAAAAAACAAAGAACTAATGCAAGTTAACAATATAACAGAAAACTAATAAAAGTTAACAATGTAACAGAGAACTAATGACAGTTAACAATGTTAGCAAGATCTAACAAAAGTTAGCAATATTACAAGAACTAATAAAAGTTAATAACGAAACAGAAAACTAACAAAAGCTAACAATTCTAGAGAAACTCAATGAATGTTTACAATGTTACAGAGAACTAATCAACGTTAACAATGTAACAATGAAAGTCACTAATTTTACAAAAATTGGTAAAAGTTAACAATGTTACAAGAACTGGTAAAAGTTAACAGTGTACAAGACATAAAAGCTGAAGCTAATAGAAGTTAAAGACAGGACTTGTAACAGAACAGAGAACTAATAGAAGTTAACTAAAGAGAATAATAGTTAACAATAACAGAGAACTAATAGAAGTTAACAATGAACAGAGAACTAATAGAAGTTAACAATGAACAGAGAACTAATCTTCTTCTTCTCATTCGCACGCTGTGAGTTTAGGCATCACCAGGACGCCTTTTATGGAAGAAGCTGAGAAGGCTTCCTTTCTTTATCTTCTCACTTCGGGTGGCCATCATGTCCATCGCTATCAGGTGAGCCATCACTGTCCATCGCTATCAGGTGAGCCATCACTGACCATCGCTATCAGGTGAGCCATCACTGTCCATCGCTATCAGGTGAGCCATCACTGTCCATCGCTATCAGGTGAGCCATCACTGTCCATCGCTATCAGGTGAGCCATCACTGTCCATCGCTATCAGGTGAGCCATCACTGTCCATCGCTATCAGGTGAGCTTTCACTGTCCATCGCTATCAGGTGAGCCATCACTGTCCATCGCTATCAGGTGCGAGCTTTCACACTGTCATCGCTATCAGGTGAGCTGACTTCGGTACATTAGCTTCCCAAGTAAGGATCAAAGAACCATGTACTATGCGAACACCAACAATTTTTGCTTGTTGCTGGCCTCGAACCCAATCTATTTCGCAGCAAATGATCACTAGCGAAACATGGTATCGACTTCACCATTTATCTACACCACCAATCTACGTTACTCAGTGCAACATGCGGTATGATCTACGTTACTCAGTGCAACATGTGGTATCATCTACGTCACTCAGTGCAACATGCGGTATGATCTACGTTACTCAGTGCAACATGTGGTATGATCTACGTTACTCAGTGCAACATGTGATATGATCTACGTTACTCAATGCAACATGTGGTATGATCTACGTTACTCAGTGCAACATGTGGTATGATCTACGTCACTCAGTGCAACATGTGGTATGATCTACGTTACTCAGTGCAACATGTGATATGATCTACGTTACTCAGTACAACATGTGGAATGATCTACGTTACTCAGTGCAACATGTGGTATGATCTACGTTACTCAGTGCAACATGTGGTATGATCTACGTTACTCAGTGCAACAAGTGGTATGATCTACGTTACTTAATGCAACATGTGATATGATCTACGTTACTCAGTGCAACATGTGGTATGATCTACGTTACTCAGTGCAACATGGGGTATGATCTACATTACTCAGTGCAACATGTGGTATGATCTACGTTACTCAGTGCAACATGTGGTATGATCTACGTTACTCAGTGCAACATGTGATATGATCTACGTTACTCAGTGCAACATGTGATATGATCTACGTTACTCAGTGCAACATGTGGTATGATCTACGTCACGTAATGCAACATGTGGTATGATCTACGTTACTCAGTGCAACATGTGGTATGATCTACGTCACGCAATGCAACATGTGTATGATCTACTTACTTAATGCAACATGTGGTATGATCTACGTCACGCAATGCAACATGTGGTATGATCTACGTTACTCAATGCAACATGTGGTATGATCTACGTTACTCAATGCAACATGTGGTATGATCTACATTACGCAATGCAACATGTGGTATGATCTACGTTACTCAGTGCAACATGTGGTATGATCTACGTTACTCAGTGCAACATGTGGTATAATCTACCGAAGAGTTTATTAGTTAGTTAGTTTGTTCCTGTGGCCATATAAAGTGGCATATAGGCGAGTTTAGATCTCATGTGATGCAGTTGAGATCGTGTATGGTTATCCCAAGTAGTTACTTTCTTGTGGGATTGTTCTTCGCTTATTAGTGCTTTGTCACTTTTCTAACTTCAGTGAGGTAGTTTGGAAATAGGGATGTTCTGTAAAGCTTAAAGTAAAGCTTAAGGCTCTGTAAAGCTTATCGGTTTGTCGCCACCTGGCAATTTAAAGTATCTACTTTTATTTTCCCCGTCAGAAGAAGTCGAAATATTTGGCAGAGGCTAGACACAAGTAAACAGGAAGGGTAGTTTCATTAGACACTGGAAGGCAACTTTTGACTCTGCGTTCCGCCAATGTCAGCCAACCCAGTTACCTGCACTTAGTCACAACCAACTCTAACTGGGCCTGATAACTAACGGAAAACTCCTGACCTAGTTTCAGTTGGAGACTGGAATATATATATATAGATAGAAGACTGCAAGCGTTTTTGCAATTTTACTCAATTCTGTGAGTCTGTGGTTATTTATTGATGAAAAATATTAATAATATTGATATTATTGTTAAACTTAAGGACAGGTTAAACTGGTATATTGAATTTGACTATATATGATGGAAACAATGCTTTCAGTATATACATAATGGTTAAAGATTTCAGAAAAATTAAGTTTTAGAGGTAAATTTACAGTGGTTTTGATAAAATTTGCTGAAAACATGATATTTTGTTCGAAAAATGGTCAAATTAGCATACATCATCATGTCAAGTTTTATCAAACACTATTATAGATAGTTTAATGAAACTTGGTATATATGTAGGACAGTATGTTATACTTATTGTGAACTACCAACTTTTGGATTAGAGCTAACATTAAAAAGTTATGCTTATTTATGTGAATTTTTTTTTTTCAAATTAGGGTATAGGGTTAACAAAAATGATACAAAAAAAAAAGTATTGAAGCTACTTCATTTCTGGTAGTTCAATTGATGTCAATGAGAGTTACTTACGTGTGTGCTAATTTTGGAGATAAACTGTCCATAACTTTTTGAGATAGTACGCCATATGTAACCAAAAATGTTGAAATAAGTGATTTTGAGATAATTGCAAAAATGTGACATACCTTGCTGGTTTTCAAAGTAAATCTTCACTTATTGAGCTCCTGCTGCATATAAGTCATCTTTAGGATATTCCCCAGCTGTCTGGATACTTTTTCTTGCTCTTTTTATCTTATTATCTTTTTTTTTTTTTCTTCAGCTGCTCTTACACATGCTTGATCAAAATGTTGAAATGCTGAAATACTGTAGTAGCCACCGCTTAATCCTAATTTGTTCATTACTTGAATCCTACCTAGTTTCCCTTCATTATATACAATAATAGCATCATTTACAGCTATTTCTAGCCTGTCTCTTCCAACAAATGTAGCTTTAGGACATCTGTCCCAGATCAAATGATGGTATGCTTCATTAGCATTTTGTGATCCACAATGTAGACATTTTTTCAACAAATAATCGTTTGAATGATCTTCAAACACAGGTTTGATTATTTCCATAACAAAGTCTAGCAACTTGTTTCTATTCTGACCATGGCACCAGTTTCCACGGATACCTTTCATATGTTCCCAGATTTACCATATTGCCTTTTTCATCGCGTCTAAATTTCTCACGTTTGACCAAATTTCGCCTCCGAATTTCGCCTCCCTGAATTCTTTTGATACCGGCTTTTGTCAGTCTTCCAACTCCTCCAATTCCTTTATATTTTCTATCATTTTCTATAAATGATTTGCTTTTATTGGCAGCAACTTTATCTATGAGTCTTTTATCTATGAGTCTTTTACCCATCCTCTTCTGAAAGTGGCTGCAACATTCTAGTTTTCTCATTGCTTTACAGGAATAGATGTGTGGCACTGATTCAGCAATTTTTGTGTAGCTTTTTTGAATCTCCATCTCCTAGAAAACCAGTGTATGCTAGACAATGCTGACTGACAGATCTCTCAAAGATTCTCTTTAGACCTACAGGTTCCTATAGGAAAGTTCTGCTGGTTTGAATTTTTGCATATTTAATTAGGTAAACATACCGTTACTATGCCAATTTTTAAAATTAATTAAAATTACTTCCAGATGGAATTTTACAACAAGCAATTACATTATTGTATGTAAAATGAAAATACTTTCATATTATGTAAAAAAAAAATTTTGAAAAAAACCAGTTTAACCTGTCCTGAACTTGTTGCATAATATAACCTTGTTTAGCATTGTGTTGCCTGTCCTGAACTTGTTGCATAATATAACCTTGGTTTAGCATTTGTGTTGTGTCCTGAACTTGTTAAATATAACTTGGTTTAGCATTTTGTGTTGATTTCAAATGAATGGTCAATACAACAATACTAGAATGCGAGGTCACGTGAGCGGTTGGGGTCTGATTTTCCATAATTGTTACCTGAGTCCGCAGGCCCATAAGTTTATAGTTGACTGACTTAGCCTATGGTACAGAGTTTACTACAGTCTTTCCTTGCGTCGACAAGGCACAAAATGGTTACATCTGACTTCCCTTTACAGAGTCTTGATGAGAGCAAGCATCTATGGTGCAACCATTGATTCTGTATGAGTTTACCTTCTGACGACTCGTTGTGCCGTCTACGTGCTCATTTTCTCCGTCATTTGTACCTGTCATTTCTCGCTAGACATTGGCCAGGAGACTCGCGTAGACGCATTCATTCTTAGATTCGGCTAGTCTAATAAAACTAGCAGATCGCTGATTTGCGTTTACACTACTACCTTATCGCACTGTAGCATTCCTTCGATCCCTACCCACTTTGCTACAGTGCAGCAACTGTAGAGTACAGTTTTCAGAGCCACCACGAGGAGGTAGGGTAGGGTCAGCTTTATTTTCCCTGTCAGTTCAATGCCAGCTCACTGACCCTGGCAAAGCCTTGTCGTTCTAATCCATTGGTCCTAATAAGAACTAATAAAACGTAAGCAATGTTACTGAGAGCTACTGAAAGGTCAACATTGTCATCAAGAACTAATAATATAAATAATGCTAGCATCAACATCTGTGATTGTAGACAGAGAAAGAGATTTGTGGAGATCTATGATCGCCTGCGCCAGCCGGCACGGCACCTGCTGATGACTATTACTAACTATCAATGACAGACATGTTCATGTCACATAACTTTGACTAAATATTCAATTACTTCTACTTTGAAAATAATTCTCTTTTTCTCTCTGTCTGTTTATATCTTTCTTTTCCGTATCTCTATTTTTTTCTGCTTTGTTTTCACCTACACTCACTCACACAAACACTCACTGCCTCTCTCTCTCTCTCTCCTCTCTCTCTCTCTATATATATATATATATATATATATAAAAATATATATATATATATATAAATTTATAATATATATATGGCCTTTTTCGTCTTTACAGACGGTCAATTGGCAAGTGTTTTACTTTGACAACTTCTGAGTTTTTGCTTTTCTCTCTTGTCTTTCAGCTCATACTCTGCTCCCTTGCATAATACCGCTTTTCACACAACTCTGTCATCAGCAAGTTTTTTCCCATGTGCTGGGACCTATAGAAAATTTTTCATTGAGGCCTTGCAGACATCTTTATATCTGAGCCTGATGCCTCTTCCCATCGGAAAGTTCACAGAACAACATTTGTCAGCAAAAATTACATAATTATTGTGTGTTATATTTATTTCTCTGTTAGAGCCTGATATTTCCCATATATAAGGCAAGCATATATAAACTATTTTCACTTTCAACTCTAGACATGCCACATATAACTGGCCATGATTACAGCAGACAGATCTCAAATTAATCCCAGCACTTTATATATTACGGGCGCGTTTTAAGTACGCTCGTGTTGACCGGCCGGAACTATGTCGGCACGGATTGCAATTTTCATGTCATCCACGGGAAAGACTGAAAACTTGCAGTCTTAAAACTTCTGATATAGCTTTTGCACGTATGTAGCATACGTTGAATAGCTAATAATGTACTTTGATTAAGGGACGTAATCCATGCTTACTCCATATGGTCATTTTAGTGATTGTCCCTTTCACTGCGCCTATCTTCACCGCGTGGTAAGAAAATGTGTTTAGGCATCACAAATTCGATTTTATTTATTTATAAAACGAATATTGATCCGATTTCGAAATTGTTTCCTTAGTTGATCTAAATTTACCCTGAAAAATATTTGTACCACGTTTGGTGAATTTTGGATGTAAACTGAAGCCGTGTATACACGGAAAGCACATCCAGACATTAAGGATTATATATATATATATATATGAAAGCAGTGCTGTTTACCTGCTAAACCTCCTAAAGAGATCATCAATCCACCAATGGGCTTCAGAAACACAGCCAATTCTATTTCAGATGTGTCAATGTTGATACTCATACTGCAATAGAACAACAAATTTACAGCTTACTTGTTAGATACTTACTTAGTGCTAGTTTCGGACAGCTTTCTTGTTAGATACTTAGTGCTAGCTTCAGACAGCTTACTTGTTAGATACTTAGTGCTAGCTTCAGACAGCTCATTACTTAGTTAGATACTTACTTAGTGGCTAGTCTTCAACTCTTGTTGATACTTAGGTACTGAGCTCTTGTTAGATACTTCTTAGTGCTGCTTCGACAGCTTCTTGTTAGATACTTAGTGCTAGCTTCAGACAGCTTTCTTGTTAGATACTTAGTGCTAGCTTCAGACAGCTTTCTTGTTAGATACTTAGTGCTAGCTTCAGACAGCTTACTTGTTAGATACTTAGTGCTAGCTTCAGACAGCTTACTTGTTAGATACTTAGTGCTAGCTTCAGACAGCTTACTTGTTAGATACTTAGTGCTAGCTTCAGACAGCTTACTTGTTAGATACTTAGTGCTAGCTTCAGACAGCTTACTTGTTAGATACTTAGTGCTAGCTTCAGACAGCTTACTTGTTAGATACTTAGTGCTAGCTTCAGACAGCTTACTTGTTGGATACTTAGTGCTAGCTTCAGACAGCTTACTTGTTAGATACTTAGTGCTAGCTTCAGACAGCTTACTTGTTAGATACTTACTAGTGCTAGCTTCAGACATTGCTTACTTGTTAGATACTTACTTAGTGCTAGTTCAGACAGCTTACTTGCTTAGATACTAGCTTGGCAGAGCTCAACAAGCAATTACAGTTAGAAACTACCTACATGATCCCATACATCAGAGCCATGACACTCCCATTAAACATAGCCCAAATACATCTAGAAGTCCCAGGAAGAGTATTTTTAAAATACAAACAGAGCCAGAGCAAAAAACCAGGTACTCGTAATGCTACAAGAGCAATATCCCACCAGCACATGGACACGAGTGTTCACAGATGGCTCAGCTACAGATGCTATCAGGAAGGGAAGTAGCGGAATCTGCATCACTCACCCTCAAGGAAACACAGAAACACACTCTCTGGTAGCAGGAGAAACATGCACCAAATTTAAATCTGAGGCAACAGCCCTTCTTGCAGCCATACAGATTCTCAACAACCAGCAGGTGTCAGCACAAAATATTGCAGTCTTTAGCGATTCAAGATCCGTTCTCCATGTCATCTCATGTCCCAAACAAGACAAGCTCATCCAGGATATTAGGCAAAAATATCAGCTTGCTGTCAAAAAAATCCGAAATACTCTTACAGTGGTACCTGCACACTGTGGCATATAAGGAAATGAAAAGGCTGACAAATTCGCAGGGCTGGAGGAAGCCTAACATAACACCACCCAACACAAAGTTTTACAGAAGCAAAGACTGGAGGAATTTTTTTCATCCGCATAACACCACCCAATACAAAGTTTTACAGAAGCAATGACTGGAGGGAGCCTAACATAACACCACCCAATACAAAGTTTTACAGAAGCAAAGACTGGAGGAAGCCTAACATAACACCACCCAATACAAAGTTTTACAGAAGCAAAGACTGGAGGAAGCCTAACATAACACCACCCAATACAAAGTTTTACAGAAGCAAAGACTGGAGGAAGCCTAACATAACACCACCCAATACAAAGTTTTACAGAAGCAAAGACTGGAGGAAGCCTAACATAACACAACCCAATACAAAGTTTTACAGAAGCAAAGACTGGAGGAAGCCTAACATAACACCACCATACAAAGCTTACAGAAGCAAGACTGGAGAAGACCTAACATAAACACCCAATACAAAGCTATACAGAAGAAAAGACTGGAGGAAGCCTAACATAACACCACCCAACACAAAGCTTTACAGAAGCAAAGACTGGAGGAAGCCTAACATAACACCAGCCAATACAAAGCTATACAGAAGCAAAGACTGGAGGAAGCCTAACATAACACCACCCAACACAAAGTTTTACAGAAGCAAAGACTGGAGGAAGCCTAACATAACACCACCCAATACAAAGCTATACAGAAGCAAAGACTGAGAAAGCCTAACATAACACCCAACCAAAGCTATACAGAGCAACTGAGGAAGCTAATACACACCAAACAAAGTTTACAGAAGCAAAGACTGGAGGAAGCCTAACATAATACAACCCAATACAAAGTTTTACAGAAGCAAAGACTGGAGGAAGCCTAACATAACACCAGCCAATACAAAGCTATACAGAAGCAAAGACTGGAGAAAGCCTAACATAACAGCACCCAAACAAAGCTATACAGAAGCAAAGACTGGAGAAGCCTAACATAACACACCCAACACAAAGTTATGAACAGACTGAAATAAACACACAAGCTACAGAAGCAAAGACTGGAGGAAGCCTAACATAACACCACCCAACACAAAGTTTTATAGAAGCAAAGACTGGAGGAAGCCTAACATAACACCACCCAATACAAAGTTTTACAGAAGCAAAGACTGGAGGAAGCCTAACATAACACCACCCAATACAAAGCTATACAGAAGCAAAGACTGGAGGAAGCCTAACATAACACCACTCAACACAAAGTTTTACAGAAGCAAAGACTGGAGGAAGCCTAACATAACACAACGCAATACAAAGTTTTACAGAAGCAAAGACTGGAGGAAGCCTAACATAACACCAGCCAATACAAAGCTATACAGAAGCAAAGACTGGAGAAAGCCTAACATAACAGCACCCAACACAAAGCTATACAGAAGCAAAGACTGGAGGAAGCCTAACATAACACAACCCAAGCCAAGCAGACTCTAGTGAAACAATCCAGAAAAATAATGTGGAGAAAAACAAACGGAGGATACAACCCAGAGCGAGACAGTATAAATACACTAAACAGAAAAGCACAGTCTTCAGACTTATAACGGAACACTGCTGTCTCAGAGCACATCTCCATAGAATGGGTCTCAAGTACTCGGTTGCCTGCACCTGTGGAGCACCAAATTAGTCCCCAAAGCACATCCTGTAAGACTGCCCCAGCCCAGTGCCGGATTAGCTTACAGAAGTAAGCAGAAGTAGCAAATGCTACGGGCTTCTGTTTCTGGAGGCCCCACACATTCATTTTTAAATGTCGTGCATGATGGGGCGGAATCCAAAGAAATCGAATGTAAATTTGAACATTGAATGTAATTTACTTAGAGAAATTGATTTGTTTAGTAATCGAGATTAAATCGAGAAAAGTTTGTTTGTAAAAGTTGTGCTTTATTTTATTATCATACAAAATCTAGGGCCTCTTGGTAACATTTGCTACAGGCCCCGCTGGCTTAATCCGGCACTGCCCCAGCCTGAGCAGTGTGAGAATGGAAATCTGGCCAAAAGAAATAACCTTACAAGACAAACTATGGGGGATCGCAGAAGACCTCAAGCGCCCCGCCCTGTTTATGACACATACCGGAGTAGTCGCATAGCAGAAGTTGATCGCAGAAGACCTCAAGCGCAAGCCCTGTTTATGACACATATTGGAGTAGTCGCATAGCAAAAGTTGATCGCAGAAGACCTCGTTGACTCTGAAAAATCTGGCCAACAATGGCGGAATGCGGAGGGCCATTCAGAGTCAGAATGGTTTGATTCTGAACACGACTTTGCTAGCGCATTCCCGCCATGTTTGGTCGGGTATTTTCCGGTTCGTTTGCCGAGCTACTGAGTTAGTGCTTGAGCAACGCTGTGAGTTGTGACTGTTACATGGAATGCTTTTGCTGTGTCAACCGTGCGTTTGTTGTGTGTATTCAGAAAATGGCGGACAGCGGTTATGACGAACAAGCTCAATCTGCCGTATGCAGGTTATATTGCGAGTGCAGAAAGCTGGATTTTGCCGTGATTGATGTCCCTTCGACAAGAATTACAATTCAAGTGATGAACAGTTTTGTGTTGCTACATTCGCGACGCCCATATGCATTTTATGCGGTGCAGGTTGCTTTTTGTGGCGGTACGCGGCTGTTTCATTCTGAAATTAGTTCACACAGGAAACCTTTCACAGGTGTTAGCATTTCGTGTGATATTCATTGGCACAGGAAGGGAGCAATTGGGGGGGGCCCCGTTGCAGTGAAGTTGGAACCGTACTTATGAATAAATAAGACCTCAAGCGCCCCGCCCTTTTTTATGACAATCCCGGAGTAGTCGATAGCAGAAGGATGGAAGAAGAAGAATATACTTACCCAGAGCTAGCTTCGCAGTTTACTGTTGAAAACATATCATCGCAAAGTTGGGCCCCGCAAAAAAAGTTACCAAAAGAAAAATTATCACTTGAAACAAAACAGGAATTTATCGGAAAACTTTTTTCAAATCCGGAACCCCTTGTTGTTTTGAGGATCGACTGGAAAATTAACAATAAAAATATGTTTGATGTATTCTGCATAAATTTCATTGTTGCGGGCGGCTGAGATTAAAGAGGGGCCAACCAAAATAACGCGTATTTATTTTTTTTAAAATTATTTATTCTAATTGTTACTGTTAAGGGATACTTTATTTTGTGTTGAATATATAACCAAAATAGTATATTCTGGTCTTTCCCGCTAATTAGAACGTCACGCATTTCCAGCCATATTTTTGGGGCTAGTAAAATGTGGTTATTTGACCGTTTGTTAACAAGGCCCTCTGATCTCTCCCGACTGGTTATTTAGCCAAAAAAAGGGATTTTTCTTCTTCATTGGGAAAATTTGGGCCCCAAACCCAAGAAAGGGGTTTCAAAATTACCCGGGGATAAAAAGAATGATATATAAAAGTAATAAAAAAATAAAAATTCAATCCATCATATAATAGTTTATAATCCCCCGTTTCATCAAATACATCTGTGCAGAATGTGTTTAAAAATAACAAGGGAAACGATTTTTTGGCCAAGAAGACAGACATGTTTCTTTGATAAGTAAGCTGTCACGGTGATTTCATTTTTGTATTTAGAATTATATCAGATCTTTCAGTAAATTTTCCTGAATAGAAAATGATAGTAAATACTAAAATATAATTAACCCAAAAAACCATGATTTTCCGACAATTTTTGTCGACCCCCGACAAAAAAAGATACTGGGGCCATTTTTGGGGTTCTACGTCATTGTTTTGTTCTTTGAAATACTTGTCCTGAATGAATTGTGTTGTTCACCAGTAAAATTTACTAAAATGAAAGACAACATACATATCAAATTGATATTTTGAATCGGTGTTCTTAAAAGTAAAGTATATTTTGGGCATCAGTGTTTCTAGAAAGTATTCTGAATCGGTTTCAAGAAACGATATTTTGTACATCAGGTTTTCAAAAAGAATTCTTGTAATGGGTTCTCAATAGTAAAATTTTTTCTTTTACATCAGTTTTTAATAGAAAAAGTATATTCTTTACATCAGTTTTAATAGAAACGTATATTCTGGGCATCAGTGTTCAATGTAAACGTATATTCTTGACACGGTTTCTACAGTAAACGTTTTTCTTGACATCATGTTCTAACAGTAAACGATATTCTTTTACATCGGGGTTCTTACAAATAAACGATATTCTTTTACATCGTGTTCTCAAATAAACGTATTTTGACATCAGTGTTCTTATAGTAAAGTATATTCTGGGCATCAGTGTTCTACAAAAAACGTTTTTTTACATCGGGGTTCTAATAGTAAACGTATATTTTCTGACAAAACGTTTTTTCATAGGTTTTTAAAAAGAAATTTTGACATAGTTCTTACAAGAAACGAATTCACATCAGGTTCTCATTGAAACGATATTCTGACATCGTGTTCTCAATATAAACGATATTCTTTTACATCAGTGTTCTTAATAGTAAACGTATATTCTTGACATCAGGTTCTCTAAAAGTAAACGTATATTCTTGGGCATCAGTGTTCTAATAGTAAACGTATTATATTCTTTGGGGCCAAAAAATTTTTTTTCTAAAAACCCCCGCCCAAAAACGATTTCCTTTTACATCATTTTTTTACACGAAAGTATTTTTACATTTGTTTCTTTATATAGTTTAAAAACCTTTTTTATTTTTTAATTTATTTTTCAAAGTTTAAAGTATTTTTTTCTTGGAAAAACATTTTCTACATTTTTAAAAACCTTTTTTATTTGTTTAAAAACCTTTTCTACATTTTTAAAATATTTTTCTTTTTTTAAAAACACTTTTTTACATTTTCAAAATTTTCTACTTTTAAAATTTTTTTCCACATTGCAAAACACTTTTCCACCTTTTTTTGTCCCTATAAAGTTTAAAGTATTTTTTCTTGAAAAACATTTTCTCACTTTTTTTTAAAATTCCTTTTTTTATTTTAATAAGTTATACCAAATTTATTTTTTTTTGTTTCAAATGTATTTTTTAATTTTTAAAAATTTTTTTGAAAAACCTTTCTATTTAATTTTTTAAAAAACCCCCAAGAAAAAAATTTTTCCATTTTAAAAATTACCCTTATTTTTTTCAAAATTTTTCACACTTGTTTTAAAAAATTTACTTTTTTTACCATTTGTTTCAAATATCCTTTTTTCTACCCTTTAATTTTTTTCAAATACTTTTCAACTTTTTCAAAATTTACTTTCTCACTTGTTAAATTCACTTTTCTACTACTTGTTTAAAAAACACTTTTTTACTACTTGTTTCAAATATCACTTTCTTATTGTTTCAAATATCACTTTCACTACTTGTTTCAAATATCACTTTCTACCTTTTAAATATCACTTTTTTATACTTGTTTCAAAAAATTTTTTTTCACTTGTCATACTTTTTTCAAAGTCACTTTTTTAAAATTGTTTTTAAAAAGTCACTTTTCTTACTTGTTTCAAATATCACTTTTCTACATTTTTTTCAAATATCACTTTTCTATACTTGTTTAAAAATCACTTTTTTATATTTTTTTCAAATACTTTCTATACTTGTTTAAATATTTTTTATTTTTTTTTACCCACTTTTTTTCAAATTACTTGTCTACCACTTGTTTAAATGTCACTTTCTACTACTTTTTTTTCAAAACCTTGTCTACACCTTTTTTAAATGCACTTTTCACATTGTTTTAAATCACTTTCATACTTTTTTCAAAAGCATTTTCACACTTTTTTCAAATTCCTTTTTTTACTATTTTTAAATATCACTTTTCTACTACTTGTTTCAAAAATCATTTTCACACTTGTTTCAAATATCACTTTCTACTACTTGTTTCAAAAAACACTTTCTACACTTGTTTCAAATTCACTTTCTACATTGTTTAAAATTTACTTTTCATATTGCTCAAAATCACTTTCATACTTTTTTTCAAAATTTACTTGTCACTACTTTTTTCAAAATCACTTTTTACTATTGTTTTAAAATTTACTTTTCACACTTTTTAAAATCACTTTCTACACTTTTTTTAAAATTTACTTTTTCACTTTTAAAAATTCCTTTCCCCAAATTTTTTTCAAAAAATTTTTTACTATTTTTTAAATATTTTCTACTACTTTTTTCAAATGTCACTTTTTTACTTTTTAAAATTGGTTTAAATTTTTAAAATTTTCTTTTACCATTTGTTTCAAATGTCACTTTTCTTATTGTTTAAATTCACTTTTTTACACTTTTTTCAAAATCACTTTTTTACACTTGTTTAAAATCACTTTTTTACATTTTTTTCAAAACACTTTTCACTATTTTTAAAATCATTGTTAATATTGTTCTAAATGTCACTTTTCCTTTTCTTGTTTAAATTCACTTTTTCTACTTTTTTCAAATTCATTTTCACATTGTTTAAATTATTTTTAAATTTTTTTCCTTTTTACCCACTTGAAAATCACTTTTTTCAGTTCAAAACACTTGTTTCTTTTTTAAATTTACCTTTTTCCCAATTTTCCGTTCACTTTTCTACACTTTTTTCAAATGTCACTTTTCACATTTCAAATTTACCGTCACTACTTGTTTTTAAAATTTACTTTTCCACTTGTTTTTGTCACTTTTTTACTACTTTTTAAAAGTCAGCAAATTTTACTTTTTCAAAAAGTTCTTTCATTTTTTAAAAGGGATGTCAACCTTTTAAAAATTTTTTTCAACCGCGTCCTTTTTTTCCAAAAAACCCCATTGAAACCTTTTTCTTTTTTTTAAAAGCATACTACGAAAACCCACCCAAATCCCCGGGCCCTCCTTTTTTAAAAAACCTTTTTAATTTTTTTAAAAGGTTTTTTTTTTCAAAAAATTTTTTCCCCCCGTTTTTTCCGGGTGCCTTTTTATTTTTTTGGCCTTTTTATTTTTGCAAAATTTTGATAGAAAAATTTGCCAGAAAATTTTTTTCTTTTTTTAACCTTTTTAAAATTCCGTTATATTTTTTGTTTATTTTAGGAAAAGCACTTTTTTTATTGCAAAAGCCCATATTGAAACAGTAAATTTATCTTTTTGGCTTCTAAGACTATTTAAATTTTTTTTAACCCCAGCCCCTTTGCAAGGCCCCCCCCCCGTTTTTTGGTTTTTGGCCTTTTGTTTTTTTAAGAGAAAAATTTTAAATTTTAATTTTTTTTTCGTAAATTTTTTCCAACTTTGATGATACTGTGGGTTTATGGGGGGAAAAAAATTCCCAGCCCCTATAAATAAGGGGGGAAAGAAACTCCCCCTGAACGAATTTTTGCCCCTAAAAAATTCCTTAAAGGTTTTTAATTGTTCTCTAAAAAGGCAAAAGAGGGGACCTTTTTGCCATGCTAAAACATAACCCAAACCACGACCCATAATGACCCGGGGACGGCAATATTGCCAGTGACGTCACAGTCGAGGGGTGTATTCCAGACTAACATTGTCTGTTTTTAAATACGATCTAGAAAACATCTTAGATGTTAGAAACTTGTTGTTGGATGCATGTGTTATTTAAAAAGAAGTTTTTTGATGAGAGTATAGTTTTTTCTCCCACATACATTTTTAAAGGGGAAGTCCCCGTCGACGTTCGGAGATTCCACCAGGCAGAATGGTACTACAAGAGAAAAAGCATCCAGGATTTTAAAAACTGACTCGGCCTGGGGAAGTCAGAGAAAAAAAGGGTACAGCCTCTCCAACGTTACATACAGCAGACAGACCACAATGACGGGCAGAAAGACTCGACTCAGGGGGCCATAGAAGAGCTTTGCAGCGCTTTTGGGGAAACGGGAGGTCATCAGGACAACACGAAAACTTCTGGAAGCATCGCCACCGTATTCAAACAAATATTAAATTTTTCAAAAACGGTCCCCAGGGGCGGGGTTAACTGTTTGTTTTTGAACTTTTAAAAAAAATTTTAATCGTAAATTGAAAGGGGGTAATATATATTTATATCATTATTCGGTGGAAAGCGAAAGAACTTGGGGGAATTTTTTATTATCATCAATTAATTCTATAAAAGAAAAGAAAATAAATTGTGTTTTTATGACAATTACGATAAAATTTTCAATTAAGAAGGCCCGAAAAAATACCCCCCCCGATTCCACCAACAAAAGAAACACTTCACGCATCACCAGGAAGGTCAAGGGAAAGGCAAGGTCACGCGGAACTTGTTAAAAGCGCAGTTGTTGTCTGCAAAATTTTCCGTTATGCTGATGAAAATAAAGCACACTTGGGACAAGAGAATTGTCCGTAATTTTTTGAAACACATGCCAGGACAGGTCTATCCTACCGCCATTGCGCCGCTTCTGGAAATGTAAACTTACACACAGCAGGGCGGCCTGAACAATAGTTGTAACGTGACTACAACACACAACTCTTGCCTGTAGTTTAGCTGTAACATGCACAGCGACTACAACGGTTACATCGCCTATTCGGTGGTCAAACCAGGTGAGGGAAACCGATGGGTCTAGCAGCATCGGTAATCTAGGCACTGTCTGCCTGTGCATGCAAAGACTGGATCCGGCTGACTTCGCGGATGAGGCCACTAGTTGGCTCAACGGTTAGAAAGGCGGATCACAGCAGAGCGGTGTGGACCGCATAGAGCACGGCGAGGCACTTTAGAAAGCCCTGGTCATCCACTGCATCTGGCACTATCTCCAGTCGTCTTGACTTGTCTTGCCCTGGATACAGATAGTCCTGGACGAGAGAGTGAGGTTGACGAATAGCGCAACTTTTCCTCACTATAATCCAAATACAGAGCAAGCTACAGTTTCAGACAACTACATACAACACAAATCACACAACATGAAGAACACGCTTAAAGCTCTCACCATAGGCGCGTGGAACGTGCGAACACTATTAGATAACAACAAAGCTGAAAGACCTGAGAGACGGACTGCACTCGTGGCTAGAGAACTGGCACGCTACGATATCGACATAGCTGCCTTGAGTGAGACCAGACTCCTGACGAGGGTCAGCTGTCAGAGGTGGGCGGAGGTTACACTTTCTTTGGAGTGGAGAGCCAATACAGAACGTCTGGAATCTGGTGTAGGGTTTGCTGTCAAATCTCATCTTGTGCCGGCCTCACCAGATCTCCAAAAGGTGTCAGTGACAGAGTGATGACTCTTCAGATCTCACTAGAGAAAAAAGAGTGCCACTTTCAGCGTCTACGCCTGACAATGACAAATCCAAGCGAAATCAAGGATGGTTTCTACGAGGACCTTGATCAGCCATCTCTAGCGGTCCCAAGGTCTGAGAAGCTCATCATACTCGGGGACTTCAATGCCAGAGTAGGGACAGACCATCGGGTCTGGGATGGAGTACTAGGAGTACACGGCGGGGCAAGTGCAATAGTAATGGGCTTCTATTACTCAGACTATGTGCTGCCCACGACCTAACAATTACAAACTCCTTGTTTCGTTTACCAACCCGAAACAAAACGTCATGGATGCATCCCGTTCCAAACAATGGCACCTCATTGACTACGTCATCGTAAGGAAAATGACAGACGTGACGTCAGAGTCACAAAGGCTATGTGCGGAGCAGAATGTTGGACCGATCAAGATTGATCGTCAAAGCTCAACCTCCGCATCAAGCCTAGAAAACGTCACCAGGGTCGCAAACCAACAAAAAGCTGGCAGTCTCCAAATTGAAAAGCTCCACTGTCACCGAAAGTTTAATAAGAGACTGGACGACAAATTGAAGGACCTCAATTTGGCAAAACCAGCTGGACGATGACTGACTACCCTCAGAGACACCGTGTACCTATCTACCTCTGAGCTCATAGGACACTGTACGCAAGAGCCACGACTGGTTTGACGAAATGACGAAGAAATCAAGTCTATTCTTCTCACGAAACATGAGACATACAGAGCCTATCAAAATGACCCATCATCATCATCAAAAACAGCTTTCCTAGATGCTCGTAGAAGGCTCAAGAGAGAATCAGGAAATTACAAGACGCATGGCTAAGCCAAAAATCTGATGAAATCCAGATATATGCAGACAGACATGATTTCAAACGCTTTTACGATGCCCTAAAAACTGTTTACGGACCTCAACAATCTCACCCACTCCCATACTCGATGCAGATGGAGCAAGGCTACTAATTGACAAGCCTCAGATACTAAATCGCTGGGCAGAACACTTCCGTTCTGTCCTCAACCATCCATCCACTATATGTTATGAAGCCATAGAGCGCATGCCCCAGGTCCCAATCAATGCCAAGCTTGATATTCCACCTACCTTAGCAGAGGTCAAGAAGGCAACAAGCCAGATGTCCAGCGGGAAGGCACCGGGTGCGGACTCAATACCAACCGAAGTCTACAAAGAAGGAGGGCCCACGTTGATGCTAAAATTGACTGAGTTATTTACATCCATTTGGTGCAACGAACGTGTGCCACAGGAATTAAAGGATGCCACTATTGTCCACCTGTACAAGCGGAAAGGAAACCGCCAGGCCTGCGATAACCACAGGGGATCTCCTCCCGTCAATCGCTGGCAAAATACTGGCCAGAGTCCTCCTCAATCGATTAATCGATCACCTGGAACAGGACTTACTCCCTGAGACCCAATGTGGCTTCAGAGCAGGTCGTGGAACAGCAGACATGATATTTGCTGCTCGCCAACTACAGGAGAAATGCCAAGAGCAGCACCGTAACCTCTATATGGTCTTTGTCGATCTGACAAAGGCTTTCGACACGGTTAACAGGGAGGGTCTATGGAAGATCATGGAAAAATTTGGATGTCCAAGGAAATTCATCAAGATCGTTCAACAGTTTCACGAGGGCATGATGGCACGTGTACTTGACGAAGGGGAGCTGTCGGAAGCCTTCCATGTCACCAACGGCGTCAAACAGGGCTGTGACTGGCCCCAACACTCTTCAGCATGATGTTTGCTGCCATGCTCACGGATGTCTTTTGGGAAGGCGACGAACATGGGGTAAAGATTAGATACAGGACAGACGGTAACCTATTCAATCTTCGGAGGTTAAAATCCTCCACCAAGGTAAAAGAATCAACTATCTCAAACCTGTTGTTTGCTGATGACTGTGCCCTCGCTACCAACTCTGAGGAAGAAATGCAGACTTACATGGACAAGTTCTCAATGGCCTGTGATAGGTTTGGCCTCACCATTAACACTAAAAAAACAGAGGTCATGTTCCAGCCCGCCCTAGAGAACAGTATTACGATCCAGTCATCAACATTAAACACCAGCGTCTCCAGTCAACGGACAACTTTGCTTATCTTGGCAAACATAGATTCTCCTATCCAGATCGGCAAACATAGATTCTGAGGTCCACAATAGGATATCCAAAGCCAGTGCTGCGTTCGGAAGGTTACGTGTCACTGTGGGAACGGAAGGGGATAAGCATAGTCACAAAGCTGAAAGTTTACCAGGCCATAGTGCTAACCACGCTGCTGTACGCAAGCGAGACATGGACAGTGTATAGGCGAAAATTAAACCATTTCACACAAGCTGTCTACGCAGAATACTAAAAATAAACTGGCAGGACAAAATTCCAGACAGCGAAGTCCTCACAAGAGCAAAGATCCCAAGCGTCAACACCCTGTTGCAGAAGGCCCAACTGAGATGGGTCGGTCACGTTGCTCGAATGCCTGATAAACGCATCCCAAAACAGTTGATGTATGGCGAGCTTGAAGGGGCAGACGTTTAGCTGGTGGACAGAAAAACGCTTTAAAGACACTCTTAAAGTGTCTCTGAAATGCTTCGATATAGACAATACGTGCTGGGAATCCCTTGCGCAAGATCGCCAAATGTGGCGCTGTAACAACAAAAGAGGAACCCGAATAGCTGAGAATCATCGTATTGTTGAGTCACAGAGAAAACGAGCAGCGCGAAAAGACAGAGCACACAACACGCACATGTCTAACCTTGATCATGTATGCCCCACCTGTGGTCGGGGATTCTGTTCTAGGATTGGACTCTACAGTCACCTCCGCACACACCAGAGAGGTGCAACAGTACACGTCTGAGATTGTTGTCATCATCGCTTGCGATGGACGGCTATTATAATTTATCAAAAGACGACATCGAGGAACTGGTAAAAGAATTCAACGTCAGCACCCAGGACGGTGAGATCAAGGAGGAGTGGCTTCATAGCTACCTACTACCATTGCCGAAGCCCAACAAAGATCACTCTCAGATAGCCGGCTACAGAATCATTGCATTGCAAAACACGACAGGCAAGCTTCTTGAGAAAATCGTGGCACGTCGACTGGCATGGGACCTCGAAAGTCATCATATCTTCCCACCCACTCTTGGAGGTTACAGATCTGGGAAAGAAACATGGTGCAACGCATATGATGTCTTCGAGGGTTTCCATGCAGGTATTGAAACATGTACAGCAATGGTGGTGGACTTGGAAGACGCATACAACAGAGTGCCCTATCTTATGCACCAGCTCATCAAACTCCAGGTGCATCCTCTCTACATAAGATGGATAGCTGCTGCGCTGTTCAAAAGGAAGGTTTTACTGCGATGTGGTGGTTGGTTTTCTGAATTGCCACATTCCGGATGGCCACATGGTTCTCCTCTCTCCCCTGTCTTATTCAATATATAAACGGTGTCAATCACAGAACAACAACTCGATGACAGAGGTAGAACTCTGTCATTTGCTGACATCCTAGTGTATAGACAAGGGAAAGACAGGGATGCAATTGCAGGTGAGATACAGAGGGAACTCGACCGCATCACAGACTGGTGTGATGTCTCAGGTGCCAAAGCACCCTAACCCTACCAAAGTAGCAGTGACATGGTTCTCACTCAATAATCACACCGTTAACGCATATTCGCCTAGTGTGAAACTTCACGGTATTGTTTTGCCCATAGATAAATCGATGAAATATTTGGGTGTGACATTTGACCACAGCCTATGTTTCCGGGAACATGTTGAGTATATCATTGTCAAGGCACGCAAAGGTTTGGCGGCAATGAGAGTCATGGCGGCTGTTAACATCGAGCAACGACTGCTTGTCATCCTGTATCAGACACTAGGCCTCCACCATTGAATATGCAATGGCCACCCTCACCGTCAGCAAAACGCAAATCGAAAGACTTGAGAGAATACAGAACGAAGCTATGCGCATCATCCTCGGTTGCACAAGGGATACACCCTGTGTGGCGATGAGGTTGCTCCTGGATTTTCCGACCATTTCCGACCATTTTCTCAAAATAGCTAGAGCACGTGCCTATCTCAAAATAAGTGCCAAAAAGGATCACCCATTCCATGAACAGCTCAGCACCAGTGGTGGAAATCGGCTAAAGCGGGGCAAGTCATGGGTTAGCCGTGCCGCAGATACTGTTCAGGTGGTATGCGGGCTCAATAATATTGACTATGGGGAAGATACCGATGCCTCCAATATACTGGAACACTTTTTCAACCATCATTAAATTTGACAAAGGTTGCAGAGAAGGAAATCCCGTGGCGTTGGATGCAGACGTCAATCAAAGAGCGCACCATTATTGAAAAATTCACCTTGTTATAAGCATCCTCCGAGTCGATGGCCACAGTAACAGTCTCTTGCTTGATTGAAGCTTCATAAACATCATATGCAAACGTGCCAGCATTGTCCCATGTCCTTTCATTGGCTGGTAGCTACCAAAGTGTCAGGAGGATGTGGTCATTCTCTAAGTGACACATTACCTTTCTGGCCACTATCTTCTTTAGTAATTTGCCATATACATTTTGCAAGGTGAGTATGCGGTAGATGCTGAGCAGTTTAGGATCCTTCCCATGTATGTGAGGGTCGTAAATAACTACGAAGGATTGGGTCGGGCATTGACATTTGCAGATGATATCTAATATATGGACTGAGTCAGATAGACGAGAGATGGTTGACGACATTCAGAAAACATTGCGTACCATCTCGGATTGGTGTAGAGAGTCTCGCCTCAGGTCAATACTGAAAAGCGTTATGTTGTGGTGCTCGTTGAATAATCACATAGTCAAGGCTGACCTACCCTGTGTAATCTTTGATGAACATACCATTGAGCGCAGAGACAGGCTGCGCTATCTTGGAATAACCTTTGATCGTAGTCCATCTTTCAAACACCATATTGAACAGACGATACAACGGTGCAAGCGTGGTATTGCGGCTCTCAAAGTTATGGTGGCCGCACACCTTGAGCGGAGACTACTTGCCCTTTTGTTCGATCGACTGGTACTGTCGTGGTAGATTACGGACTCGGAATTCTTACGATATCAAGATCACAATGTGAACGACTCGAACGGGTTCAGAATGAAGGTATGCGTATAGTTCTGGGCTGCACTAGAGATACCCCCATTGTGAATATGCCTGGCCTTCTGTCACTACGCTTCCGTCATGCAATCGCCCAAACCAAGGCCTATATGCGGGTTACTTCGGATAAGAGACATCCACTACACAAGAACACTAATGATGTAAAGGGCACGAGAATCAAGCGTGGCATGTCGTGGATGGCCCAGGCTGAGAAAACAATTGGCCAGGTGACTACGGTTGGTACCCTACCAAAAGGGGAAGAATGGATCCCAACAGATGGTAGCATGACCAACTATCTCAACGTTATCATTACTCTTGAAGAGAATATAGAGATTGGGGCAACATGAAGGCTGATCTTGCAGTTAAGCAGTTGATAGAAGATAATACAAGGGATGATGATGTTGTTGTATATACCGATGACTCGGTTCAACGTGGTGAGAAGTCCGGGCTGGGGTTTCTTGGCTAATGCGCATGGTAGGGTTGTTGCAGAGCAAAGTGGGGCGTACAGGACAACTACTTCTAGTATGAGGATGGAGGTTGAGGCCGTTACTGCTGCCCTCCATTGGATTTCTGGGACTTCATTTACTGGGGCAGTTGTTGTATCTGACTCTCAGTCGATGCTTCACAAGATCCAGAAGGGCAGGTTTCGGTATGAGCGGATGTCGTCTATAGAAGTTTCTAACCTCCAGAGGCTTACATGGATATACTGCCCTGGGCATGCGGGTGTTTACGGTAATGAGAAAGCGGACAGGCTTGTATCAACAGCATCGATTGTTGGGGAGTTGAAGATGGATAAGGGGGAAATTATTCGGTCTCTTCGCGACTCTCTGTTGGATGAGGACACTAAAATCGATGTTGAATCGAACAAGCGATTTAAGCAGTTTGGAGTTACCCGTTGTTCAAGTCGAACTGGATGTCTGAGAGGCAGAGTGAGAGGTGTGTTTAGCCAGCGAGCGACAGGAACCATCAGTATGCATACTCTTCGATATATGTTGGGGAGACTGAACACCTATGGGTCTGCCCGGAGTGCAATGACGTCAGTTTAGTAACCAATAACCAATCAAAGGCTTTTTAAAATCGATGAAATTTAGTATGAGTGGTTGTTGCTTCTCAGTATGTTCCTCCAAAATTAGTCGTAGGGTAATTATTTGGTCTAAGCAGCTTCTCCCAGGTCTAAAACCAGCTTGTTCTTCTCTCAGGGTTGTGTCCACTGCTCCTTTGATTCTATTAAGAATGATTTTGCAGAAAGTCTTGGTCATTACTGATAATAGGGTGATCCTCTCCAGTTGTTGCAATCTTTGAGATCACCTTTTTTGGTGATCTTAAAAATTATTCCCTTCTTCAATTGATCTGGGACAGTTTCTTCTTCCCATACTTCATTAAATAGTTCTTGCACCTGGCTAATAGTTGTATCATCAGCCGCTTTAAGCATTTCTGCAGTAATGTTGTCATCACCCGCTGCCTTATTGTTTATCAAGGAATCGATTGCCTCCTTGACCTCAGCTACACTTATCATTTCTTCGTTAATTGGTGGGGAGCTGTTTCTTGCCTCTTCGTCAAACTTGAGTAGTACTGTTCTATTGTTCTATCAGGTCTATTTAATATTTCTTCAAAATATTCTGCCCATCTTTTCTTCTGCTCGGTATCTGATGTTGGAACTTTACCATCTTTACTCTTGATTGGGCCACCCTTTGAAACAAAAGTTCCAGTAAGTTGTTTTAGTGTGTTGTATAGCATTTTACTGTTTCCAGTCTTAGCTGCCTTTTTCCCTTCTTCGGCCAGTCGATTGACATATGCTCTTTTATCTCTTCTAGCCGCTCTTTTCACTTCCTTGTCTTTTAGTCTATATTCCTCTTTAGCTTTGATTTCATCTGTTGCATCCTTAGTATTAAATATCGCTAGTTTCATCTTTCTTCTTTCTTGAATACATTTCCATGTGTCATCGCTTATCCAGGGTTTTCTGTCTTTCGTCTTTAATCCTGCGCTACTATTTGCTGCCCCCAATAGTGTGTCCTTTATCTTAGTCCATTTGTCTTCAATGTTCTGTTCATTTTCACCATTGAGTAACTCGAACCTATTCTTAAGTTCGAGCTGATATTCCTCTTTTACCTCATTATTTTGTAGTCTTTGACTGTCTATTCGCAGTTGTTCTTTTTAGTATGGTGAATTTTCAATGTCAGTTTCAATTTACCTATGCATAAATTATGATCACTTCCTACATCTGCCCCTCTGTATGCATGGACATCCAGCAATGATGTATACAACACACTAAACTGAAGAACATACTTGTTAAATTAACTTAAATTACACATGTATAAAAATAATCGTAATTTGATCTACATTTTGGTACACAGCACTTACTTGACTATACGTACACAGCGTTATTTTGTTGTTATGTTTACTAAATAAGTCCGTTTGAGTCCGTATTTTCACTAAAGAGCCCATATGTTTACTAAACACATTTGAATACTCTGCCTCACCCGCCATCTTGAAAAAACTTGCGAGATAGCCATTATAGAGAAGGTCGTGCTGAAACCATCTTCTCCTTGGTCTTCCTCTTCACCGGAATGCCTCCTTCCATGATGGTTTTCTCTAGCCCTTCGTGTCTTTTTATTTGTCCAAAATACTTTCATTTTCTCATTCTTATCTGCGTTCCTTTGATTTTGAGTTCTTTCTAGATAGATCTATTTTTCTCCTCTTATATGCATTATATGGGAGAACACTTCCGTAACACTTATATTCTAAAGTACGTATATGTTTTTCCACTGCCTTGTCCATGCTTCACGCCCATAGACCTACGTTGTCACTGGGAATATGCATGCTTTACGTATTCTGAACTTTGTTTTTCTATTAGTTCCATTTCATACTGTTTTATATGTTTAATTTTGGGTAAGGCTGTGTTTCTTCTTCTTTTACTTTCTGTCATCCTATTTCTTGTTAGAAGTCAACCGAGATATTCAAACTTCCTGTCATCCTATTTCTTGTTAGAAGTCAACCGAGATATTCAAACTTCCTGTCATCCTATTTCTTGTTAGAAGTCAACCGAGATATTCAAACTTTCCGTCATCCTATTTCTTGTTAGAAGTCAACCGAGATATTCAAACTTTCTGTCATCCTATTTCTTGTTAGAAGTCCAACCGAGATATTCAAACTTTCTGTCATCCTATTTCTTGTTAGAAGTCAACCGAGATATTCAAACTTTCTGTCATCCTATTTCTTGTTAGAAGTCAACCGAGATATTCAAACTTTCTGTCATCCTATTTCTTGTTAGAAGTCAACCGAGATATTCAAAACTGTCCACATTTTCAATTTCTCTCCGTTAAAAAATATAGATTTTGTTTTTCCTTTTCCATGCACTTCCATTATCCATCGAATGTCTGATGTTATCATTTATAGTCTCTCACATCAGCAGCCAGTCTATGTCAAGGTTAAACAAGAACGATGATAGAATACCGTCCTATCTAAGTCATGTTTGGACATTCAAACACTCTGTCAGAAAGAATACCGTCCTATCTAAGTCGTTTGGACATTCAAACACTCTGTCAGAAAGAATACCGTCCTATCTAAGTCATGTTTGGACATTCAAACACTCTGTCAGAAAGAATACCGTCCTATCTAAGTCATGTTTGGACATTCAAACACTCTGTCAGAAAGAATACCGTCCTATCTAAGTCATGTTTGGACATTCAAACACTCTGTCAGAAAGAATACCGTCCTATCTAAGTCATGTTTGGACATTCAAACACTCTGTCAGAAAGAATACCGTCCTATCTAAGTCATGTTTGGACATTCAAACACTCTGTCAGAAAGAATACCGTCCTATCTAAGTCATGTTTGGACATTCAAACACTCTGTCAGAAAGAATACCGTCCTATCTAAGTCATGTTTGGACATTCAAACACTCTGTCAGAAAGAATACCGTCCTATCTAAGTCATGTTTGGACATTCAAACACTCTGTCAGAAAGAATACCGTCCTATCTAAGTCATGTTTGGACATTCAAACACTCTGTCAGAAAGAATACCGTCCTATCTAAGTCATGTTTGGACATTCAAACACTCTGTCAGAAAGAATACCGTCCTATCTAAGTCATGTTTGGACATTCAAACACTCTGTCAGAAAGAATACCGTCCTATCTAAGTCATGTTTGGACATTCAAACACTCTGTCAGAAAGAATACCGTCCTATCTAAGTCATGTTTGGACATTCAAACACTCTGTCAGAAAGAATACCGTCCTATCTAAGTCATGTTTGGACATTCAAACACTCTGTCAGAAAGAATACCGTCCTATCTAAGTCATGTTTGGACATTCAAACACTCTGTCAGAAAGAATACCGTCCTATCTAAGTCATGTTTGGACATTCAAACACTCTGTCAGAAAGAATACCGTCCTATCTAAGTCATGTTTGGACATTCAAACACTCTGTCAGAAAGAATACCGTCCTATCTAAGTCATGTTTGGACATTCAAACACTCTGTCAGAAAGAATACCGTCCTATCTAAGTCATGTTTGGACATTCAAACACTCTGTCAGAAAGCTACTGCAAACTAATCAACATTGAAAGTCTGCATATAATGCATTAACTATGTGATATCACAGTTAGTCAATAGAAGAATCCATGAAAACAAGATTATTGTAATTACCCTCAAAAAGCGGTCTGCCCTATGCCTTGATGAAACTCTTTGACAGACTCTGTTGTTTTATAAATATTGTATAGCCAGTTACATAACTCCTGTATACATAAAGTTACATAACTCCTATATACATAAAGTTACATAACTCCTGTATACATAAAGTTACATAACTCCTATATACATAAAGTTACATAACTCATGTATACATAAAGTTACATAACTCATGTATACATAAAGTTACATAACTCCTATATACATAAAGTTACATAACTCATGTATACATAAAGTTACATAACTCCTGTATACATGTTTTTAACTTTCATCATTTACTTTTTTTAAAACACGCGTTACATTTTGTAGTACTAACTATTATTTGTGTGTACTGATCAAACACGGACGGGACTTATATTTGCATTCTTGCTTTTTTATACGGTCTCCTTATTGACTGATGAATCGATGATGCTACATTTACTTGAACGTCCATGGATGATGCTACATTTACTTGACATGAACGTCCATGGATGATGCTACATTTACTTGAACGTCCATGTCATGATAAAGCTAGACTCAAAATCAGATGATTCATTTAGAAGAGAATACTAAGTTTGAATAACCCCAGGGGAAGAACCGGAGCCAATGAATATGTTCAATAAATAGACACTGGACACCAGTAACATAAATAGACACTGGACACCAGTAACATGAGAGAGAGAGAGAGAGAGACAGAGAGAGAGATAGAGAGAGATTGCATAGCCCTACAGACGAGCTCACGACACCGATTGCATAGCCCTACAGACGAGCTCACGACACCCATTGCATAGCCCTACAGACGAGCTCACGACACCCATTGCATAGCCCTACAGACGAGCTCACGACACCCATTGCACCCAGCCCTACAGACGAGCTCACGACACCCATTGCACCCAGCCCTACAGACGAGCTCACGACACCCATTGCACCCAGCCCTACAGACGAGCTCACGACACCCATTGCATAGCCCTACAGACGAGCTCACGACACCCATTGCATAGCCCTACAGACGAGCTCACGACACCCATTGCATAGCCCTACAGACGAGCTCACGACACCCATTGCATAGCCCTACAGACGAGCTCACGACACCCATTGCATAGCCCTACAGACGAGCTCACGACACCCATTGCATAGCCGTACAGACGAGCTCACGACACCCATTGCATAGCCCTACAGACGAGCTCACGACACCCATTGCATAGCCCTACAGACGAGCTCACGACACCCATTGCATAGCCCTACAGACGAGCTCACGACACCCATTGCATAGCCCTACAGACGAGCTCACGACACCCATTGCATAGCCCTACAGACGAGCTCACGACACCCATTGCATAGCCCTACAGACGAGCTCACGACACCCATTGCATAGCCCTACAGACGAGCTCATGACACCCATTGCATAGCCCTACAGACGAGCTCACGACACCCATTGCATAGCCCTACAGACGAGCTCACGACACCCATTGCATAGCCCTACAGACGAGCTCACGACACCCATTGCATAGCCCTACAGACGAGCGTTTTTGTGTGTTTTTTCTGATCCAGAAGCACTTGAGCTTTTCAGCTCTTCGGCACGGTGTCATGGAAATCGTAACCCTTCGGTTCGGTGCCACGAACACTGTAAATCTGGGGCTTTTTCTGCCATCCCGCGGAATTGAACCCGCACACACAGAGGATAGTCACCCGTAGTCCAACGCGCTACGAACACGCTGGGCAGACGGGCAAACGAGCGTTTTTAATAATACACCTTGCTCTCCAATAAAAGAGCTTTAATAAGCAGTGTATTTCATAAACACTGCTGAACATGGAATAAGCAGATCAGATTCGATCGAACAGTTTGCACAAACACATGCAATAAGCTATTTTGTGTTTGTATATTTGAGACGAAACAACAACATACATACACACCAGTCTACACACGTAACATACATACACACCAGTCTACACAAGTAACATACATGCACACCAGTCTACACACGTAACATACATACACACCAGTCTACACACGTAACATACATGCACACCAGTCTACACACGTTACATACATACACACCAGTCTACACACGTAACATACATACACACCAGTCTGCACACGTAACATACATACACACCAGTCTACACACGTAACATACATACACACCATTCCACATACCAGTAACATACATACACACCAGTCTACATACCAGTAACATACATACACACCAGTCTACATACGTAATATACATACACACCAGTCTACACAAGTAACATACATACACACCAGTCTACACACGTTACATACATACACACCAGTCTACACACGTAACATACATACACACCAGTCTACACACGTTACATACATACACACCAGTCTACACAGTAACATACATGCACACCAGTCTACACACGTTACATACATACACACCAGTCTACATACCAGTAACATACATACACACCAGTCTACACACGTTACATACATACACACCAGTCTACACACGTAACATACATACACACCAGTCTGCACACGTAACATACATACACACCAGTCTACACACGTAACATACATACACACCATTCCACATACCAGTAACATACATACACACCAGTCTACATACCAGTAACATACATACACACCAGTCTACATACGTAATATACATACACACCAGTCTACACAAGTAACATACATACACACCAGTCTACACACGTTACATACACACCAGTCTACACACGTAACATACATACACACCAGTCTACACACGTAACATACATACACACCAGTCTACACACGTAACATACATGCACACCAGTCTATACACCAGTAACATACATGCACACCAGTCTACACATGTAACATACATACACACAGTCCACACACCAGTAACATACATACACACCAGTCTACATACCAGTAACATACAAACACACCAGTCTACACACGTAACATACATACACACCAGTCTACACACGTAACATACATACACACCAGTCTGCACACGTAACATACATACACACCAGTCTACACACGTAACATACATACACACCATTCCACATACCAGTAACATACATACACACCAGTCTACATACCAGTAACATACATACACACCAGTAACATACATACACACACCAGTCTACACACGTAACATACATACACACCAGTCTACACACGTAACATACATACACACCAGTGTAGACACGTAACATACATGCTCATGTTGATTCGTTTAGACACCTTAATCCCTAAAAGATAACTTATCTATGAAAAAGATCACTCTGAAATGATATGTTCATTATCATGCAGTCACATTGAATCCAGGGAATGTTTGATTGGTAAACTCTTATATAAGTATCCCAAGTTCTAAATGTGTCATTGTATTCAGTGTTAACTCCTGCTGGGCCACTCCTGCTGGGTCACTGGTGTCAACAGTTGTATCTTCTTCTTCTTTGAACGCTTCATTTCGACCACTTGTTAACCACTCTGTGGGATTTGTATGTGATCTGAGCCTAAGTACGTTGTGCCAGTTATGCACCTACAAGTAGGCCAGCACATCCGATTTCTGCGATGCTTCTTATTTACTAGGTAGCTTCCCTAGGTCCTACATCAGTCGCCTCTTACGGTATGCCTTGTCTGCAGTGGTACTATTCTTTGCATCCCTTGCGGGTCCCGGCACCACACGGGAGAAGTTGTATCTAATTTCTCCCTTGTGGCACTCTCCCGAGAAGGCCTCACGTTGTCAACACAACACAGAGAGCATCACTTTCAGTAACCTAGCAACCGAATAAACGTTTCCCATGTCTATCTTCAAATTTCCAAAGATTTTTGCTGCTGATGCAAGTCTCTCTGCTCTTTCATTAATGAGAACACTAGCATGTTGCACAGTAGATTCACAACCTGAATAGGCCTATACTAAGAAAATGAAAAAGGACATGGACGAGAAAAATGTGCAAATCTAACTAACACATGGGACGAATTCTGCAATAGGGTGTGTGCTAAAAATCAACAGTCTGGAGATTTGACCAGCCCATGAATGGTATTGCGTGATGTAGATACATCCAAGATTTCCAGAACACAGACGTAATCTGGCAGAAGTTAGATGAGGGAAAGCTTACAGTAGACAGACCAGAATGACGAACCTGAAAGACTGATGACACAGAGGGCCATAGCAGAGCTGTGCATTGTTGCATTCCCATGGCATGAGTAGACAGACCAGAATGACGAACCTGAAAGACTGATGACACAGAGGGTCATAGCAGAGTTGTGCATTGTTAGATGAAGAACTGTGTCATTACTGAGACTATTAGGGCAACATTTCAAACTTCCGGAAGCACTGCTCCAGGTGCTCTGATGCTATGATGGCATTAGCGATTTACCGAATGATGACAGGGAGGATCTGGTCAACGATTTAAACGTCAACATCCAGGACAGTGAGATCAGGGAGGAGTGACTCCACAGCTAACTACTACCATGGCTACATAGTTATTACAATACAAAATACGACAGGCAAGCTTCTTGAGAAAATCGTAGCACGTCGACTGGCATGGGACCTCGAAGGTAGTGATATCCTTCCACCCACTCTAGGAGACTACAGATCTGGCAAGGAAACATGGTTACCATCACCATGTCTGGCTCTGCCACCTTATGGTTGGGGGCGCAACCAATGGATAGAGCTGACATTCTCAGCGCCCTCATAGAGTGTGGCCGCAATGAGGATTTTACTGCTAGATTGCAGGCGCTTGACTTGGTCAGAAAAAAACAGCACAAAAGGTACACGAGTAGGCTCATCAATCAACATCGAACTTGTACGGTTAGTTGATGGATGCTGTAGTGTTGGATATATTACGAAGATATTGACATGTCCAGCGTGCAATATTGCAAACTGAAACTGAACGATAACTGAGAAACATACACATCAACTAAAACGATAAAATGATAAGTAAAATATAATTGAAACGATAGCAAATCTAGCTCAACAACAACAACAACAATAATAAGGTGATTATAGATTTCTTACTGTAAACAAGATGGCATTACAGATGCTAAGATTACCACTTCCGTTCACTTGACAATGTGTGCGTAAATATATATTATCGATATAAAACGATGTCAAACTATGAAGCAATGGTGAAACACGTAAAAACAAAGTACTGTAGATTTACAAAATACAAAATGCTGTAAATATTAGTATAGTAGTATAGTTAATAAGAGATGTTCAGCATTTGCTATTAAAGTGTTCATGATAGAAGAAACAAAGTTAATGATAGAAGAAACAAAGTTCATGATAGAAGAGGAAGAGAAAAGAGCAAGGAGGTTTTTTTTTGCAAGAACCTCAGAGGAAGCAACTGATATCAACAAGAAATCAACAGTGTACAGGTTCAAGAGCTTCCCAAAAAAAACAAATAGACAAACCAGTGACGGCTCGTGGTCATTTTTTTGGTGGGGCCGGCAAAATTGGGGTTTTGGAGTATTTACGATTTCTTGTTTATTCCGGAAGTTATTACCCTTTCTCTCTCTCGAGCGCGCGATCACCGCTTAGACTGATGTACCAGATTTCCCCATAAATTCTGCTTTCATGTGAAAATCTGATTCCTGCAGCATTAGCATGAGTGTATTTCGTCACATCTTTAGCGCCATTTGGAGCCCTGGTGCTTATCCTTCGGCGATGTGTCCGGTTTTAGCCAGCGTTTACTGGGTTCGCTCTCCGTCGCCTCAGGCTGTCCCCAGCCGACCTGCAAGGCAGCAGGTTGCTATTTTCTTTTAGGGTAGCTAACCTTAGGCAACCTTCCCTACCGGGTTGTTGAGTGTCATCTGCCCAGTTTACCAGTCTTTTTGGACTGCTTGGTTTGCCTGCCGTCCAGTTTTGTGAACGATTTGCTCCACTAGCCTTTGATTGTCCCCAATCAACAACAAGGCAGTAGTAGTTATCTGTGAGGGAAACGCGGTTATTGCTCTCTGGATGGAGACCACATCTTCGAGGCTCGCCATCTCGCGTTTCTTTTTGGTGCCCATTTCTGCTTGTGCCCGCGCCCACCGACTGGGCCCGTCCCTTTTTTTCCGTCACTTGTGCTCACATTGTTCTACTGGGCGATACGTTACCAATTTCCATCTCACTGTGCACAGTTTATCACCATTCGATAGGAACGTTTGCACTGGATTCAAGCCTCTGCTGGGTTTTCAAATTTTTCTGCACAATTGGGGCGTCCGCTCGCCCCTACGTTTGCAACGTCTTTTCGTCACTCTATCATCAGCACCGTGCATGTCTGTCCCCACCGGTGGACCACTGTGTATCGTCCGTATGCGTGTTTGCTCTACTTTGGTGCCTTCTCACCGTGCTCACATTATTATGCCTCGAGACTCTCATGACACGCAACTCAGTTCGAGCTCCTACCTCGTGGCTCCGAATTTCGCCCCATATGAGCCCAGTCTCTTCTCTGGATGCACCCTTCATGTTTATTTGTTCAGCTTTTCCCATTGGCCAGGAGAGATGTGCATTAATAGTCACTCTGGGATTCTGCTCGTCTGTGTTGCGAGCGGATCTCATCCAATGTTACTGCGTCTGCATCTTATAACAGAGTAGCTCTCCCTCGATCTCTACCCGCTTAGCCAAACAGGAACCGTTGTCTGTTTCCAGGGTCATCACGTGGAGTGGGGTAGGATCTTGGTTAGTGCCAGCTCACTAATCCTGGTGCGACGTTGTCCCTATGCGCCTTAGACCAATGCTGGCACGTTTGCATATGATGTTTATGAAGGCTCCAATCCAAGCAAGAGACTGTTGCTGTGGCCATCGACTCGGAGGATACTTATAACAAAGTGAATTTTTCAATAATGGTGCGCTCTTTGATTAAATGTGAAGTTAATCCTTGGCTGGTGAACTGGATAGCTGCTTCTTTAATGGAGAGAACCGTTGCACTACGTTTAGGAACATGGACATCGGATCCTGCATGTATATGCCCGGGATTACCACAGTATTCTCCTTTATCACCCGTGTTGTTTAATATTTACACACAAATGTAGCTAAAATTCAGCCAACCGGATTGGGTCGGACATTGACATTTGCAGATGATATCTTAATATATAGGACTGGGTCAGATAGATGGTTGACGACATCCAGAAAACATTGCATACCATCTCAGGTTGGTGTAGAGTCTCGCTCTCAGGTCAATACTGAAAAAGCGTGTATGTTGTGGTGCTCGTTGAATAATCACATCGTCAAGGCTGACCTACCCTGTGTAATCTTTGATGAACATACCATCGAGCGCAGAGACAGGCTGCGCTATCTTGGAATAACCTTTGATCGTAGTCTATCTTTCAAACACCATATTGAACAGACGATACAACGGTGCAAGCGTGGTCTTGCGGCTCTCAAATTTATGGTGGCAGCACACCTTAAGCGGAGACTACTTTCTCTTTTGTTCGATTGACTGGTTATGTCAGTGGTAGATTACAGACTCGGAATTCTTACGATATCAAGATCACAATGTGAACAACTCGAACGGGTTCAGAATTAAGGTTTTCGTATAGTCCCGGGCTGCACTAGAGATACCCATTGTGAAGATGAGATGTATGCTTGGCCTTCTGTCACTACGCTCCCGTCATGCATTCGCCCAAACCAAGGCATATATGCGGGTTACTTCGGATAAGAGACATCCACTGCACAAGAACACTAATGATGTTAAGGGCACGAGAATCAAGCGTGGCATGTCGTGAATGGCCCAGGCTGAGAGAACAATTGGCCGGGTGGCTACCCTACTAAAAGGGGAAGAATGGATCCCAACAGATGGTAGCATGACCAACTATCTCAACGTTATCATTACTCTTGGAAGAGAATATAGAGATTGGGGCAACATGAAGGCTGATCTCGAAGTTAAGCAGCTGATAGAAGATAATGCAAGGGATGAAGATGTTGTTGTATATACCGATGGCTCGGTTCAACGTGGTGAGAAGTCCGGCTGGGGTTTCTTGGCTAATGCGCATGGTAATTCGTTTCCTTTTATATTCATTATTTTTCGCAGACATCTATCTTCAAATGAATTCAACTTGCTTTCTATATCTTTAGTCATTTTCCAACTCTCGCTGGCATATGTTAGGATTGATACAACATTTGAATTGAAAATTCGTAATTTAGTTCTAATACTATATAACTTGCAGTTCCATATTTCATTTAGACTTTTAAAAGCTGATGTTGCTTTGCCAATTCGTATCATAATTTCTTTTTAACATTTCCTGTGCAATCAAAATTGCTACCTAAATAGGTGAACTGCTCTGTTATTTTTATCATTTTAGATTCTAGTGTGATATCGGCATTACTTGCACGGTAATCTGGTCTATATTTCATTCACATCCAGTTTGCGTATTTAGACTGTCTTCTGTCTGGTATGCACACTTTGATATTTGACTCAAATCTGGTGTTTTTAGAAGCTTACAGTCATAGATGACAGTCTAGCTTTCATGTTTGGTCACCTGTCTTACCAGCTCATAATCCCACTGGGTCGTCTGTTTAATTAGCATTTATCTATTTGTTTGATTTGTGTATAAATTTACTTGTTTAGTGTTTGTCAGTGCTTCTATTTTTCAATTGTTCACATATCTTTTTATTTATCTTTTTATTTTAAATATAACAACTCTTCAAAACATTTCTTTAAGCCTCCGTGGACCCTCCTGAGAGGACCTTGTGGATCCCAGGGGTTCAAGGACCACAAGGGAACAACCAAGAGACCCTAGCAGAACCCTCTCCTATGCAGATGACATCCTGTTATACACGATGCACACATGGGCAAAAAACAGTGAACCAGGTCCGGATGATATATGGTACGAAACAAACTGTCCAATGAGGAGAAAAGCATTGAGAGTGCGATACTTGAAGACAAATGGATGCATATTTACCTGATACCTCTACCAAAGTTTGGCAAAGATCACATAGATATTCAGGCAAAGATCACATAGATATTCAGGCAAAGATCACATAGATATTCAGGCAAAGATCACATAGATATTCAGGCAAAGATCACATAGATATTCAGGGATATCAGGTGATAATCAAGCAGAATACGTCAGGCAAGTTGTTGGGGAAAATAATCGCCAGGAAAATATTCAACCAATTAGAAAGTCTATGTTGCTTTCCACCTATTTTTGAAAGATACCGCCTGGACAAATATTTTTTGATGTTTGAAAGATAGTGTGGCGGTTGTTGCCCAAAATGTGAATGAAGGTTATTACCCATTCATTGAGAGATATGCTGCTATAAGTGACCTTGAGGACATGTACAATAGCACATCTTTGGATTTTTTAATGGTTCATTTTTTTAAAAACTCAATATCAGTCCATTTCTCCTAAACTGGATCTTTGTGGCATTCTTCCAGCAAAAGTTAATGTTTAAATGTGGCAGCTGGACCTCTGAAATAAAAACAATACACCCTGGTCTGCCACAGGGTTTGATCAAAGTCTTGCTTTTACAAAGGACAAAGACCATGTGGTAATGAATGCTACAAAGAGCTTGACATTGATGAGAGTAATGTTTATGGCAAACTGTGAGTAGCATTCTGTCTCTGATATCAGAGGGTGGGTAAATTTGAAGGTTTAATTAGCTTTACAAATATGATCCAACTTTTAACTTTAATATATTCTGTAATGTCTCATCCAATTTTTAACTTTTTAAATATATTCTGTAATGTCTCATCCAACTTTTAACTTTAATATATTCTGTAATGTCTCATCCAACTTTTAACTTTAATATATTCTGTAATGTCTCATCCAACTTTTAACTTTAATATATTCTGTAATGTCTCATCCAACTTTTAACTTTAATATATTCTGTAATGTCTCATCACAAAATAGATGAGACTGCAGTAAAACTATTTGATTGACAAAACACGTAATCACATAGTACTGTAGTTTTAGAAATTACAAAAACAATGACAAAATACAGCCATGTTTCGACCAACAAGGCCTTTATCAACAAACGAACAACAGGAGTGACAAATTTAAAAAACAAATGGACGACCAAATACAAACGTTTCTAATGAAAATCTGGGAATAAAAACGAATAACGAAATAAATGTAACACAAAAACACACATAAAAACTAGAAATAGAACGGAAGAGAAACAATGAAAAATCAAGTAAATATATAACTTGAATACATGCAACATATGCACATATAGATTACAAGGCATGGAGAGAAAGTACTAGAAGCATAGGAATGTAATACATTCCTTGCCCACATGGTCTGAAGGTACCATACAAAGAAATCAACTGATTCTCCAGAGCAAATCGACTGCGATCATCCGAGGAACATGATCGGATGGCTGTGACCTGGACATCGTGAGCTCCTAAATGGCCAGTATCATTGAAATGGGTGGCTACAGGGTCACAGAGCATTGACGTATGTTGTGCAAGTGTTGGGCGAATCGGTCACTGAGCCTCTTGCCTGTCTCACCGATATAAACCTTGTTACACCGCTTACAGATAATGGCATAGATAAGATTACGGGACTCGCATATGAAACCATCGTCAATAACAAATGAGGCTAAAGGAAAAGATACAGTACGTGTCTGTATCACAAAAGCATACGTGTTGCAACGCCGACTGCCACACTGGACAGTGCCAAAATGAGTCTGGATATTGGACTTAAGGCGACTGTGTACCAACATATCCTTAAGACTTCTGTCCCGTCTGTAAGCCACCAAAGGATAGTTGGGGAAGACAGAACGGGTCTCAGGATCTGACTTAAGGATAGACAGATGATGGAATAAAACATTTTTCACCAGTGAACTTATGGGGGTGGAAAGCTAAAATAAGTTTTACTCTGTCAGAGTTTGTAGTCCTATGCTGGCTGGTAAAGACCTGCTGACGAGTGATTTTCTGAACTCCATGCATAGCCGAGACAAGCACCCTCTCCGGGTATAGGTGCCTGCGAAAGAAATCAAGCATCTCGCGAGCTCCCTCAAGAAAATCATCGTCCTCGCTACAAAGGCGACGAAGGCGCAAGAGCTGCGAGAATGGCAAAGAGTCACGACAAGCCTGGGGATGGGAAGAAGTATAAAGGAGAAAACTATGTGCATTAGTAGGCTTGTAATAACACTGATGAAAGTGATAGTGGATAGGCGTATAGTGATAGTAATGTCAAGAAAGTTGACAAGTAGTGGAGATGTGAGAAGTAAAACGAATAGAAGGGTTGAAAACATTAATGAAATTAATGAAGCGTGACAAATCGGCTTCAGGCATATCAGTAATGCCAATATAGTCATCAATGTATCTGTGATAGACAGACGGAAGGGGGTCATCATATGTAGTCCATACTAGGTGTTCAAGATAACCCATGAATAGACAAGCATAGCTAGGTCCCATTTTAGTACCCATGGCAACCCCATTGATCTTCTCATAGAAATGGTCATTAAACTGAAAGGAGTTAAGAGTGAAAACTAGTTCCGCAAGACGAAGGAGAGCAGAAGTTGACACAAGTGGATTAGTTCTCCTATCGAGAAAGAACTGGAGAGCTTTAAGGCTGTCAGGATAAGGTATATAAGTGTACAATGAGCACACATCTAGGAGGAAGAGACGGTAGGTTCTCTCAGTAGCAACTCAATTGAAGAAAAGACAGACAAAGCGTGGTTCGTATCTTTCAAAAATGACTGGAGTGTGACTATGGGATTAAGGATACTATCAAGGAATCCAGAGATGTGTTCCGTAGGGCCAAGAGCAAGCAGAAATGATAGGCTTACCAGGATTAAAATTACTGGATCAATGATACTGGCCATTTAGGAGCTCACGATGTCCAGGTCACAGCCATCCGATCATGTTCCTCGGATGATCGCAGTCGATTTGCTCTGGAGAATCGGTTGATTTCTTTGTATGGTACCTTGCGACCACGTGGGCTCAACATATTACATTCTTATGCTTCTTAGTACTTTCTCTTCCCATGCTTTGTAATCTATATGGGTATATGTTGCATGTATTCTTCTTCTTCAGCGATCTCTGGTCATGCGCTTAATTTACTATGGATCACAAACTGGGCAGTCAGCTTCAGGTCTGTCAGGTTTCCCCAAAGCTTGGTTTTCAGGTCGACTGGGTGTGGCCACATGTTGCTTCTCAGCTCACACAGGAGAGGACAGTCTTGCAGGATATGCTCTGGTGTCTGTTCCGCTTGCTGACACTGGCAGAGAGCTGTTTGACTTATTCCTAGTCTATATAAGTGTTTGTTGAGTCTGCAGTGTCCTGTGCGTAGTTGAAATATAATGACCTGGTCTGTTCTGCTTAGGTCTTTGAGAGAGTCTTTTCCATAACCATATCCAGTGTTTGTCTTCCAGTCTACTGCAGATTTTCTCTGTATGAGGGTTTTAACCTCTTGAAAAGACAAGGGTTGGTAAATTTGCTCTTTGGCACTGCCCTCCTTAGCTAAGACATCGGCACTCTCATTGTCTGCAATGCCACAGTGAGATGGAATCCACTGCAAGTGAATTTCTGCCTTTTCTGAAAGCTGAACAAGTTCTCTTTTTATGTTTTGTACTGTGCTGTCAGCAGATTTAGCCTCCAGGGCATGTATAGCTGGCATGTATTCAAGTTATATATTTACTAGATTTTCATTGTTTCTCTTCCGTTCTATTTCTAGTTTTTATGTGTGTTTTTTTGTGTGACATTTATTTCGTTATTCGTTTTTATTCCCATATTTTCATTAGAAACGTTTGTATTTGGTTGTCCATTTGTTTTTTAAATTTGTCACTCCTGTTGTTCGTTGCTTGATAAAGGCCTTGTTGGTCAAACGTTGCTGTATTTTGTCATTGTTTTTGTAATTTGTAAAACTACAGTACTATGTGATTACGTGTAATGTCTCATCCAACTTTTAACTTTTAATATATTCTGTAATGTCTCATCCAACTTTTAATATATTCTGTAATGTCTCATCCAACTTTTAATAGATTCTGTAATGTCTCATCCAACTTTTAATATATTCTGTAATGTCTCATCCAACTTTTAATAGATTCTGTAATGTCTCATCCAACTTTTAATATATTCTGTAATGTCTCATCCAACTTTTAATAGATTCTGTAATGTCTCATCCAACTTTTAATATATTCTGTAATGTCTAATCCAACTTTTAATATATTCTGTAATGTCTCAACTTTTAATATATTCTGTAATGTCTCATCCAACTTTTAATATATTCTGTAATGTCTCATCCAACTTTTAATAGATTCTGTAATGTCTCATCCAACTTTTAATAGATTCTGTAATGTCTCATCCAACTTTTAATATATTCTGTAATGTCTCATCCAACTTTTAATATATTCTGTAATGTCTAATCCAACTTTTAATATATTCTGTAATGTCTCAAAACATGCAAATTTAACACTTTCAGTGAAACACCTTTTCAACCAAGTCTGGCCCACTGCCACACTATTTTTGGATATCATCAGTTTTCAGGGTGATAATTTCAAAAAAAACATATAAAATAAACTAATAAACATAGGACTTTGAGACTCTGGTATAATGTTCATATATGAATTGGCTTTACGATTTGGACATTATTGTGTGACCTTGGAATACGTGACCTTGGCGGCCATCTTGGATTTAACCTATTTTTGCCAAAAACAAGGGTACAATCAAAAATAATTCTTAAGAAATAGATAATTGATCTCAAAACTAGAGAAAGTTATCAAATATGTTAGATCACATGATATGAAACATTATTTTATGCTTATCTGGTATGTAGCATGTATTTTTAGTGTCATTTGTGTACCTACAAGTTGTCTGATTTTTTTGCACAAAATAAAAATTGTGAAAAAAGATAGTTTTGGTAATTGTTGTTATTTATAAGCATAATACATGTAGTTATGTCTTGACATGTACAGTACTACTGACCTGTATATATGTACATTATATTTACAATATAATCCAAGAATTATTGCTGCAACTGCTGTTGGCGTCGCTCCAAACGTGCACAGAATTTGGTATCGGTTTCTGCTCATGACTTTCATGAATGGCGTCTGGGTAAGCCAATGAGTAGTTTCCCAATAATCATATAATGCAGGTTTTTTACACAATCCCATTGCAATTTGAAGACCAATAACAGCTTCAACTTCCTCAAATGATGTAGACTTCCACTTCTGCTTACGAGATATATCAGAATAGCTGTTGCTGTTAGCATGTTGTTCTGCATAACGATTCGTTTCTTGAACAATTAGGCTGATTACATCATCGGTAAAGTACAGTCTGAAATAATCTCTCACTGAAAAATTTGTGGTGTTTACTTGACTGCCCTGTTCAAGACCATATTGTGGAACCCACTTCTGTTCAAAAACATCATGTTCACTCTCAAAAATGATCCAATTCCATTTGTTTTCTGCTTGATTTGGTCTAGCAGTGACAGTGCCACGCCCCGTTTTCGAGATGAGGGTCCATCACCTACGCCTGCACCACTGGGAATATCCGCGATCGATCTATAAATATCGTCACGTGAATCAAAGTCCAAATCTGTATCACATTCAGATCCCGTTTGGTCACTATCACTGGCTAAAATGTTCGAATCGGAGTCATTTTGGACATTTACTAACATCAGCTACATCGCTCATTTTGAAGATCGTTGTTTACTTATGAAAGATTGCGAAAAATTCAATTAAAATCGGACTTACTGTATTTTTAACACGCGCTCGCTAGATCCGCCATTTTAGAAAGCTACTCTGAACAATACGGAACTAGTTCGTAATGTAATAACGGTGTACGGTAAGCAAAACTACCCGTTTTAAAAAGTCGTATCTCCCGAGGACAAAAGTCGTCCGTGGCATCGAAAGGAGTTCAACCTTCGCCGACTTTTGTCGTCGGTGGCACTGAAAGTGTTAAAGGTTCATTCTATAAAATTCAATAATTAATTCTAAAAGTAATATCAATACATAAAAAGTAAGGCATTAGAAAAATGAAAAAGTGCAAACAATTTTTTATTGGCACTTACCATAATATTTTAAGTTCTACACAAAACTCAATATAATATCCTATATAACTAAATATAATTTCTTTCAAAAATATATCCATTTATGAATTTGAAAAAAAAAGTTTAAACGGTTTCTGGCCATAAGCAAAATTGTCTTTTTGAAATGTTGTTATCTCATATTTATAAATTTAAAAAAAAAATGAAACATTATATACACAAATAATAATTGTTCACTTTCAGAATGATTTATTTTCACAATAGTTGTGACATCAATTTAGCCCTGCTTTTAAAAAACTCATGTCATTTCTAATATCACTACAGCCAGCTAGATTTGGTAACACTAATGTGGTGCTAAGAATCCATATCAATATTTATCTTTACAATTATCAATCCATGAATGAGAAAGCTATGTGGCTTATGAAGCCAATATTCTTTACTTATTACAACCATTAGAACTTGAAGATATTTGTCTCCAGGAATAGTTTTATTCAACAATTCAGCAGTTCAATACTTGAATAAATCAGAATAAAATATCAGTTAGATGAAAGCAATTTCAATAATTGAATAAATCAGAATGAAATATCAGCAGATGAAAGCAATTTCAAGTATTTATAATAGATTTATTAACAAGAAATAACTTTGCAATATGCAATCATTAAAACCAAACATGAACACATGTTGAATAGATTTTGACAAAAGGAATTTGATCAATGCACCCTTGAGGGATCAGTCAGATAAATGGTTGTGCTAAAAAGCTCCTAGAATAGGCGAGCCATATTTTAGTATTAATAAACATATCAAATCAATAAGAAAGTAAGATAATGCATCTCTTACACTAACAATAATATTGACAAATACATTTTACTGTCATTTTTTGGTCAGTGGGAAATAACACCTTAGACGAAAAACAACAAAACGATGGATGCATTAAATAGCTCAATAGGACTCATGAAAATACATGTGGGCATGAGCTGTATTTGATGTTCATGGGCGAATAGCTGGGATTCTCAGTTGATGAGAAATATTCGCAGTGAGTTGAGTAGAGAAGAGAACCACGGCACAAGCAGTCCAGAGAATTACAGTGTCTGGGACAATCGATGTTTGGAGTCGGGACAAGAGAAGTGTCTCTGAAGTCGAGGATGTTGTCTGTCAGATGAACATCACACAGAATCTCTAATGGGACATGGACTAAAAGAGTAAGACTGGAAGAGAACTCCAGTATTGTTGTCTACGAGTCAAGAAACATCTTCTGTTGATGTACTAGGTGACATCTTTTGATAAGACAAGAAGTGATCTTCCATATTGTTAGTTTAAAGTCAAGTACGTCCCTAACTCTCACCAGACTTGAACAGTGAGCGATGCTCAGTCAAGCACGTCCCTAACTCTCACCAGACTTGAACAGTGAGCAATGCTCAGAAGTCGAAAACAAGACTAGAAGTTTGAAGTTATCGTCTACAAGACTGTACGAAAGTCATGCCTCAGGAACGAATTAATTACGGTAATTATGTCATTAAAATTTCTTAATGTATTGAATTTAAATTTGGTAATTTGTGCATTTTTATATTGATGAATTTTCTTTATTTATAACTTTTCTCTACAGTAATATAACTAAATAAATATATTTTAGATTTAAATGTCCATGGCATGCATGGTTGGAATCGTGACTTGGAGTTAGTCAATTCTATTTGGTTGTCATGTTTCTTTGAGAATGATGGGAATTGTTTTGTCTATGCGTGCGATTGACTGGTTCGGAAGTTAGTGCTTGTACCAGGTCTGTCAATATAGATAAGATAGGTTACAACAAACTATTACAATACTACCTATAACAAATGAAAAAACTGTTGCATGCAAGAAATATACAATATACATTATAATATGCATTTGATTATATATATATATATATATATATATATATATATATATATATATATATATATATATATATATATATATATATATATAGTTAGAAATATCTGGTAAATGTTATGTGAGTGTTATAAACCACAGCCAACTCTAACTGGGCCTGATAGGTTATTGGTTACTAAACTGACGTCATTGCATGATATCTAACTGGGCCTGATAACTGACAGGAAAACCCCTGACCAGTTGGGAGCTGGAATATATATATGATTGATAGAACACTGCAAGATGTTTTGCCATTTTACTCAACTCTGTGAGTCTATGGTTATTTATTGATGAAAAATATGAATACTATTTAATTGTTAATATTAACAATAATTCCTTATTGTTAAACTTGTTGCATAATATAACTTTGATTTAGAATTTTGTGTTCGATTTTAAAATGAATTCGTCTATATACAACAATACTGGAATGCGAGGTCATGTGACCGGTTGAGGTTTGATTTCCCATAATTTTTACCAGAGTCCACACACCCATAAATTTATAGTTGGCTTTGTATAAGCACAGTTTGCGCAGTAATAAATATTATTTTACTGCTATATTTCAACATGATTCTATGTAAGTATATCATTCTTTTTTCTTCCTGTTTGTACGTCCAACATCGCCCATGTGGTGCCGGGGCCCAAGGAAACAAAGAATAGCACCACTGTGACCTACAATGCATGTCGTAAGAGGCGACTGATATAGGCCCTAGTGATGATACCCTAGTAAATAAAAAGCAGCACAGAAATCGGATGTGCTGGCCTACTTGTAGGTGCATAACTGGCATAATGTACAATTGCTCTTAGGTTCAGATCACATACAAATCACAGAGTGTTTCACAAGTGGTCGATATGGAGCGTTCGAAGAAGATGTCCAACATATCTGATGTAACCAGAAAATTAATTAATTTTAGGCTGAAAGGGTGCGGCCTGTCTTAAAGCGACATTAATTCCCCATAAACAAACGAATAAACAAGTTATATATATTACAAACACTTGAAAATTATGGATTCCTCTTTTCCAAGTTACAGTACATGAATGTTGTTTTTTTGGAATTTGGGTGCATTACAACAAGAGCTGCAATAACAAATGCAACAAGTAAAAGTTACTGTTTTGAAAGTTAACAAATTCATCAAAATGGAATGTAAAACACATCCATAGAACAATATAACCATTATCTCAACCATTAAATCATAATTGTATTGACATTATCACAACTTCTAGTTTTCTTAGCAAGCATATGCTATTGTAGTTCAGCATGGACAGAAGGTGTTACCCCAAAAATAAGCATTTATATATATAAATATATGTATTGTTTTGTGTTCTTGCATCCCCCCACCCCCTTACAGTTAAAGTTACAATTAGTAAATATACCCTATTGTTTAACTCATCCTTGTGGTACGCCAAGGAACAGAATAGACACTGTAACTCAAAATTTTGTAGAGGTACTGATGAGGAAGAGCTACCCTAGTAAATAAAAAGCATAGCAGATATCGGATGTGCTGGCCTACTTGTAGGTGCATAGCTGGTATAATGTACAATTGCTCTTAGGCTCAGATCACATACAAATCAAACAGAGTGGTCAATATGGAGCATTCGAAGAAGAAGAAGTACACAACTAGTTCAATCGTGATAGAAATGAGTTCTCACCTCTCTCTCAAGTTTATTTCAGAGTTTTTCTAGGGTGTCCTTTCTTTCTTGAACAATTTGCCTCCCACTTCAATGATCACTTCTTCTGTCCAACATATCTCTGTATGTCCAACATATCTCATTCTTCTCTTTCTTATAACAGTTGATACTAGTGGTTGACCAGACATTTCTATGATTTCATCCCTTCTGAATTCATCCCATTTTATGTTCATTATTTTTCACATACATCTATCTTCAAATACATTCAACTTACTTTCTATATCTTTAGTTATTTTTTAGGGGTCTCTGTGGCTAAGTGGTTAAGCCCTTTGTCTTGTGACTCGAAGGTCGTGGGTTCGAATCCGGACTGCTGCCTTCTGTTCATGAGTGCAGTTTTTCCAGAGACCCCTAGGATTGTTGCCGGAGCTACGGAGTTCGTGCTTTGTGCAATACTTTCGGCAGGTGGCGTGCCATTTCTGCGGAGAGGGGCCGAGCCATAACACCCGGTGCAATGAAGTCAATACAATGAAGTCAATCCTTCGGCTTTAAAACCCTTTAGTTATTTTTCAACTCTCACTGGCATATGTTAGGATTGATACAACAACTCTCACTGGCATATGTTAGGATTGATACAACAACTCTCACTGGCATATGTTAGATTGATACAAAATTTGAATTGAAAATTTTAGTTTAGTTTACAACTATATAACTTGAAATTCCATGTTTTACTTATGCTTTAAAAAGCTACTGCCGCTTTGATGATTTGTAACACAATTTCTTATTTGGTATCTCCTATGCAATCAAAATTGTTACTCAAATAGGTGAACTGCTCTAACAGACAGTGCTCCTTAACGGGCAATGCTATTCAGATACAGTGGACACAAGGAAAAGGTCATCCACACAAAGGTGGACCACAGAAATAACAGAGGTAGTGAAAGACACCATGTATGAAGCGCAAACGAAAGGCTGTTTTAGAAGTAGACAACACAGGAATAGATAAATATATATATATATATATATATATATATATATATATATATATATATATATATATATATATATATATATATATATATATAAAGACATCATACTCAGAAATACTAATAATAGTTTATATATATATATAAGCAGTTTTACCCGTTCTTCGCACGAGGAATTTAGTTTAAATCTATTTGTAAAGTCCCTTAAAGAAACATGCCCAGTTGCCTCAAAATCAGCTTCTTCCCCATTTAAAACAATATTTTTGTCTCCATGAAAGTTTGAAAACTTTGTCGGTTGACCACATAAGATTAAAATGTCCCTCATTCTGATTGCCAGTAAAACCTGATACAATTGAATTCCTGTGACAGTTGAAAAATAACAATTGGCAAATTAAATTTATTCAGATTATTAACTTATCAATGTGTTTAAAAAATTTTTTTAAAATAAAAAATTGGCAGAGCGTGAGATTGAACATGTTGTCTCCAGGATAGCAGTCGAGCATCTTATGCATTCATCTACAGAACTGACATGTTTAAATACCAATAATTATGTTAGTATTCGTGTGATGTGTGAAAGACGTCTCTGGACTATAACAACATGGTTGCTTTGCGCATCATGTGACCGGAACGTTGAGAAAACATGTATAGACACTTTCGGCGATTTCTACACAGAATTACCATGTGCGTTAAGTTGGAATTTCTTTATAGAAACAACACGTAAATGTTGTCCTGACAAGCGACATGCGAAAAATATGACATGAAAATTAACACCTCCAAAACAGAAGTCATGACAATAAGTAGGTCAACAGGTCAATTAAATATACACGTGAATAATGTCAAAATACAACAGACTCCAGAATTCAAATATCTCGGAGTATATTCACAGCAGATGAAAAGATGGACAGAGAAATCGAGACTAGATGCCAGAAGGCAAATGCAGTGACATACCAACTGTCACCACTATTAAAACATCCAAGCATTAACATGGCAGTGAAACGACAACTGATAAACTGCATATTTATTCCAACTCTCTGCTATCAGTGCCAAACATGGCCCCTTGACTAAGACACAAGAAAGAAAGATTACAACATGTGAAATGAGATTTCTACGAAAAGCTGTCAACGTTACAAGGCGAGATAGAGTGAGAAACAAAAATATCAGAAGCATCGTTGGTACTATACCATGCATACAGTACACCAAGAAGCAAAGAATCAAGTGGTTCGGCCATCTAATGAGAATGGAACCACATTTACTACCATCACGTGCCTATAATAATCGACACTCAGGGTGCAGAGCACAAGGCAGGCAAGAACACGATGGATAGATAACATCTCAGAGTCCCTGCGAAAGCATGGACTGACGTCAAGCACAACACACCTGGCACAAGATAGAAAAACTAACTCTCCCCACAACGCTTCACGGCAAATGTGGTTAAGATAAGATAAGATCTTTATAGAAATGTACAAAAAGTATAGTTTTATAATTTTTCCCTATTCCTATCTATGAAAGCTACCTTCTTGCCAAATTTCAAGTTCGTAGGATTTCCAAATATCTTCAAACAATTGGGACAGACATTCAATTCCATTCATCTTTGTCTTATAAGATATATATGACCTAGTTCTGCCAATCTGTCAGTCATTGTCAAGAATGTGGCCACTGTTGCATGCTAGCTACAGGTGAGAGTTAGATGTCCGATTCGAACCAAAGTCAGGTGCACTGATTTAAAAAAGACATCCTAACTAGAAATACTACTTAATAGCTAATATTCCAGAACCCCATAGTAGCTATTAGTAGTATTTCTAGTTAGGATGCTCATATCACAGAATACATAGAACCTCATAGTTTGCTTTGCAACTGCATGCAGAGACTTCGGGCTTATCATCAGCCTAAATAAAACACAGGTGATGGCGCAGGATGCTAGTGCATCCCCATCAATCAGAATATCTAACCATGAACTTAAGGTTGACCATAAATTTGTGTACCTGGGTTGAACAATCTCTGAAAACCACTTATTGGAGACTGAAATCACCAGAAGCATTGGCAAGGCAGTATTTACATTTTCCAGACTGATAAAGTCTGGGAAAATAACAAATGAACTGAGTATACACAAAGACACAGGTCTACATTGTGAGCGCACACTTCTTCATGGGTTCGAATCCTGGACTATTTACTCTCGCGGGGAAACGAAAGTGTAATGCATTTCATGAGATGACTTAAGATGTATTCTTGGCATATAAAGGAGTGACCATATAAGAATCAAATGAGTGCTTCAGAGAGCAGAGATTCCTACCATCTACTCTTTTCTCCAGCAGAGCCATTTCAGAGGCTGGGAAACATCTCACACATGGAAGGTTGTGGAATTTCAAAGGATACCCTTTAGGAAAACTGATCTCTTGGCTGAGGCTGAATGGAAGGCCCAAAATGCGATACATGGTTGTCTGTAAGTAAGGTCTGAATGGCTCTTGATATAAAACACACACATAGGAAACAGTTGCTGAAGACATATGTACTTTGTGAAAGGAGAGATGTGTGGTGGGCTGTTGCACTTTGAGCAGTCCGATCAAACAGGCAGAGAAAGGAGGTGTGTGGTGGGCTGTTGCACTTTGGCAGTCCAATCAAACAGGCAGAAGGAAGTGTGCTGGTGGCTGTTGCACACTGGAATAGTCTGATCAAACAGGTAGAGAAAGGAGGTGTGTGGTGGGCTGTTGCACTTTGAGTAGTCTGATCAAACAGGTAGAGAAAGGAGGTGTGTGGTGGGCTGTTGCACTTTGAGTAGTCTGATCAAACAGAGAAAGGAAATGTGTGGTGGGCTGTTGCACTTTGAGTAGTCTGATCAAACAGGTAGAGAAAGGAAGTGTGTGGTGGGCTGTTGCACTTTGAACAGTCTGATCAAACAAAGAAAGGAGGTGTGTGGTGGGCTGTTGCACTTTGAACAGCCTGATCAAACAGGCAGAGAAAGGAAGTGTGTGGTGGGCTGTTGCACTTTGAACAGTCTGATCAAACAAAGAAAGGAGGTGTGTGGTGGGCTGTTGCACTTTGAACAGCCTGATCAAACAGGCAGAGAAAGGAAGTGTGTGGTGGGCTGTTGCACTTTGAACAGTCTGATCAAACAAAGAAAGGAGGTGTGTGGTGGGCTGTTGCACTTTGAGTAGTCTGATCAAACAGAGAAAGGAAGTGTGTGGTGGGCTGTTGCACTTTGAGTAGTCTGATCAAACAGAGAAAGGAGGTGTGTGGTGGGCTGTTGCACTTTGAGTAGTCTGATCAAACAGGCAGAGAAAGGAGGTGTGTGATGGGCTGTTGCACTTTGAACAGCCTGATCAGAACAAAGAAAGGAGGTGGTGTGTGTGTGCGGGGTGTTGCTTGCACTTTGAGCAGCCTGATCAAACAGGCAGAGAAAATGAAGCTTTACTTCAGGATGCAATACCATATTCAGATTTTAGCCACCAACAGAGCTATGAAGCACATATACAGTGGCACAGCTCTGTGGTTCCTCGGTACTAACTGAAAAAGATCTACTACTACTGGTACTACTTTGCATAAAACCCTCAGTATCTATCTGTCAGTGACCACCAGAGACAGACTACATGACACTTTCACCAATAAACAACTGCATCTGAATACAAGTATCATGAGATTTAGACACCCTCACATTATAATATCAACAGAAAAAGTTGCTGTAGTAACAAAAACCAAATTAGTACTAACATAAAAGTGAGGGAAGTAGCTGAGCCGGCCAACAATCTTTAGGACAAGGGTTCAAGCCTAGGTAATATAACTATTTATTTTATCTTTCATGAAAACTCAACTTACATACTGTGCAGCTTTAAGTTGAATCTGGGAAAAAGAAAAACCCGTTTCTTTTGTTCATTGACATAACAACATGCACATCTTCGTGTTTCAATACAGATTGTTATTGATACTTATTTGTTCATCATTGATCAAGTGTCTTCTCCTCAATCAGAAATGATCCACTAGTATTGAAACACTTGTATGATTAACCCTTCCTTTGGCTACACCTTCTGACCCTGTCAAGGCCATGTTCTGCCATTCAGCTGTTTGACCTAAAACAGATCAATATTTACAAATAAATGAATTGGAAGGAAAAGTAAAAATAAATACTCATCATCATATAAATAAAATAAACTTATATTGAAAATAAATACTACACATCAATAAACTAGTTTTACCAATATATGATTTCACTGATATAGCAATTCTTCATCAATAAACTAGTTTTACCAATATATGATTTCACTGATATAGCAATTCTTCTCCATGGAACATATCAATCTCAACTATTAATGATCATCAATTGATATTCTGTGTCATCTTTCTTATGTCCACACAACAGGACTTATGTTACCCACACAACAGGACTGATGTTACCCACACTGATGCACAGGTGGGCTGATGTTACCCACACAGCAGGACTGATGTTACCCACACAGCAGGACTGATGTTACCCTTGTTGTTACCCACACAGCAGGACTGATGTTACCCACACAGCAGGACTGATGTTACCCACACAGCAGGGCTGATGTTATCCACACAGCAGGACTGTTGTTACCCACACAGCAGGGCTGATGTTACCCACACAGCAGGACTGATGTTATCCTTGTTGAACAGCTCAATCTTATTTTCTGTATGTTATACCCTTGAAGCCTAAGGCATCAACAAATTTCCTCCAACCAGATCTGTCTTGAGCAAGACAGCTTAGTTCATTCCAAGTCTTTCTCATCTCTTCTCTTTCTCTGTCTGTAGTTCATCTCCATGCCTCTCTAGGTCGCCCCCTACCTCTCTTGCCTCCTGGATTCCGTCTTAAAGCCACTTGTGGGTATCTTCTTTGTATTTGTTCTTTACGACCAATTTTAATCACTCTCTTTGTGATATGTTTGATCTTTACCAAGAACATGTATACATTGAACATTGGTTTGGTAGGCCCCTAAACGTATAGACTTTTACACATGCATCCGATTTCAGCCAAACCTCCTTAGTCGCCTCTACGACATGCATGGCAGGTAACAGTGGTTTACTCCCCAAATTTGGGCTCCGGTAACTACTCGGGCGAGTGGGTATCTAATCTTCTGCATTCTGAATCCCAATCACTTCAATCTCCTACATTTTATTTCCTTGTTAATGCCTGTGCGCTGGGTGATTTTAGCATTTGGTATTCTCTGGTCCCAGCAAATTAGGATAATTCTTCTGATACATCGTCCCTCAAAGCCTCTTATGCGACTGTCTTTATACTTGTTTTTCATGTCGCTTTTCTCACACATACTCTTGTTAACTCTTGTATGTTAAGCAATGTCGTTTTTTGACACGATCCAACCAGCCATTACTACATTTCCAGTCTGTCTGGCCTCCAAGACGTGCAAATTCCTCTGCTTTTGCAATAATTAATGGCCCATTTACAGGTACATTTGCCGACCTAAGCACAGCGAACCATTTTAAAAGGGCAGTATCAACAAAATCACATGTGGCTGTTCTAGCTCGCTGTCTGTCACTGTTGATTTGACATAAATCACATGTTGCTGTTCTAGCTCGCTGTCTGTCACTGTTGATTTGACATAAATCACATGTGGCTGTTCTAGCTCGCTGTCTGTCACTGTTGATTTGACATAAATCACATGTGGCTGTTCTAGCTCGCTGTCTGTCACTTTTGATTTGACATTTGAAAAACAACTTTCTGTACCAGTCTTTATGTTTTAAAATTCCGAAAGCGTCGATTTTGGAATAGCATATTCTCTAGCTATATCCACTTTCTTCTTACCACTATGCTCAAGCTCTTCCAATAGCATATTCTCTAGCTATATCCACTTTCTTCTTACCACTATGCTCAAGCTCTTCCAATAGCATATTCTCTAGCTATATCCACTTTCTTCTTACCATTATGCTCAAGCTCTTCCAATAGCATATTCTCTAGCTATATCCACTTTTTCTACCACTATGCTCAAGCCTTCCAATAGCACTATTCTTAGCTATATCCATCTTCTTCTACCACTATGTCACTTCTTCTAAATAGCATGTTCTCTAGCTATATCCACTTTCTTCTTACCACTATGCTCAGCCTTCCATAGCATATTCTCAGCTATATCCACTTTCTCTACCACTATGCTAGCCTTCAAAGCAATTCTCTAGCTATATCCACTTTTTCTTACACATGCTCAAGCTCTTCCAATAGCATATTCTCTAGCTATATCCACTTTCTTCTTACCACTATGCTCAAGCTCTTCCAATAGCATATTCTCTAGCTATATCCACTTTCTTCTTACCACTATGCTCAAGCTCTTCCAATAGCATATTCTCTAGCTATATCCACTTTCTTCTTACCATTATGCTCAAGCTCTTCCAATAGCTCAATTTTTTTTTAAAGTTAAAGTAGTAAGCTTTCGACCGCCAGCCGCCATTGTTGATATGTAGGATACATCGCGCGGATGTCGTATGTGCGAGATTTCACGTGAAATTATTCTTTTATTAAACAATTAAAAAATGTTTGTGTGATAATGACAGTTCGACTTAAACGTTAACAAGTATAAGTAGGTTTTCCTTTTTAGGTTAGACTAATCCAAATATTCGAGTTAACCGAATTCGACTTAACCGGACTTTTAATACAATGATAAAGAAGGAAAATGGCCGGGACTAAACCGATCGTATCGACTTAAGCGAAATTCATCTTATCAGAGTTTGACTTAAGTGGGTTCGACTGTACACAAATTATGACATTTAATGGAAGAAAAAACCACACAAACCAGAAGGAGATTCACTAGATTTCAATGCAAATGACCAGCTATCTGGGTTAGCAGAAGCACAATGTGGTAACCTCAACTCAACAGGTTTCAAGAATGTGGTTCCATGAGGCCCACACATCACTAGTGGGCTAAGCAATGTTTCTCCTATTCATTCAAATAAAAAATAATTAATAAATACAGAAGAAAGAGACGCTTGTATGCATCTACAATATAACATACATTTATTTCACACAACAAACCACAGAGATTATCACCAAGTGTGCTGCAATGCACTGTGTTTTACTTCAAACACCCGCACTGTTCATTTACACAGCAAAGGTAGCCAAAATCTTTCCATCTGGACTGTGTTAGACATTGAATTTTGCTGATGACATTCTATTATACTGAACTGGATGAGACAGACAAGAAATGATCCAAGACATTCAAAAGACATTTCATGACATTTTGTGTTGGTGTAGAGTTTCTTGCAGACGACCAAAGTTTAATCTATGAAGATGAAGATCAGCTACAACATCACATGAATTCATTGCTAATAGCATGTAGAAAGTACAACATGAAAATCAACAAACAAAAGACCAGACCAAGACCATGAAAATCAGCAGAACACCAAGCCAAGCAAACATACAAATAGATAACACCAGAGTAAAGCAAGTTTCTGAGTTCAAATATTTAGGCAGCATTTTCACAGATTACGGAAAACTCGATAGAGAAATAGAGACAAGGTGTCAAAAGCAAATGCAGTGACCTACCAGCTGGCACCATTACTACAACACCCAAAGATCAAGATGGAAGTGAAAAGACAGATGATAAAAAGTATTTTCCTACCAACACTTTGTTACCAGTGCCAAACTTGGTCTCTTACAGCAACACATCACAGAAAGCTCACCATATGTAAATGAAATGCTTGGAAAGCAGTGGAGTCACCAAGAAAGACAGACTACGAAATTAGAACATCAGAAGTAGAGTGGGCATAGCTTCATCCACCAAATACATCGAAAAACAACAAATGCAGTAGTTTGGACATTTAATGAGAATGAAATACAACCAACCACCAATAACAGCATACAATAAAAAGAGATCGGGTAATAAAGCTAAGGGAAGACCAAGAAAAGATGGATAGACAATATCAAGACCACACTACATAAATACGGATACAACACAACAAGGGCGACTCATCTAGCCCTAGAACGCAAATTAAAGCTCCCATCCCTACGCTAACGGCAAGAGTGGACAGCCAACTACATCTACCACCTGGGAATAGACAATAGTAGAGTTTCTAACTCTCAGGTCAGTCTGGGGATAGTGTGCATGTTTTATTGCACTTGGAACAACTCCATAGACAAATCTGACTTACTCGTAGTAATCTGTGATGGGTGGGATGTTGACCGATGTGATGGGCTGTTCTATCCTGCGTCTGATAGCTGATCATGTCGCCTATCTTACAAACATCACCATGATGCATGCATAGTCTCACAGCTCTCAAAGTTATGCTAGTCGCACACCTCAAGCAGCAACTGCTTGTCCACATCTTGCTCCATCAAATGGAATGTGTCCAGAATGAAGACATACATAGAGTCCTTGACTGCACTAAAAATACTTCCACTGTGAAGATGAAATATAAAGTTGACCTCTTGCTACTATGTTCCGATCAAACTATCTTTCAAATCAAAGCCTATATACATATTGGTTCAGACCAGAGATACGCTACACAAGAGTGCTAATGACACTAAGTGTGTGAGAATAAAGTGTGGGATGTTGTGGATGACCCAAGCTAAAAGAACGATCAGCCAGGAGACCTCACTTGCAACCCTACCCATGAGGGCAAGAATGTAGCAAGAACATAGTAGCAAGGCAAACGTCCACACACAACATCATAATTACTCTTGGATGCTAATGTAGAGATTAGGGAAACATGAAAGCTGAACTCACAATTAATCATCTGATAGCAGAGAATGGTAATAATAATGTTCATGTAGATATGTATTGGTCTGTGCATTCTGGTCAGAAATCAGGCTAGATTTTTTTGCAACTAGTTTGTCTAAGCTAGTGTCGTTGTCGAGTGAAATGGAGCATACAAATCAATTACTTTAAGAATAGGTGGAGGTTGAGGCTGATACTGCTGTCCTCCAATGGATCTCTAAGACTTTATTTACTGGTGTAAGACTCTCAGCCAAAGCTCTGAAAGGTTAAAAACAGCAGGTTAAGTGAATGTCTATCCAGGTTACCTTTGGGGTGGTTAGTGTTTCTGGACATGCAGTTACTGTGAAAGCAGACAGTCTTGCAGTAACAACAAAGATCATTGGGAGCTGAAGATTGATAAGGGGGACATCCTTTGGTTGCCTAACAAATCCTGTTGCATGGAGATACATGGAGATGTTGAATCTATCCAGTGTTTTAAGAAGTTTAGAATAACATATTGTATGAGGACTGAACGCATGAAAGGAATGTGTTGATTCAGCAAATCACATTAACCATCAGCATGATTACCCTTGGACATCTGCTGAGGAAGATAGATAACATGGGTTTGCCTGGAGTGTTATGACATCTGTTCAGTAAATAATAACAAATAATAACTGTTACTGAAATCAAATATTTGTGAAATTGAATTTTGTCAACTATGGGAGTGTCATTTTGTTTCATCTGAACTTGTAGTTATGTTTCACTTATGACAAAACTGGTTAGATTTTATGTCGCTGCATGCAGGAAGCTTCGTAATAGGAGCTCAGTCCCTTTCAGCTTGTTTAAAGTGCCAGCAGCAGAGCACTTATACAGTAGCTCCTGCGACCATTCATAAATATCAAAGAAAAACAGAAAGAACTAATAGCTCACCTTTCTCTGTATCCAAGGGAGGTAACAAATTGTTGTCTCGACACACTTTGAAGTAGATTTCCTGTTCCTTGTTGTCCTCAATAGCTCCTTCTGGTACAAATATACTCACACCAGTTTCTAGATCAACCACACAAAAAGGAAAAGAAAATATGATATTAATACTGCGGATGCATATATATGCGTATATGGGCGCACACATTTGTCAAGTGTGTCAGCTGATGCATTTAATTTAATTTCGTCGTCAAATCATCACTGCACATCAAACCAATTAGTCTACAAGTGTTCCTATCTCCTCCTCAGTATATCTCTCAGCATGTGGCAACTAATGATATCAGTTCTATGTTGGTTTACTATTCTCCTTTGGTTACCAGTATAGTGTCTAGCTACACCACATTTGACTTGGTATTCTTGCAGTCTGGTTAGAGTTGTAGTCAGCACAAGGGCATTGGAATGCCTAGGTTGTGAGAGAACAGACAGGCCAACATCAAGGATACCTTTAGTTAGAGCGTTAAAAATGGATAAAGGCAATGTACTTAAGCTGTTCAGTGACAGTCTATTGAATGAGGACATCCAATTGTTCATTTAAGGATCATCTTCATCGCACATCGGACATCGCACATCGGACATGTGTATCTCAGTGTGTTTAGGCTAACAACTCTAGTTCTGTGTTGAATGATGCATCTATTTGGTTTTCTCTTGTGGTTTTCCCGTCTTGTCGCACCTATCGGTATGCACAGCTTGCGCAACCGACATAGAAAATATCCTTTATCTTCGTCGTTGAAATCTTCAGAGCGTATGTTTTCTCTGAGAGCGTTGATGATGTCGCCTTTGTCCATAGAAGACCCATTCTCAATCTTAGCATTCCCCACCAGTGCGTCTGCTCTCTCATTGCCTGCCCTTCACCCCAGCGTGACTCGGGACAAAGATGATGGTAAGTATCTGGATTGACGAGTTTTATATTAATTCCATCCACTGCCTTCGTACATAACCGGCTTCAATCTTCTGTATCATGCTCATAGAGTCGCTGAGTATGCATGCATGAGTGAATGTATGCGTCTGTAGCCACTCCAGCAATGTTGTAACCGCCATAACCTCCATAGTCATGCTTCTGGTAGTTGTCGTATATGCGCCACTTGCCTCTTTGATGACTTTTCCTTTTGCTCCAGCCGTAAAGGCCCATGCACTTTGACTGTGCCGAATAACAAAGCCATCAGTGAAGACAACAGCATCTTCCTCCGATGTGTAGTCATTTATTACTGCTTCGACTTCTGCGTTGACACGTTTAGTTAGAGCGTTAAAAATGGATAAGGGGAATGTACTTAAGTTTTTCAGTGACGGTCTATTGAATGAGGACATCCAAACTGACAATGAATCAAGCGTTGTATGAGCAGAACTGAGTACCTATGGGTCTGCCAAGAGCAATGTGATGCCTTTTCTTAACCCTCTTCTGCAATTCCTTCCATCACTTCAGTTGCTTGAGATATAGTTTATATATTCAATGTAGTCTCTTGTCACCATCTTCACAAAATTTTACCATTTTCAAAATGACATCTGGGACAGTTGCCAGTGCTATGGAGATAATACACCGCCACAGAGATCTTTCTATGTAAGAAAGAGACTGGAGCACACATAATTATTCCTCATAGTACAATGATGATCTATCATTCAATCAATTTATAAAGTTAATTATACTAACTGATCTTTCCTTCAATTTATCAAACAAATCACTGACCTAAACTAAATAGTTCACTCACCTGGAGATTCGAGGAGACCACCTTTAGAGGTAAATATTCCTTTAGCTGTTGCTATTATTGTATGCTTATCATCTGTGCTATCTGTGACATTTTGTTTCTGAGGCCTGTGATCAGACAAGATATACAAATATTTATAATAATATAATAATAAAGTCCATAACCCGTTAGGGTAGTAGGGGTGCCACTGTGGAGACATCAGCACAAAAAACATGCCTTGAGTCTGTCTTCAACTCTTCGAGCAAGTGTGGAGAAACTCTGTCCTGACCAGCTCTTGATGTTGTCAAACCAGGATTTTCTTTGCCCTCCTTTCTTTCTGCCACCCTCAACTGTTCATTGTAGGATAATCTTGGAAAGTGAGCCATCTCATCACATGCCCGAACCACGCAAGTTTACGCCTTTTCACGATTGTCAAGAGTGACACTTGTCAACATGCAAGGTTGATTATTTGGTCTCTGAAAATAGATGAACATTGCAAGATGAAACAAAATCTATGAACAAATATTTATAATCTCAGTGAACATGTAACTGTTTATTGTCTAAGATGAAATAAATATTTATAATCTCAGTGAACATGTAACTGTTTATTGTCTAAGATGAAATAAATGAACTGAATTCATTTTGCTTGTTTTTCTGTTGGTCTGTAAAAATGCTTTTATGTTAGTGAAGTTTACAGTGCAACACATTTGTTTTTAGAACAGTATATTTGGGACCAGAGATCCTATTCAATCTCATCATGGTGATACTGAAAACAGGTTAAATCTTTTCAGTCTGGCAAAGTGAACTGGCAGATTAAATGGAGCAGCTACCTCAAAAAGATGATGTAGTTGTTCAACGCGCCCCAGACAGTGGTGACACAGCAAGTCACAGACTTAGCGTGAGAGCTTGGTAGAAGTTAAGGTAATGTGACCTTTGACATGTGCCAGGTTGACTTTGGCAACAAGGTTGATGCTCTTAAGCTCCCCACTTTCTAATGATTATTTCCTGACAGGAAAAGAATATGAAACAATACTGCATGTGATATCTGTCCCAAGCGGGTGTGATATCCGTTCCAAGCGACTGTGAAATCTGTCCCAAGCGGCTGTGATATCTGTCCCAAGCGGCTGTGATATCTGTCCAAAGTGGCTGATATCTGTCCCAAGCGGCTGTGATATCTGTCCCAAGCAACTGTAGAGGTGATTCTGCACCTAGTGCACTTTTCCAGATAAAACAGCTTAGTGTCTGGGACTGATGCTGCTGTGATTTCCAGATAAAACAGCTTAGTGTCTGGGACTGATGCTGCTGTGATTTCCAGATAAAACAGCTTAGTGTCTGGGACTGATGCTGCTGTGATTTCCAGATAAAACAGCTTAGTGTCTGGGACTGATGCTGCTGTGTTTTTCCAGATAAAACAGCTTAGTGTCTGGGACTGATGCTGCTGTGATTTTCAGATAAAACAGCTTAGTGTCTGGGACTGATGCTGCTGTTATTTCCAGATAAAACAGTTTCATGTCCGGGACTGATGCTGCTGTGATTTCACTAAATGATCTTTAATCTAGGTTGTGCAAAAGCATACCTGGTTTGTTGCTAACCAGATGCAGGCAGCCTACTTTCCATTGACTGTGGTCATGATTACTAGACTAGAGAACTTCCACAGAAGATATAGTAAATGACTAGCTGAGATCTGCTACTACTGCTGATCTTGGTAGTTGCTAGCTAGACACATGTTCAGGGTTAGCAAGTCTAATCTATACCAAGGAAGTCTTACATAATTGTAGAATAAGATTCCTGGGACATTGTTGCCATCTCATTCCCTGATGTGTCTCTTCAGGCATTCAGCTCTGAACCTCTTTGCAATACATTTCTTCTTTCTTGATATGATATTGCAATAACAGATGTATCCCAGCTATATTCTGATGACCATTTAATTAAGCTTATTTTTAAGAAGAGTATTTTCTTCTTGCTTTCTTCTGTCTTATCATAAATTCTGTAGATAATTTTCAAGGTTTCTCCTTGATTTCCCAACCGTGACAGCTAGAGCATGTGCGTATCTCAAAATATGAGGGCGAGTCAATAAATAAGTCAAAAAGTTCTGTGGGATGACAAGTAAATGTAGCTGGTGTATTTTAAAGGTGTCATTAAGTGACAGTAACATCGAACTTTATATTCCTGTTCATCTGGTGGCGCTAGGCGTCTCATGCGCAGCACATAAATAAAATGGTGACTCTACTTACGGAGTGTACCACCAAAGAGCAACATGCTGTTGTGTGTTTTTTGTGGGCAAAGAACTTCCTGCAAAGGACACTCATAAGGAAATGCTTACTGTTTACGCTGACAAATGTTTGTCCCGTAAAGCGGTGCACAGCTGGGTAGAAAATTTTTCTCAAGGATGCTCTAAAATTGTTGATGAAATCCAATCTGGTCATCCTATTGAGATTACAACAGAAGCATCCGTGCAGCGGGTGGAGGAGATGATTACAGATGAGTAACGATAGGCTCTTTAACATCTGCAATAGGGTGCTTACATGGTTCAGCATAATGCATGATCGATTGAAATTTAAAAAAATGGGCTCAATGTGGGTACCCAGACAATTGAAGACGGAACACAAAATGAACCAATTTGACCTGTCCTAGCATCATCTCTGTCGATACGAAGATGAAGGAGAAGACATGCTGAACAGGATTGTTAATGGGGACGAATAACAGGTGTACCACTACCAGCCCAAATCAAAGCATGCTTCAATGCAGTGGAAACATCCTTCTTCTCCTTGTGTACAAACACCCAAGGTTATGCCATCAGCAGAGAAGGTTATGCTGACGGTGTTCTGGGATTGTAAAAGGGTCTTTTAACCAATTTCAAGAACAAAGGTGACAATGTGAATTCTGAATCATACTGTGAAGTTCTATCGATGCTTCATGATGCAATTCAAAGAAAACATTTGCCCAAAGGGATTACATGGGCCCAAATTTGGGATGTAAAGAATAGAACCACTGTTACCTGCCATGCATGTCGTAAGAGGCGACTAAGGATGTTTGGCTGAAATCGGATGCACATGTCCTAAACATGTAGAAGTCTATATGTTTAGGGGCCTACCAAACCAATGTGTAACGTATACACGTTCTTGGCAAAGATCAAACATATCACAAAGAGTGATTAAAATTGGTCGAAAGAACGAACGCAAAGAAGAAGAAGAAGAAAGAAAACGTCCAGGACTGCTGACTAGAGGAGTGTTGCTTCTCATGACAATGCCATACCACATACGGCTCAATTAACTCAGGAAAAAATTAACCAACTAAGGTGGGAAATGTTGGAACATCCACCTTACAGTCCAGACTTAGCCCCTAGCGATTTCCCCCTTTTTGGTCCACTGAAAACCCACCTTGGTTGGAGACATTTCGTGAATGATGCCAAAGTTGAATGTGAAGTAAAACGTGGTTTAGAAAACAGAGCATGCAGTTCTATGCAGCCGGTTTGGGAGGATTAATAAAACGATGGGATAAGTGCATCAATGTTGGTGGAAACTATGTTAAGAAATAAAGGGACAATGTATGTATAAAAATAAACTGGTTTCAAGCTGTTATTATATTTAGTTATTTTTCTACAGCCATTTGCGACTTACTTATTGACTTCCCCTCGTAAGTGCTAAAAAGAATCATCCTCTGCAAGAGGTGCTCAGTATTAGAAATAGGAGTAGGTTAAAGTGGGGCAAATCATGGGTTGGCTGTGCTGCAAACACTGTTCAGCTGTTATGTGGACACGCAAATATTGACTCTCTGGGACAAATGGACATCAGTGACCTCATTATTCGTGAACGCATTTTCAACCATCATCAAATTCGACAAAGGGTGCAGAGAGATGAATCCCGTGGTGGTGAATGCAGATGTCAGGGCCACCATTTATGAAAACTGTAGTGACGGTGATGGGATCTACATGGATGGATCAGTAGTTCATCACCTTTTTCTTCTTTGACAATCAACTTCTGCTATGAGACTACTCCAGTATGTGTCATAAACAGGGTGGTGTGCTTGAGGTCTTCACTGGTCCCCCATAGTTTATTTTGTAGGGTCGTTTCTGTTGGTCAGATTTCCCTTCTCACACTGCTCAGGCTGGAGTGGTCTTGTAGAAGTTCACCACTAAACATTCGCATGGGCCTACTCTGCCAGCTAATATGGCAGAAAGATCAAGGAGGCCAGTGGTGTATTTAGTATGACAAGTAGAATGACAATGGAAGTACTGGCGGTGACCATGTCCCTACAATGACTTGACTCACAAAACTACACTCATGCATGCATTCTGAGTGATTCATTATGATCCTGAAGGTAGAGGCTGGTTCGGTATGCAGATAATAGACTGAATCCATACCATGATAAACAATTAGCAGAATTACATTAAACTTCATTTTGGGGCATATGGGTGTCTATGGCAATTAGAGAGAGAGAGGACAGGCTGGCTGGCTCTGCCACCATAGCATGCATCAGCCATTGGATAGATCTGACATTCTGAGCACCCTCATGGAGCGGAGCCGCAAAGAGGACTTTCATCTAAACCAATCCACGCCAACAATCGAGTGCAAGAACTTGCATTGAAGATTGGAGTGGTCAGAAAATAGCAGCACAACAGGCGTATGAGTAGGTTCATCAATCAACATTCAACTGGTACGGTTAGTCGCTGGACACTGTTGAGATATTGAAGGAGATTGCAACCCAAATGGACATGTCCAGAGTGCAATGAAGTTATTCCAAACTGAACCTACTGCTGCTTGCTGTAGTAGTATATGTGTCCTGTTGACTTTATTATATCGGTCTATTTAACAAATATAAATAATAATGACCCTTGTCTATTTCGTAATCTAAAGTGAAAACATTCATTGCATGCAGGTGGGTGGGTGTGCATGTGGAAGACAGAAGATAAATGGAAAGGAAGGAAAGTTATTGGATACTGAACCAACCACATAGAACTATAGGCAGATTCTCATTTGTGCTCAGTCCACTCAGAAGATGATCAAGAACATGCATACTACTACTGCTGGCACTTGTGGTTTGCTCTAGTTAAGGGCTTTCCAGACGTCAGATATAATTGTGCTACAATATATCTAAGATTTACATCATCTATTACATCATCTATTATATCATCTATTATATCATCTGTTATATCATCTAAGATATATTCAAGTAGTAGCATTTCCCTTGTAGAACATCAAATTCATCACATCCCGCCTGAAAAGCTGTCTCTTGCAAGTTCTCCTGCCTCTTCCAGTGTCATGTTCAAGGTTTCTTTGATGTCCTGCTGCCACCTTCGCCTTGGTCGTCCCCAGCCTCATTTTCCAGGAACCATGTCTTCCATTACCTTTCTCTCCAGACCACTGTGGCATTTAATGTGGCCAAAATATTTCATCTTCCGGGACATGATGTTATTTATGAGCCAATGCTCCTTGATATTCAGGCCTTGAAGGATGTCTTTGTTTCTTCTCTTCTCTGTCCAGGATGTTCTAAGAACTTTTCACCTTGTTTCAAAAGCTGCAATTTTATTTTTTTAATGTTTGTGTCTGGTCCACGATTCACATCTAAGATATATATGTTTCCAATATCAATTTTTCAATGTTGTTATATACTGTTAGTTTTATATCTCTAGAATTGAAATCCATAAAGAGTTGTGATTTAAAAAAAACTTTGAAATTGATTTTGAAAACACCATACCCTCTAAATAAATGTAATGTGTTGTTAGAGGAAATGTCTAGTATCAGGTTTGTTTGGTACATAGTGATAAGAAACTATATTACATCAAACTCATCGAGTTATATATCGTTGTCAAGTTTATCCAAAGTACTGAGATTTCATATCTATTCAACTTCGCTACAATTAACTTCAACTTAATATTCATGTTTTTGAAACATGTCCAAAAATGTTAACTCGTCTGTTTCATTGGTTGAATACTTGGCTTTAATTGGCTTAAATTTTCATCCAATTTTCATCCAATTAGGAAGTGTTCTTTCTCAGAACCTCAGTAACCCGTCGAGATATAAAATTTGGCAAACACATATATCTATCAATATTGTTGATAATTAGGCTATAGAAATACAAGTTTTGACAAATATATTTTTAAACACTATATTTTTAGCAACTAGAAGTTTCTATTTTTCAGTAAATATTGTGTACTTCTTATTTGTTGCATGTCTATTGCACAGTTATAAGTTATGTAAGCATTTCAAAAGCATTAAAAATACTAATATTATCTAGTTTTGAATATTTTGAGACATTACGACAGTGTTTATAATCCAACATGGCCACCATTTCCATGGCAACCTGATAGGTAATTAATGTAAATATTTCATAATATTTAATCTCAGAGCACCTTGGTACCACCTGATAAATATTATCACACTTGGCTGCAAAATAAGGAAGTTAGCAACCATTTGTCCTGCCACCCCTTTAGCCCACTTCCCATTTGGTCCAGTCCTACTCATTGGTTATTGGTTATTGGTTACTAAACTGACGGCATTGCACTCCGGGCAAACCCATAGGTGCTCAGTCTCCCCAACAGATATCGAAGAGTATGCATACTGATGGTTCCTGTGGCTTGCTGATTAAACACACCTCTCACTCTGCCTCTCAGGCATCCAGTTCGACTTGAACAAAGGGTAATTCCAAACTGCTTAAATCGCTTGATCGATTCAACATCGACTTTAGTGTCCTCATCCAACAGAGAGTCTCGAAGAGACCGAAGAATATCCCCTTATCCATCTTCAACTCCCCAACAATCGATGCTGTTGATGCAAGCCTGTCCGCTCTCTCATTACCGTAAACACCCGCATGCCCAGGACAGTATATCCACGTAAGCCGCTGGAGGTTAGAAACTTCTATAGACGACATCCACTCATCGAAACCTGCCCTTCTGGATCTTGTGAAGCATCGACTGAGAGTCAGATACAACAACTGCCCCAGTAAATGAAGTCCCAGAAATCCAATGGAGGGCAGCAGTAACGCCTCAACCTCCATCCTCATACTAGAAGTAGTTGTCCTGTATGCCCCACTTCGCTCTGCAACAACCATACCATGCGCATTAGCCAAGAAACCCCAGCCGGATTCTCACCACGTTGAACCGACCCATCGGTATATACAACAACATCATCATCCCTTGCATTATCTTCTATCAGCTGCTTAACTGCGAGATCAGCCTCATGTTGCCCCAATCTCTACATTCTCTTCCAAGAGTAATGATAACGTTGAGATAGTTCATCATGCTTCCATCTGTTGGGATCCATTCTTCCCCTTTTTGTAGAGTCGCAACCGTAGTCACCTGGCCAATCGTTCTCTCAGCCTGGGCCATCCACGACATGCCACGCTTGATTCTCGTGCCCTTAACATCATTAGTGTTCCTGTGAAGTGGATGTCTCTTATCCGAAGTAACCCGGATATATGCCTTGGTTTGGGCGATTGCATGACGGGAGCGTAGTGACAGAAGGCCAAGCATATATCTCATCTTCACAATGGGGTATCTCTAGTGCAGCCCAGAACTATACGCATACCTTCATTCTGAACCGCTCAAGTCGTTCACATTGTGATCTTGATATCGTAAGAATTCCGAGTCCGTAATCTACCACTGACATTACCAGTCGATCGAACAAAAGGGCAAGTAGTCGCTGCTCAAGGTGTCGGCCACCATAACTTTGAGAGCCGCAAGACCACGCTTGCACCGTTGTATCGTCTGTTCAATATGAGTCCTACTCATGAAATGAGTGATTCAAATTCCATTCAATGTCAGTATATCTACATCATTAATTACATAGCAATGGGAGAATGAGCATTAGAGATCAGTACCAGGTTCATGACACCATCGTATCATGTCTATTTCCGTTGTGTTTTCCTACTCTTTCAATTGAGTGTTGACATTACCTGCTATGACCCACTTTGTATGTAGGGAACAACCCACAGTTCTATAAAAAAATCCACTTGTCTGCATCAGGGAGTTGGTTCACGTGGACATACACATGACTCGTCAAAACTGATTATAAATTATTTCTGAAATGCCTTGAAATTCTATTTGTATATGCATTAGTTTTCTTTAGTCGTCGGATCATCACAGCGAACCAATTAGTCCATAAGTGCTCCGATCTCCTCCTCAGTATGTCTCATCGTGTTGCGACTAACGACACCAGTACTTTGTTGGTTTACTATTCTTCTTTGGCTACAAGCATAGTGCTCTTGTCTAGCTACACCACACTTGGCTTGGAATTCTTACAGCCCGGTTAGTGTTGTATATCATCATCATCAAGGTACGTATCCTTTATAGGACGTTGCTCTCTTTGCAGCACATCTGAAATTCACTCTGTCTCTTGCCAGTTCACCCACTTCCGATGGTCATGTTCATGGTTTCTTTAATATCTTGTAGCCATCTTCATCTTGGTCTGCGTCCTGGGACCCTGCCCTCTAGTATTGTTCTTTCCAGGCCATCGTGACGCTTTATGTGACCAAAGTATGTAATTTTTCTGTATAGTATAGTGTTGTACATTCACCACTATTACTTGAATCATGTACACGTCCAATCTCCCTTAGGGAATTTATAATATCAGCCTGTTCCATTGCTTGCCAGCTTTTACAGCAGCCATATCTGCAAGCCTATCGGCGGGTTCATTTCCTCTTACACATGCATGCCCTGGCACAAAAATAAAATTGATTTTTGTCAGCCTAGACCCCAACGACTCCAACCATTGTCTCCAAGCCCAGCCTCTTTCAATCTTCCTGAGCATACTCATTGAGTTACTGAGAAAACATGCAAGGATAAAAGTCTGTGATTCCAGTCAGACCATTGCTTTAGTTACTGCCATAATTGCCATAGTGAGACTGCTTGTAGTCATTACTGTCTTCCCATACATTATATATGCATTAATGTCAGGGGAATTAATAAGAGTATTTAAGTGGAACACATTCTCAGGATATATATGGGGAAAATAATTGTCTCTTCTTGTTGTATATACTGTGTTGTATCTTACCAACTGCATATGTCCACACTTGAGGATGTAACCTCACATGAACTGGTGTCCTGCTGAGAATGCCCTTTATCATCATCTTTAATAACATGTGTGGGGGTTTGGTTGCTCTTATCTTTGGTCACAGGGAGAGGATGGGCTATTTTAGCAGGTGTTGATAAGGCACATGGACCACTTGTTGGTGGTAGTGGGGCAACTGTTTTCTTTAATAATTTCATCTGATTGTTTATCTCTGTCAGTTTTGGAGTTGGTGGCAGTGGTAGATAAGACAAGAGTGAAGGGGGCAAATTCGGCGGGGGAGGAAATTTTATGTTTGGTGACTTGCGCCAGAATTTTCTCTCTTCATCAGACTTTAAACTGTCTTTTCTCCTAGGAAGATTAGTATCTACATCAGATTCTACAAATACATGGAGAGCAGGCGGAGCAGGTGGAATAGTGGTTCCTGAGACTGGGTCACATTTGGTAGGGAACTTTGCAGTGTAGATCTTGTTAGGTCGGTCAAATTTGGTAGGGAACTTTGCTGTGCAGATCTTGTTATGGCTGATGATAAGAGGTTTTCTACCAGCATCAAATAGGCAGAGAAAGCAAACAAGAAGAAAACATTAAATATATCAGTGTCACAGCAACTCACATCATGAAGACAATCTGTACATTTGATAACTTAGATAACTTGAACATTTGATAACTTAGATAACTTGAACATTTGATAACTTAGATAACTTGAACATTTTATAACTTAGATAACTTGAACATTTATAACTAGATAACTTGAACATTTTATAACTTAGATAACTTGAACATTTTATAACAGATAACTTGAACATTTTATAACTTAGATAACTTGAACATTTTATAACAACACAATATTCTGACCAAGACTTAGTTAACTGAAAATTTGATTGGCTATTGAGCAAAGCTCATAGTGGACAGACCCAGATATGTGCAGTTTCCCCCAGCAGATGTCAACATGATGTGCATGCTAATGATTATTTCTGTTACTGACTGGTTAAAAATAGGTTGCCAGCTCTTAAGTTCTTTAAATCTTCTTCTCTTCCACCATTTGCTTCTTTATAGAAAAGTATGGGGGGAGATGTAGTGATCTAGTGTGTGCTTGTTCTAATGCACTTTGTAAGCTGTTATTAATTTTCATAAGGCTGTTCTTGATGCCGCTCTCGATCTTTGCGTAGTCTTCCTCTTGCCCTGTACTCGTTATACTTTTCAGTGTTGCTCTCTGTGGTAAATCACATTTTATATATATATATATGTCATTAATTGTCATGTTCCTATCTGCCAATCTCAGGACAGTGGATTCAAGAATGACACTCATGTAATATAATTGTCATGTTCCTATCTGCCAAACAAAACATGTAATCACAAAGTACTGTAGTTTTACAAATTACAAAACAATGACAAAATACAGCAACGTTTCGACCAACAAGGCCTTTATCAAGCAAACGAACAACAGGAGTGACAAATTTTTAAAAACATATGGATGACTACATACAAACGTTTCTAATGAAAATCTGGGAATAAAAACAAATCACTAAATAAATGTAACACAAAAACACACATAAAAACTAGAAATAGAACGGAAGAGAAACAATGAAAAATCTAGTAAATATATAACTTGAATACATGCAACATATGCCCATATAGATTACAAGGCATGAGAAGAGAAAGTATTGAGAAACATAGGAATGTAATACGTTGAGCCCACATGGTCGCAAGGTACCATACAACAAAATCAACCGATTCTCCAGAGCAAATCGACTGCGATCATCCGAGGAACATGTGCTTTAAAGCTCTCCAGTTCTTTCTCAATAGGAGAACTAATCCACTTGTGTCAACTTCTGCTCTCCTTCCTCTTGCGGAACTAGTTCTCACTCTCAACTCCTTTCAGTTTAATGACCAATTCTTTGAGCAGATCAGTGGGGTCACCATGGGTACTAAAATGGGACCTAGTTATGCATGTCTGTTCATGGGGTATCTTGAATACCTCGTATGGACTACATATGATGGCCCCTTCCGTCTGTCTATCACAGATACATTGATGACTGTATTGGCATTACTGATATGCCTGAAGCCGATTTGAAACGCTTCATAAATTTCATTAATGTTTTCAACCCTTCTATTCGCTTTACTTCTCACATCTCCACTTCTTGTGTCAACTTTCTTGACATTACTATCACCATATACCCATCCACTATCACTACATCAGTATATTACAAGTCTACTGATGCACATAGTTTCTCCTTTATACTTCTTCCCATCCCCAGGCTTGTCGTGACTTTTGCCATTCTCACAGCTCTTGCGCCTTCGCGCTTTGTAGCGAGGACGATGATTTTCTTGAGAGAACTCGCGAGATGCTTGATTTCTTCCGCAGGTGCCTGCCTATACACGGAGAAGGTGCTTCTATCTGCTAGGCATCGAGTTCAGAAAATAACTCGAAAGCAAGCCCTTACCAGCCAGCATAGGACTACTAACTCTGACAGAGTAAAACTTATCTTAACTTTCCACCCCCATAGTTCACTGGTGAAAAATGTTTTATTCCATCATCTGTCTATCCTTAAGTCAGATCCTGAAACCCGTTCAGTCTTCCCCAACTATCCTTTGGTGACTTACAGACGGGACAGAAGTCTTAAGGATATGTTGGTACACAGTCACCTTAAGTCCAATATCCAGAGTCATTTTGGCACTGTCCAGTATGGCCGTCGGCATTGCAACACGTGTGCTTACGTGATACAGACGCGTACTGTATCTTTTCCTTTAGCCATGTTTATTATTGACGATGGTTTCACATGCGAGTCCCATAATCGTATCTATGTTATTATCTGTAAGCGGTGTAACAAGGCTAATATCGGTGAGACAGGCAAGAGGCTCAGTGACCGATTCACCCAACACTTGCGCGACATACGCCAATGCTCTGTGACCCCAGTAGCCACCCATTTCAATGATACTGGCCATTTAGGAGCTCACGATGTCCAGGTCACAGCCATCCAATCATGTTCCTCGGATGATCGCAGTCGATTTGCTCTGGAGAATCGGTTGATTTTGTTGTATGGTACCTTGCGACCACGTGGGATCAACGTATTACATTCCTATTCTTCTTAGTACTTTCTTTTCTCATGCCTTGTTATCTATATGTGCGTATGTTGCATGTATTCAAGTTATATATTCACATAATTTTGTATTGTTTCTCTTCTATTTCTAGTTTTTATGTGTGCTTTTTGTGTTACATTTATTTCGTTATTCGGTTTTATTCCCAGATTTTCATTAGAAACGTTTGTATGTAGTCGTCCATTTGTTTTTAAAATTTGTCACTCCTGTTCGTTTGCTTGATAAAAGCCTTGTTGGTCGAAACGTTGTTGTATTTTGTCATTGTTTTTGTAATTTCTAAAACTACAGTACTTTGTGATTACGTGTTTTGTCAATCAAATAGTTTTACTGCAGTCTCATCTATATTGTGATTATCTTCCAATCTCAGGACAGTGGGTTCAAGAATGACACTCATGTTATATAATTGTCATGTTCCTATCTGCCAATCTCAGGACAGTGGATTCAAGAATGACACTCATCCCCTCATATCAAAACTTGCTATTCACAGCATGGACTAAGAGTAAGAAGTGATCATTGCAATAGTAAAAGCAGTCTCTGAGAGCCATTTAAGGACAGCAGTAGTGACCTCCATTCCCATAGTGGAAGTAGTTGCTCTGCATACAACTTGAACGTGTAGTATGTATAGTTGAACATGTAGTATATATAGTTGAACGTGTAGTATGTATAGTAAAGTAGTAGTAAGGAACCCTAATACCTTGTGTATAGGTAATACAGTAGTAAGGACCTTTTCATACCTTGACCGTCGGCACACGATAGGTGATGTGGTCAGCATCACGCCGGCCGCCTTTACTTTCCCAGAGCATGTCTGGTACCCAGTTGAGGCTGGGTCGACCTGAGAGCCATCGCGGTCGGGAAAAATTTCACGTGCACTGCGGAGTTGAACCCAGACCACCAGCCTTGAGAAGCGAGTTCACTAACAACTGCGCTACAGTGGCTCTCTTATGTATAGTAGAACCATGTTGAAAGATTGATAGCTTCAAACTCCTTCAGATACCACTATCAAGAAATGTTTGTAAAGTATTGGAAGTAATGTGGTCACATTTGAAGGAAACAAAACAGAATCAAAGAAAATGGAAGAAGACAATAATGACCTCAACCTCCATTTTCCAGCTGGAAATGCTTTACATAAAAAAATTGCACGTTTTAGAAACATCTATGTTTGTGACTTAGGTAAAATTAAGGGAAGGAGAGATCGCGGAAGACAGAGAGAGAAGATGCTGGATGGCCTGACATCATGGTTTGACACTAGATCGACCTCAGAACTGGTTACATGCACCAAACAGAGAGAGTTGTGGAGAGACATGATCGCCTACGCCGGCAGGCATGGCACTTGAGATGAGATGTTTGTGAACAGTTTTGTTAAGCAATCAAGATGAAAACATAAACACAGTTTTCTACAACTCATTAAAACTAACAATGTCTCATGTAGTACTTGACACCTTGTTCAAGAGACACAGGTACAATCTTCTCTTTCATACCAACTATACAGGTAAACAACTAACAATGTCTCATCTAGTACTTCATATCAGATCACCTTGTTCAAGAGACACAGGTACTATCTATCTACTCTCTGATACTATACAGATTGGGAAGAATTAATATCATGCTACAGTATAACTGAGTAGATCCGGTACTATAAAGGGTGGATTTCTATTTGTAAAACCTTACTAGCAACCCATCGTATAAATCTGTAATATAGCAGACAATATGCATGCGCACTCTCTGTGGTTGGAATGAAGCCACAATGAGACAATATGCATGCACTCTCTCTGTGGTTGGAATCAAGCCACAATGAGACAGTATGCAGGCACTCTCTCTGTGGTTGGAATGAAGCTACAATGAGAAAGTATGCAGGCACTCTCTCTGTGGTTGGAATGAAGCCACAATAAGAAAGTATGCATGCACTCTCTGTGGTTGGAATGAAGCTACAATGAGACAATATGCATGCACTCTCTGTGGTTGGAATGAAGCCACAATGAGACAATATGCATGCACTCTGTGGTTGGAATGAAGCCACAATGAGACAATATGCATGCACTCTCTCTAGTTGGAATGAAGCCACAATGAGACAATATGCATGCACTCTCTGTGGTTGGAATGAAGCCACAATGAGACAATATGCATGCACTCTCTGTGGTTGGAATGAAGCCACAATGAGAAAGTATGCAGGCACTCTCTGTGGATGGAATTAAGCCACAATGAGACAATATGCATGCACTCTCTGTGGTTGGAATGAAGCCACAATGAGACAGTATGCAGGCACTCTCTGTGGTTGGAATGAAGCCACAATGAGAAAGTATGCAGGCACTCTGTGGTTGGAATGAAGCCACAATGAGACAATATGCATGCACTCTGTGGTTGGAATGAAGCCACAATGAGAAAGTATGCATGCACTCTCTCTGTGGTTGGAATGAAGCCACAATGAGACAATATGCATGCACTCTCTGTGGTTGGAATGAAGCCACAATGAGACAGTATGCAGGAATTCACTCCTCTGTGGTTGAATCAGACCACACCTTGAGACAAGTTCATACACTCCTCTGTGGTTTGAATAGAACCATTTGAAAATTTGATGCTTCACTCCTTAGTACATTAGAAATGTTTGCAAGTATGGAAGTAATGGGGTCACTTTGGGAAGAATGAAGCAAATGGAAGACAATAATGACTCAACCTCTCTTAGGTTGGAATAGCTTCACATAAAAAGTATGCAGAGAAACATCTTGTGGCTTGGAAATGGAAGAGCCATAGACGAGAAAGATGCAGGCACTCATCATTGGTTTGAATGAAGACCACAAACTGAGACAACAGAGAGTTGTGGAGAATTAAGCCACTGCGAGCAGCATGGCACTCTGTGAGTTTTGGAATGAAGCATCAAGATGAAACATGACAGGTTTCACTCTTCTGTGGTATTTGAATTGAAGGGCACACAATGATCCCAATATGCAGGCAACTACTGTGTGCATGAATTAAGTCACTGAAGAGACAAGTATCATCTACTCTGTCTATACAGTTGGGAAGAATATAAGCTAAAATGATAATAGTAGATCGGTACTCTATAAAGGGTGGTTTCATTGAAATTACTAGCCCCATCGATATTGAAATAGAGATATGCAGGCACTCTCTGTGGTTGGAATGAAGCCACAATGAGACAATATGCATGCACTCTCTCTGTGGTTGGAATGAAGCCACAATCAGACAGTATGCATGCACTCTGTGGTTGGAATGAAGCTACAATGAGAAATATGCAGGCACTCTCTGTGGTTGGAATGAAGCACAATAGAAAGTATGCAGCACTCTCTGTGGTTGGAATGAAGCCACAATGAGACAATATGCATGCACTCTCTGTGGTTGGAATGAAGCCACAATGAGAAAGTATGCAGGCACTCTGTGGTTGGAATGAAGCCACAATGAGACAATATGCATGCACTCTCTCTGTGGTTGGAATGAAGCCACAATGAGAAAGTATGCATGCACTCTCTGTGTTGGAATGAAAGCCACAATGAGACAATATGCATGCACTCTCTGTGGTTGGAATGAAGCCACAATGAGACATATGCAGGCACTTTTGTGGTTGGAATGAAGCCACAATGAGACAGTATGCATGCACTCTCTGTGGTTGGAATGAAGCCACAATGAGACAGTATGCAGCACTCTCTGTGGATGGAATAAGCCACAATGAGACAGTATGCAGGCACTCTCTCTGTGGTTGGAATGAAGCCACAATCAGACAGTATGCATGCACTCTGTGGTTGGAATGAAGCCACAATGAGACAATATGCATGCACTCTCTGTGGTTGGAATGAAGCCACAATGAGAAAGTATGCATGCACTCTCTGTGGTTGGAATGAAGCCACAATGAGACAATATGCATGCACTCTCTGTGGTTGGAATGAAGCCACAATGAGAAAGTATGCAGCACTCTCTGTGGTTGGAATGAAGCCACAATGAGACAAGTATGCATCACTCTCTGTGGTTGGAATGAAGCCACAATGAGACAATATGCATGCACTCTCTGTGGTTGGAATGAAGCCACAATGAGACAGTATGCAGGCACTCTCTGTGGTTGGAATGAAGCCACAATGAGACAATATGCATGCACTTTCTGTGGTTGGAATGAAGCCACAATGAGACAGTATGCAGGCACCTCTCTGTGGAATGGAATGAAGCCAGGAATGAAGCCATAATGAGAAAGTATGCAGGCACTCTCTGTGGTTGGAATGAAGCCACAATGAGACAGTATGCATGCACTTCTGTGGTGGAATAAGCCACAATGAGAAGTATGCAGGCACTCTCTGTGGTTGGAATGAAGCCACAATGAGAAAGTATGCATGCACTCTCTGTGGTTTGGAATAAGCCATAATGAGACAGTATGCAGCACTCTCTGTGGATGGAATTAAGCCACAATGAGACATATGCATGCACTCTCTGTGGTGGAAATTTAAGCCACAATGAGAAAGTATGCAGGCACTCTCTGTGGATGGAATTAAGCCACAATGAGACAATATGCATGCACTCTCTGTGGTTGGAATGAAGCCACAATGAGACAGTATGCACCCACTCTCTGTGGTGGAATTAAGCCACAATGAGAAGTATGCAGGCACTCTAGTGGTTGGAATGAAGCCACAATGAGAAAGTATGCAGGCACTCTCTCTGTGGTTGGAATTAAGCCACAATGAGACAGTATGCATGCACTCTCTGTGGTTGGAATGAAGCCACAATGAGACAGTATGCATGCACTCTCTCTGTGGTTGGAATGAAGCCATAATGAGAAAGTATGCAGGCACTCTCTGTGGTTGAAATGAAGCCACAATGAGACAGTATGCATGCACTCTCTCTGTGGTTGGAATGAAGCCACAATGAAAGACTTTAAGAAGATTAAATAAAGCATTGAACAGTGTTTTGTTTGAAACAAATATTAAGTTGTTGAGTTCAGACTTTCAGAAAAACATAATTTAAAAAAAAGCAAACCACAAAACTATAAAATCATTAGAGTTCAAATCTCATTCTGGAATTGAAAAGAAATAGCAGGAGGTCAACATGGTGTACCTGAATTGAAAAGAAATAGCAGGTCGACATGGTGTACCTGAATTGAAAAGAAATAGCAGGTCGACATGGTGTACCTGAATTGAAAAGAAATAGCAGGTCGACATGGTGTACCTGAATTGAAAAGAAATAGCAGGTCGACATGGTGTACCTGAATTGAAAAGAAATAGCAGGAGGTCGACATGGTGTACCTTAACACACAAAAACTATCCCCACTACCTCTCCCACCAAAATACCCTTCCGATGGTCAGATTCCCAATTTTAGCACAATTAATATATATTTTTCTATCAGTATCATTAAATCATGCAGCCGCCCGAGTGGTTACTGGGGCCCAAAATGGGGTGTAAAGAACAGAACCACTATTATCTGCCACGCATGTCGTAAGAGGCGACTAAGGAGGTTGGGAATGGGGCTAGCTACCCCACGCCGTAAAAAATACTAGATGGCTACAGAACGGAGAGCGAACTGGGTAAACGCTGGCTGAAACCGGACACATTGTTAAAGGATAAGCACGAGGGCTTCAAATGGTGCTGAAGATGTGACGTAAAACACACCAATGCAAAGGCTGCATGAATCAGATTTCCACATGAAGAGAATTTATGGGGAGGTCTGGTACATCAGTCTGGGCGGTGATAGAGAGAGAGAGAGAGAGAGAGAGAGAGAGAGAGAGAGATATCTTGCAGCTATCACTTCTGCTGACAGAGACAGTACATAAATGTTGCAGCTATCACTTCTGCTGATAGAGACACTACATAAATGTTGCAGCTATCACTTCTGCTGATAGAGACAGTACATAAATGTTGCAGCTATCACTTCTGCTGACAGAGACACTACATAAATGTTGCAGCTATCACTTCTGCTGATAGAGACACTACATAAAATGCTGCTAAAAACAAAAAAATGAAAGCTTTCCACTAAAGCCAGTATTATTACAGACAAAATCTTACCTCAAAGCACTTCCAACACTGTGACTTCTGCCTGTCTGCGGTGTCTGCTTTATATTTGATTTTCGATCTTTCAAACTGGAAGACTGAAAGGAGTTAGCAGAGTGAGTTGTTCCAGAGAATGATGCTTGTTTGACTGGCTTCTTGTAGGAAGTAAAAGCACTGACTGTAGAATCAATAGAGCTGGCTGGAACATGGGGACTGGATACAAGCATGTTTGCATCTGTCCTAGAAGGGATTAACACACATATTCATTGAAATATTACAACACTTAATATATAGTACAGTTCTAGTTCTCATGTGCATAACATGGTTACTTATTAGTGAGAAAAGAATAGAAGCACTGTATATCCTACAATGTATATATGTGAGGAAAAATAATAAGAGAGGCCAGTGGGGCCTACAACAACCACAAGTAGCTTGACAATGGAGGTTCGGGGGGTTACGGAGGCGGTGAACTGGTTGGCATCTCACAATTACTCAGTGACTCCATGAGCATGATTCGTAAAGTTGAATCAGGAATGGTAAGACGCAACTGGGTGGAGGTACTGGTACAGACAATGATCAGAGAAATCACTTTTATTTTTGTCCCTGGGCACGCAGGAGTTAGGGGTAATGAACGAGCTGATAGATTGGCTGGCTTAGCTACAATATCAGAGGGAGCTGCAATGGATCGAAGTGACATTCTTCACGCATTGAGAGTCTTTCTGAACAGAGGAGTTTCAGGGCTGTGAATCCCACTCGCTGACCAGATTGAAAGAGATGGGTGTCAATATTGGTGCAGCCCGAAAAGAACGACATACTAAATATGCAAAGAGATTGATTAATCAACATCGAACTGGCGTGTTAGGTCGCTGGACGCTGCTGGATTTGCTGAGACGATCGGAGCACCTATGGACATGTCCGGAGTACTATGATGATAGTCCTCATATAACTGATAACTGATATATGTATGGCCTTTTCCGTCTTTACAGACGGTCAATTTGCAAGTGTTTTACTGTGGCAACTTCTGAGTTTTTGCTTTTTTCCCTTGTCGTTCAGCTCATACATAAGTCTCTTCTCAAAAGACTGCGCCCTTGCGTAATTTGGCTTTCCACACAACTCTGTCATCAGCTAGTTTTTCCCATGTGCTGGGACCTATAGAAAAGTTTTCATTGAGGCTTTGCAGACATCTTTATATCTGAGCAGTGGTCTGCTCTGGTGCCTCTTCTCCTCCGAAAGTTCACAGAACAACATTTGTCTTGGTATGCGACAAGTTTCCATTCTTCTCACATGCCCCAACCCATCTTAGTCATCTATATCATAATATCATATAATGTATCGTAATGTATATGATAAACTGTTATTCAGCAAAGTAGTACACACGGTTAGCAACTGTTAAATGATATCAAACCATTGGTTACAAAAACCTGAAATGTAAGAGCATTAATATATGTGTACAGCCTGTATCCAAGGAGACCAAGTACAGTTAAGTCCATTGCTACTAATTAAAATGAAATCACAATAGATTCAAATGGGGTCAAAGATAATACAACATTTTATAATACAGTAGGGGGTGTCAAGACCTCAAAGTACTAGGTTTGAACATTTGGACATAATATAATTGACAAAACACGTAATCACAAAGTACTGTAGTTTTACAAATTACAAAACAATGACAAATACAGACGTTGACCAACAAGGCCTTTATCAAGCAACGAACAACAGGAGTGACAAATTTAAAAACAAATTGACGACCAAAACAACGTTTAATGAAAATCTGGAAATAAAAACTTTCCAGATTTTGGTTTTTATTCAGATTTTCATTAGAAACGTTTCTTTTGGTCGCAATTTGTTTTTAAATTTGTCACTCCTGTTGTTCGCTTGCTTGATAAAGGCCTTGTTGGTCAAACGCTTGTATTTTGTCATTGTTTTTGTAATTTGTAAAACTACAGTACTTGTGATTACGTGTTTTGTCAATCAAATAGTTTGACTGCAGTCTCATCTATTTTGTGAGTATTTGGACATAATATGACCATTTCTCTTGTTGTCAAGCTGGTAAAAGGTGATCACGGTTTGTACTTGGGGCTAGTAACCTTATTTTCTTTTCTTTCTTTGAAATATTGTCTATATATTCAATGTTGTTGCTTGTATTAGTGTCTTTTGTAGCTCACACACGGTCTACAAGGTCTGTGCAGTATTTTTTCCAATTTTATTTCTTTATTGATAATGTTGGTTCAAAGAGAACCATTTCACTGCTGTCTTCGTTGGGTTGCCCAGTGCTCCTGCTTCCAGCACCATCTACTTATGCAATCGAATTCTGACTGCAATTCTCCCACAACCTGTTCTAAATCCTAAACCTAATGAGACAACAAAACGTCACCTACACAAGGACTTTGATGAGTAAAATACAAGAAAGTTGAAAAATCTGGCCAGCAATGGCGAATGCGGAGGGCCATTCAGAGTCAGGACTGTTTGATTCTGGACACGACTTTGCTAGCACATTTCCACCATGTTTGGTCGGGTATTTTTCGGTTTGTTTGCCGAGCTAATAAGTTAGTGCTTGAGCAATGCTGTGAGCTATGAATGTTACATGGAATACTTTTTGCTGTGTCAACCGTGCATTTGTTGCGTGTATTCAGAAAATGGCGGACAGCGTTATGACGAACGACTCCATCTGCCGTGATATTACGGTGCAGAAAGCTGGATTTTGTCATGATTGATGTTCCCTTTGACATGAATTGCAATTCAAGTGATGAACAGTTTTGTGTTGACACTTTATAGCGATGGCCATATGCATTTATGCGGTGCGGGTTGCTTTTTGTGGCCTAACACGGCTGTTTCATTCTGGAATTAGTTCACACAGGAGACATTTCACAGTTGTTAGCATTTCGTATGATTTTCGTTGGCACAGGAATGGAGCAATTACGGGATGAGCCATTGCAGTGAAGTTGGAACCGTACATATGAAATATGAACAAGAAAGTTGTACAACAAAACATTGCCTACACAAGGACTTTGATGAGTAAAACAAAAGAAAGTTGAAATACTGATGGCAAAAATTCTAAGAACAATTTTAAAAAAAAATGCAGCCACAAACAAAGAGCAATAAATAGTGACAAACAGATATTCACAGCTAAATAAACTAGAGAGTTAGGCAAGAATGTACAAGGAATCTGATCTATTCCCTCTGTACAAGGATCTGATCTATTCCCTCTGTACAAGGAATCTGATCTATTCCCTCTGTACAAGGAATCTGATCTATTCCCTCTGTACAAGGAATACATTTTAACAATCTGATCTATTCCCTCTGTACAAGGAATACATTTTAACAATCTGATCTATTCCCTCTGTACAAGAGAATCTGATCTATTCCTCTGTACAAGGAATCTGATCTATTCCTCTGTACAAGGAATCTGATCTATTCCTCTGTACAAGGAATCTGATCTATTCCTCTGTACAAGGAATCTGATCTATTCCTCTGTACAAGGAATCTGATCTATTCCCTCTCTGTTTGCAAGGAATACATTTTAAGATCCTTAATGAAATGATTCCTATGAAGCTTTCCACAACAGAATATCAGGAAGGAAGGCGAGAGGAAGACCAAGGAAAAGGTGGTTAGATAAGTAGTTGAATTCTGACAGGGGAATAAGAAAACCATCACACAAGTCACCAGAGAAGCACAAGAATAATACATAAAACCACGACACTGGGTTAACAACCCAGTAACAGTGTGCTGACAACACAAGTCACCAGAGAAGCACAAGACAAATACATAAAACCATGACACTGGGTTAACAACCCTGTAACAGTGTGCTGACAAAAGCAGAGAAGCGCAAGACAAATACATAAAACCATGACACTGGGTTAACAACCCGGTAACAGTGCGCTGACAACACAAGTCACCAGAGAAGCGCAAGACAAATCCAGAGAAGCGCAAGACAAATATATAAAACCACGACACTGGGTTAACAACCGGTAACAGTGTGCTGACAAAAGCAGAGAAGCGCAAGACAAATACATAAAACCATGACACTGGGTTAACAACCCGGTAACAGCGTGCTGACAAAAGCAGAGAAGCGCAAGACAAATACATAAAACCATGACACTGGGTTAACAACCTGGTAACAGTGTGCTGACAAAAGCAGAGAAGCGCAAGACAAATACATAAAACCATGACACTGGGTTAACAACCTGGTAACAGTGTGCTGAGATAAGAAGAAGAAGAATGAAATATGTCAAGAATAGAAGTGGGGTTACGCAACATAAACAACATCAGGTACACTCTCTCTCGCGTCGATCCCAGACTGATGAACCAACTTTACGAGGGAAGTCAATAAGTAAGCCACAAAGTAATGTGAGATGGTAGGTAAATGTAGTTGGCGTTTTCTAAAAGTGTCATTAGGTGACAGCAACATCCAACTTTATATTCCCGTTCGCCAGGTGGCGCTATGTGTCTCATGCGCATGCACAGCGCATAAACAAAATGGCGACTGTACTTACGGAGAGTACAACCAAAGAGCAACGTGCTGTTGTACGTTTTGTGGGCAAAAGGACTGCCTGCAAAGGACATTCATAAGAAAATGCTTCCTGTTTATGCTGACAAATGTTTGTCCCGTAAAAAGTTGCATAGTTGGGTAGAAAAATTTTCTCAAGGACGCTCTAAAATTGTTGATGAAATCTGATCTGGTGGTCCTGTTGAGATTGCAACAGAAGCATCAGTGCAGCGGGTGGAGGAGATGATTAGAGGTGACAGACGAGTAATGATAGACTCTGTAGCATCTGCAATAGGGTGCTCACATGGTTCAGCATACAGCATGATCGATTGAAATTTAAGAAAGTGTGCTCAAGGTGGGTACCCAGACAATTGAAAGAGGAACACAAAATGAACCGATTTGGCCTGTCCTTGCATCATCTCTGTCGATACAAAAATGAAGGAGAAGAGATGCTGAACAGGATTGTTACTGGGGATGAATCATGGGTGCATCACTACCAGCCAGAATCAAAGCGTGCTTCAATGCAGTGGAAACATCCTTCTTCGCCTTGTGTCCAAAATTCAAGGTTACGCCATCAGCAGGGAAGGTTATGTTGACGGTGTTCTGGGATTGTCAGGAGTGCTTTTAACCAATTTCATGAAGAAAGGTGACAATGTGAATTTCGAATCGTACTGTGAAGTTCTATCGATGCTTCATGGTGCAATTCGAAAAAACGTCCAGGGTTGCTGACTAGAGGAGTGTTGCTTCTTCATGACAATGTCAGACCACATACGGCTCGATTAACTCAGGAGAAAATTAACCAACTAAGGTGGGAAGTTCTGGAACATCCATCTTACAGTCCCGACTTAGTCCCTAATGATTTCCACCTTTTGGTCCACTGAAACCCACCTTGGCGGAAGGCATTTAGCTAATGACGAGAAGTTGAATGTGAAGTGAAACGGGTTTAGAAAACAGAGCCCGAGTTCTATGCAGCCGGTTTGGGAGGATTGATAAAACGATGGGATAAGTGCACCAATGTTGGTGGAAATTATGTTGAGAAATAAAGGGACAATGTATGTATAAAAATAAACTGGTTTCAAGTTGTTATCATGTTTAGTTATTTTCTACAGCCATTTGTGACTTATTTATTGACTTTCTCTCATATCATGAATTTTACCGTGGTTTTAGGACTCGTTCTTTCAGTACAGCATCTCGCAAACTCTGTGTTTTGGGGGCCAGGTTTCTTTTCTTATACCTGCTATCAGTTGACAATTTTGCAGTACTGCTCTGTCATCATGTCCGCTTTTCGCAGGGACACAGGCTATCAGGTATACTGATGACACTGTCATAATAGTAAACTTCACAAGGTCCTTGATATCGTAGTAGACAACGTCCGTGGTGCGGCCGGCCATAATGGAAACAAAGAGTAGTAACACTGTGAGCTACAAGGCATGTAGTAAAAGGTGACTGATGTAGGACTTAGGAAAGCTACCCTAGTAAATAAAAAGCATTGCGAAATTGGATGTGTTGGCCTATTTGTGGGCGCATAACTGGCACAACGTACAATCGCTCTTAGGTTCAGACCACATACAAATCACACAGAGTGGTTAACAGAGTGGTCAATATGGAGCGTTTAAAGAAGAAGAAGAAGTAGTAGACAATAAAGCCGAGCAAAAGTCTCAGTTGAAATAGAAAGAAAAGATGGATGTGATGATCACATCTAAGAAACAGCCCAGATATCAACATCATGGAGTCCAGATATCAACATCATGGATACCAGATATATATATATATATAATAGCCTCTCATCGCAAGCGATGATGACAGCAATTTCAGACGTGTGCTGCTGCACCTCTCTGGTGTGTGTGGAGGTGACTGTAGAGTCCAATCCTAGAACAGAATCCCCTACTACAGGTGGGGCATACATGATCAAGGTCAGGCATATGTGTGTTGTGTGCTCTGTCTTTTCACGCAGCTCTTTTCTCTGTGCCTCAACAATACGATGATTCTCAGCTATTCGGGTTCCTATTTTGTTGTTACAGCGCCACATTTGGCCATCTTGCACAAGGGATTCCCAGCACGTGGTGTCTATATCGAGCATTTCAGAGACACTTTAAGAGTGTCTTTAAAGCGTTTTTCTGTCCACCAGCTAAACGTCTGCCCGCTTCAAGCTCGCCATACATCAACTGTTTTGGGATGCGTTTATCAGGCATTCGAGTAACGTGACCGACCCATCTCATTTGGGCCTCTGCAACAGGGTGTTGACGCTTGGGATCTTTGCTCTTGTGAGGACTTGAATCTGAATTTTATCCTGCCAGTTTATTTTAGTATTCTGTGTAGACAGCTTGTGTGGAAGTGGTTTAATTTTCTTGGTGTCTGCTATATACTGTCCATGTCCGCTTTTGCAGAAGCGTGGATTAGCACTATGGCCAGGTAAACTTTCAGCTTTGTTATGTTATGCGATCGACGCCACGGCACATTGGGCATTCCCATGCATGCTCTGTCTCCGCTGCAACAGCCATCCTAAAGTCCATTTGCTCACCGTACTCCATGAGAAGTTGATTACTATATTTCTCTCGCTACCACGGAAATTTGACACTGTCTGGCATGTCCACACTTAACGCCAATTCTCAACCTGCTCCAGTGTTTGAGACGTGCCCATGTCACATAATTGAGAGCGACGCACTGATGATATCGGCTCTGTCCATACTTCTGCCCGCTTGAGTCGGGCATTATTTGCAAGAAAGTCTGCATTCTCGTACCTGCACTCCAGCATGTCCAGGTGTGTACAGCCAAGTCATTTTCTTGAGATGTGATCCAATGCTGTCCACCCATTCCACATGCATACTTCAGATTCAATCAGTTGAAGCATATTCATCGAGTCTGATATGATGATCGTATGGGTAACCTGTTGCTCAGCCACCCATGACAGAGCCCTGGAGGCAGCAGTGATCTCCATAGTCATGCTCGATGTCGTTGTCTCGAAAGCGCCGCTGTCCTCATGAAGTGTGCGAATATTTCGCGTGCTGAATAAGCCTTGTGACTATGCTTATCCCCTTCCGCTCCCATACAGTGACACGTAACTTTCCAAACGCAGCACTGGCTTTGGATATCCTATTGTTGACCTCAGAATCTATGTTTGCTGATCTGGATAGGAGGCTGCCAAGATAAGCAAAGTTGTCCGTTGACTGGAGACGCTGGTGTTTAATGTTGATGACTGGATCGTAATACTGTTCTCTAGGTGGGCTGAAACACGACTCTGTTTTTTGGTGTTAATGGTGAAGCCAAACTTATCACAGGCCATTGAGAACTTGTCCATGTAAGTCTGCATTTCTTCCTCAGAGTTGGTAGCGAGGGCAGTCATCAGCAAACAACAGGTTTGAGATAATTGCTTCTTTTACCTTGGTGAAGGATTTTAACCTCCGAAGATTTAATAGATTACCGTCTGTCCTGTATCTAATCTTTACCCCATGTTTGTCGCCTTCCCAAAAGACATCCGTGAGCATGGCAGCAAACATCATGCTGAAGAGTGTTGAGCGCCTTGGTGACATGGAAGGCTTCTGACAGCTCCTTCATCAAGTACATCGCTCCATCATGCCCTCATGAAACTGTTGGACGATCTTAATGAATTTCACTGGGCATCCAAATTTTTCCATGATCTTCCATAGACTCTCTCTGTTGACCGTGTCGAAAGCCTTCGCCAGATCAACAAAGACCATATAGAGGTTACGGTGCTGCTCCTGGCATTTCTCCTGTAATTGGCGAGCAGCAAATACTATGTCTGCTGTTCCACGACCCGCTCTGAAGCCACATTGGGTCCCAGGGAGTAAGTCCTGTTCCAGGTGATCAATTCAGCAATTGAGGAGGACTCTGGCCAGTATCTTGCCAGCAATTGACAGATATCAACATCATGGTGGAGGGAACACTAGTAAAACAAACAAAGCAATTGAAATATCTAGGTGAACTGATAACATCAGATAGGATATGTATTGAAGAAATCAGGGTATAATAGTCCAGGTAAAGTTAACATTACAGAACATAAAAGGCATACTATGCAACAAATTATGCATCAGTTTCAGTATTTAAAAACCAACATCACTACACTATGGGTTGACCCATAGGCGCTTAGGTGTCCCTCAGCATATGGCAAAGGGTATGTATGCTGACTGTTCTAATCGCACACTGGTGTAAGTCATCCTCTCTTGCATCTTCCCATCATGTCTCTCAGATGTCTATCAAATACTTGTCTATTGAGACGAGAAAAAATGTCCTGTCAGTATACATCCAATAGTGATATATGAAAGTCAATCTGGGAAAGCCTGTCAGTATTAGATACAGCCAATAGTGATATGTGAAAGTCAATCTGAGAAAATAAACAGGCAAGATAAATGTGAAGGTCAGTGAGGTATAATTTTTATGGATGAATGTTAAGAATCTCATCATGGACTGTTAAAAGGACTTATGTATATGCCCTGGGAGTGGTCAATGAAAAGAAGTATCTTGTGACAAACAATCAGTCATCACTTTTTGAGCATGTCATGTGAAGGCAGTGATACAGCGACATCTTCGGGAAGCTCTGAACAAACTTTACTGGGAGAGGCAAGAAATATTGAACTCGACTTCAAAGAAGAGATTAAACAAATTGCTCAAGAGAGTGGGATATGGAGAAATTGCTTGCAGACACTATTTAACCTAAAACGGTATGTGAAGAATGCAATAGAAGACAGAGGTTAGAACATATTGTAAGCAGGAAAATCGCTAGAAAAAGAAACAGGACAACAGAGAAAGAAGATACTTCTTCTTCTTTGCGTTGTTCTTACGATCAATTTTAATCACTCTTGTGATATGTTTGATCTTTGCCAAGAACATGTATCGTTGCACATTGGTTGATACGCCCAAACGCATGACTTCACATTTAGGACAGATGCATCCGATTTCAGCTAAACCTCCTTAGTTGCCTCTTACAACATGATGGCAGGTAACAGTGGTTCTATTCTTTACATCCCAAATTTGGGCCCATGTAACCACTCAAGCAAGAGAAGATACTGACAACATGGCATGGAAGATTCTGACATGAACTGAAATGATCATCAATGCTGGGCACATTAAGTTATGGAGATCCATGATGATCACTCAATGTCATCCCCAGAAGATGACTCATGTTATCCCAATAAAAGATTCCTCAGTGAAGAATTTCAACTGTAGCTCTTCACTGTTACTGACTATTATAGAGGTCTCAGCAGCAAAAGATATCAACAAATCTATCTCGAACCCTTGAGACTGTTTTCTGTGAATGTAAATTGAAGTAGCAATAATTTTGATATAGAATAAAGATATGTTCATGCCTTGATGGGTCCCAACTCTTGTATCGACTTGCATTACTTCTTTCACGGCTGGTGTTTCCAGTTATCAAGATGTTTCTGCTTTCAACCGCTAGAGTGCTAGGAAAATTGTGCCCATTACTGCTATTGTTGTTATGAAGACTGATGCTACTGGTTGTGTTGTTCCAACGGTTGTGTTTCCAGTGATGTCTCCAACAGTCTCAGACTTGGCTCTGTGTCGAGACTGTTGTAACTCCTGAAGTTGTTCATCATCTGTCCTGATAAATGACAAGAAAGACAAAAATTAAATGTGACAAACACACAGTTATAACTCACAATCAAGCAATCAATCAATCAATCAATCATAACTCACAGCTGCATGCAGATCTGTTCTGATGAATGACAAGAAAAGATATTTGATATTTGAACACACAGTACCAACATATAGCTGCATGCACATCTGTCCTGAGTATATGGAATTTCTACTCAGAATTTTCATGAACCTATATTCTAAAGAGATTCTTTATCTGCATGGATATGCACAATATCACCAATGATAGAGAGTTCTGCAACTTCACATCATCACCATTGATAGAGTATGGGTCTGCCCAGAGTGCAATGACATCAGTTTAGTAACCAATAACCAGGATGTCTACAATATCTGCATTGATATAGAGTTCTGGATGTCCAAAATATCAGGATTGATATAAAGTCATGGATCTGCACATCATCAGCATTGATATAGAGTCCTGGATCTGCACAATATCAGCTTTGATAGAGAGTCTGTTCTAGTAACTTTAAGCATTAAACAAAAACTTGGACCTGCATCCAAGTATTGTATGTGTACTATTGAGGAATAACAGTTGGCGGACAAAACATGAACAATCAAAGATATGCTGATGACACAATTCTCATGGCTACAAATGAACAAGATCTACAAGAACTGATAGACATATTAGTAGAAAGTGAAAAGAAAGGATTAAGCATGAATATAAAGAAAACAGAGGTAAGGGTTATCTCTAAGAAACAGGAAACACCAATATGTAATATCAAAATAAATAACACAACACTGAAAAAAGTCCATTGATTCAAGTACCTGGGAACATTTCTAACATCCGATGGCAGACGTAAAACAGAGTTTAGTAGCAGAATAGCTCAAGCAAAAGCAGCTTTTATGAAAATGAAAACACTATGCGTGAATTCACTAACATTTACACTGCAAAATGAATACTCCAGAGCTATATTGATCCAATACTTGTATCCAGTAGGGAATCATGGACAATGAACAAACAATCAATATGATCATTGGAAGTCACAGAGATGTGGTTTCACAGAAGAATGCTGAAAATTCCATGGACAGCAAAGAAAACAAATGAAGAGGTTTTAAATCAGGCCTGCACACAAAGAAACCTTATCAAAAGAATAAGAATCCGGCAATCAAGGTTCTTCAGGCATATAATGCGAAGAGAAGGTTAAGAACATTTGGTGACAACAGGTAAAATTCAGGAAGGAGAGATCGTGGAAGACAGAGGGAGAAGATGTTGGATGGTCTGACAATGTGGTTTGACAAAAGATCAACGTCAGCACTGCACCAAGGAGAGAGTTGTGGAGAGACATGATCGCCTACGCCGGCAGGTGTGGCACTTGATCGACTATTGAGGAACATGTGGGCATGTCCATTTATTAATTAATTATTCTTTTATGATTCTCAAGAAGCATATAACCTCAACATTTGTTTTCCACTTGTCCCAGTCTCTGGCCACTTATACAAGTATATACACATTACTATTTACATGACTGTGTACATTTGGTGTGCTATGTGAGTGTCTATTTACACGACTTAGCATATTTGCTATACCATGTACATTCTGTTTCAATAGCCTGCTTGTCCCATGCAACTCTTTATTTCAAAATAAAATTCCAGTTAGTTGTAAATAAGTGAAAGTAACTGTAACAATTTCTATCTGGAGTGTAATAAAATTCCAGTTAGTTGTAAATAAGTGAAAGTAACTGTAACAATTTCTATCTGGAGTGTAATAAAATTCCAGTTAGTTGTAAATAAGAAAGTAACTGTAACAATTTCTATCTGGAGTGTCTGCTGAATGGATTAGAGCACGTCTCCCATGCGGGAGACCCGTGTTTAATCCACGGTAAGGCCAAGGATTTTTCCCGTCGTGGGCATAAAAGAAAGATCCAAATCTGAACAGATATGCAGAGGACTACTAGCCATGCAGCCATTAAATTTCTCCGGCTCTGCCCCACCTTTCCTACACTGCCCTAAGAAGCGGTACTAGAAGCAGTAACAACAATCTGTATGTATATATGATCAAGGGATATGGAATGATCCGCATTGTCACTTTCTATAATTTTTTTTTTTCATATTTGCCCCAACAAGACATTTAACTTGTGTGTATCCCAACAAGACATTTCATCATTGGCCTCTTTGTCTCAGGAGACAATAGGTGTTGCGTCACTAGTATGTTCTGTGCTGAATCACGTTTCATGTGGCTGTAATGGCCTATTCTGGAGTGGCAATCCTTGCCACAGTTTCTGCATGTAAAACTGAGACTAGAGCCGATGCATGGGATGTTCTCTCTGCTCTCCGTGCCCTTTGCCTCCACATGTGATGTTGTTTTTCTCTTTCTTTTGCGCCGCCTCACTGCTGCTCGCCATGCTTGCCTGTCTTTGGCCAGCCGCTCCCAGTGTTCTTTGTCTATGCCGCATGAAGTTAGATCATGCTTGCAGGTGCAATGAAGCGAATAATGGCGCCATGCTGTCTAGCACCAGATGCGAGGTGACCATATAGAATGTTCTTTGGGATTCTATCATCGCTCATACGGCACACGTGTCCCAGCCATCTGAGACGTCGCTGACTCAGTAAAGTGTGCATGCTTGGAATGCCGACTGTTCAGAACTTCTATATTGGAGATGTGATCTTGCCATCGGATGTTGTATATTCGCCTGAGACAGCGCATGTGGAAGGTGTTGAGGCGATGTTCTTGTCTAGCATATGTGGTCCATGTCTCACTACCATACAGCAGAGTGCTGAGAACACAAGCTTTATATACTTGTGTCTTGGTGTTTCTTGTGAGTGCCCTGTTTTCCATACACACTTTGTAATTTAAACATAGTAGTGGAGGCCTTCCCAATGCGACCACTAATTTCATCATCGAAGGAGAGGTTGCTGCTGATGACAGAGCCAAGGTATGTAAAGGTATTGACTACCTCAAGCGTATGACTGCCACTGTTGATAGATGGGGCTCTGCTAATATCCTGGAACATTATTTTGTTTTCTTCAGGCTGATGATCACACCGAATTCATTTGATGCTGCAGCAAATCTGTCCATGAGGTGTTGCAGCCCTTCTTCTGTGTGTGATGTTAATGCTGCATCATCGGCAAACAGAAGTTCCCTGATGGTGACTCTTTGGACTTTGGTCTTTGCTTTGAGTCGCTCCATGTTGAACAATTTTCCATCTGATCTTGTGTGGAGAAATATTCCTTCTTCGGCGGATTCAAAAGCAAGGAGAGAAGTAGGAGAAAATATCCCAAAGAGTGTGGGTGCAAGACGCACCCTGCTTGACGCCGCTGTTGATAGGAAAAGCGCTGGAGGAGGCCCCATCAAACATCACTGTACCCTTCATGTTGTTATGATTTTAAGCAATGTAGGAGGGCAGCCGATTTTTTCCAAAAGCTTGAAGAGGCCATCTCTACTCACTAGGTCAAATGCCTGTGTTAGATCTATGAAGGCAATGTACAGTGGCATGCTTTGTTCGCGACATTTCTCCTGCAGTTGTCTCAAGGAGAATAACATGTCAATAGTGGATCTGTTGGATCTAAATCCACATTGTGACTCAGGATATACTTGGTTTGCTAGCTTTTGTAACCTATTTAGTACTACGCATGCAAAGACCTTCCCACGATGCTGAGCAACAGATACCACAGTAGTTGTTAAGTCACCAGATCACCTTTATTTTATACAAGGTGATGATGTTTGCATCTCTCATGTCCTGAGGCACTTCTCCTCCTCCCAGCATAGGCACAATAACTCATGCAGACTGGTCAGAGAGTTTGCTTAGCACATTTGATTACTTCAGGGGATGCCGCCCTTTTCCAGTTGCTTTCCGCTTGTCAGGGTGTCAATCGCAATACTGATTTCTGCTTCTGAGGGCATCTGGTCTAATGTGCTCAAGGTCGGAAGAGCTTTAATTGCATCAAACGCGATGTCAGTTACAATATTTTGGGTGGAATATAACTCTAGATAATGTTCCACCCAGCGTTCCATCTGTTTTTTGCGATCGATTAGAATTTCCCTGTTTTTGTTTTAAGAGGTGCAGTCTTTTTGATAGCTGGGCCGAAGGCCTTCCTAATGCCCTCATGAACACCCCTTATGTTTCCTGTATCAAAGGAGAGCTGGATATTTCTACATAACTCCTGCCAGTAGTCGCTTATGATCGCTCAGCTGTTTTTGTACAACACTTCTTGCAGATCTAAGAGCAAAGAGTGACTTGCACTTGGATTGTTTTTATGGTTCAGAAGGGCAGTTCTTTTTTTCTGTTATGACAGGCTCCAACTCTAATATGTTTACAGCAAACCAATCAGGGTTTTACCTATCTCGGGTGCCAAAGGTGGTTTTGGCTGAATTATATATGGCATCCCGGATGTAGGACCACTTTGTTTCCGCATTTCCTTTTGGTGTGCTTTGGAGAATGCTTCCTAATGTATTGCAGAACGATTGTACCATTTCTGGTTTGGTGGATTTCAGTGTTAATGTGTGGACACCCTTTCCTCTTTGAATGGTGGAGTATTTTTATTTTCAGCCTAACTTTGTTACATATCAGTGAATGGTCAGTGTCACAGTCAGCACTATGGTAGCTACAGTGCTGAGCACACTGTTTATCGATTTACTGTTATAACTAGATCTATTTGATGCCATCTATGTGAACGTGAGTGTTTCCAGGACACCTTGTGGCAAGGTTTGGTATTAAAGAAAGTGTTTGTGATGCAAAGGTTGTTGTAGTTGCATATCTCCAGTAGCCGCTGTCCATTTTAATTAATTTTTCCAGTACCATGTTTTCCAAGGCACGATGGCCAAGAGTTGTGATCGGCACCAACTCTGGCATTGAAGTCCCCCATTAGGTATAGGTATTCGTTTTGGGGAATTCTACTGATTTCTGATTGTATCTCCTCATAAAATTTATCTTTTACGTCAGGCTTTGAGTGTAGTGTTGGTGCGTATACACTGAAGAGATGGACCGGACCTGTTACTGTGCGGAGTTTAATGGATAAAATACGGTCTGAGCCGTTTATTGGAGGTTCTACCATGTGGAGCAGTGTATTTTTGATGGCAAATCCTACTCCATGCAGTCTTGGTTCGTCTTGAGCTTTTCCTTGCCAGTAGAACGTGTAGTCTTGTTCCCTCAGCGAACCATTTTCAGCGAGTCGTGTCTCCTGTAATGCCGCGATGTCCACTCCAAGTTGTTTGAGCTCATTGTTGATTACTGCAGTTTTTCGTATGTCGTGTATCTGTGTAAGATCTTCTGACAGGCCAGGACACATTGTCCTTACGTTCCAGCTTTCTAAGCGAAGGGCTGGAGCCTTCTTGATTTTATTATTATTGTTTGATGCGGTACTTACAGTCCACTTGTCAGGTAATACCTTAAGCTCCAAGCACCCATTGAAGCAGGTGAACTGTGGCGGGATAACACCTTATTGTCCGGGGACTGCCTGGCTTGAGGCGGGCGGTAGCTGTCCAATGAGACGCGATGATCTCTCCACCGTGAAGACAACCCGTGGCGTCCGATACTCTACGCCAATTGAGCTGGACTTATAACCCGTAACTGTTGTCTTCCGTGTTGGTTTGGTCAACAAAGTCGACCACGAAGTGACCTCTCCGTGACGCATGCCTGGGCGATTTTTATGGAGTAGCTGAGTTGCCCAAGCGTCAACTACCCTCTCGACTCGCTGATAGAATCCAGAGGAGTGCAAGCACGACATCTGGAATCAGTTCGGTTGCAGAAGCTGCCGGTAGGACATCACTTGATGCCTGTCCGCCTTAGGGCTCCGCTCCGGATTTTCTGTTTGGGTTTACTCCCATAGCCTTTGCCTCTAATAAATAAACATATATATATATTATTATATACTAAATTGAAGAAAACTGGACAACCTAATAGAATAACAAGGTAAAAAAGTAGTATAAGTAAAACAGTAGAAGTAAAACTAGAAAGACTTACAAGGAAGCAACTCTATGGCGCAGTGTGCGGCTTAAATCGTGCAACGGACTGCCGCCGTGGCGCAGTGTGCGGCTTAAAGCGTGGAAAGAGTTCACTTGTGTGTATCCCAACAAGACATTTAACTTGTGTGTATCCCAACAAGACATTTAACTTGTTTGTATCCCAACAAGACATTTAACTTTGTATCCCAACAAGACATTTAACTTGTTTGTATCCCAACAAGACATTTAACTTGTGTGAATCCCAGGGTTTGATGACTAACCATGACCTTCAAGCATCTCCACACTGTGTACCCTGGAAAAACTTGGGGAGATTTTTTGTCTGGTCAATGCTTTGGTATTGAACAGATGCATCAGAGCAGCCCAATTCTGATTGTTCTTGTGATGCAACGTGCTGAGAATCCAGTTATCAGTTATATGAGGACTATCATCATAGCACTCGGACATGTCCATAGGTGCTCCGATCTCCGCCTCAGCAAATCCAGCAGCGTCCAGCGACCCAACACGCCAGTTCGATGTTGATTAATCAATCTCTTTGCATATTTAGTATGTCGTTCTTTTCGGCTGCACCAATATTGACACCCATCTCTTTCAATCGGGTCAGCGAGTGAGAATCCAGTATTATACACTAAGTTGCAGGGGAATAACCTCAGCTTCATTCATGTTTATATCTAGGTGTTATCGGATAGGCTGTGCTCAAATGGATGCCAAACCATTTTAGGCCAGGTTTCAAGACTCCTGTGTGCAGGACATGATTCCTCGAGAGAACTTGATCATATATTGTTAGTCCTGCATATTTGGACAGACTCCAAGGAAAGCACAGTATACTTCCCGCTTTCCCCATTAGCATGCCTAGAATGTTATGTAGATATTCTGTAGCATTATCTACATTATGTAGAAAATGCTTAAAATATACACACATATATATTTGAACACACGCTCTAACACATACATGTTTAACTACACACACTAACTCATACATGTTGAAATACACAAATTCACATACATTAAAATAGATTTGGTAGGAATTAAACTTGACTTTTATCTTATCTTATCTTATCTTATCTTAACCACATTTGCTGAAGCGCGTGGGGAGAGTTAGTTTCCTATCTTGTGCCAGGTGTGTTGCGCTTGACGTTGTCAGTCCATGCTTCGCAGGGACTCTGAGATGTTATCTATCCATCTTGTTCTTTGCCTGCCTCGTGCTCTGCGCCCTGAGTGTCGATTATTATAGGCACGTGATGGTAGTAAATGTGGTTCCATTCTCATTAAATGGCCGAACCACTTGAATCTTTGCTTCTCGATGTACTGTATGCATGGTATAGTACCAACGATGCTTCTGATATTCTCGTTTCTCACTCTATCTCGCTTGTAACGTTGACAGCTTTTCGTAGACATCTCATTTCACATGTTGTAATCTTTCTTTCTTGTGTCTTAGTCAGGGCCATGTTTGGCACTGATAGCAGAGAGTTGGAATAAATATGCAGTTTATCAGTTGTCGTTTGACTGCCATGTTAATGCTTGGATGTTTTAATAGTGGTGACAGTTGGTATGTCACTGCATTTGCCTTCTGGCATCTAGTCTCGATTTCTCTGTCCATCTTTCCATCTGCTGTGAATATACTCCCGAGATATTTGAATTCTGGAGTCTGTTGTATTTTGACATTATTCACGTGTATATTTAGTTGACCTGTTGACCTGCTTATTGTCATGACTTCTGTTTTGGAGGTGTTAATTTTCATGTCATATTTTTCGCATGTGGCTTGCAGGGCATTTATGTGTTGTTGAAGTTTGTTTTCGTTGTTGTAAATTATACTCTGATCATCTGCAAAGAGTAGTTCGTTTATTAAATTGTAGTTGTTATCGAGGTTGTTATCTGTCTTGGTTACTTGCGTTATCCTGTCTATGTAAATATTGAAAAGTATAGGCTAAAGCACACATCCCTGCCTTACTCCTGATGATAATTCAAATTCGTCTGTCAGGCCAATCAATCTCAAACTTTTATCAATCTCAAACTTTGCCAGGGCAGCGGAACAAATCCTATTTTTATTTAGATTTTGAACTGCTAAGGGATGCCTCAAAGAGCAATGTTGCTCCGAAACAATGCGTACAAAGCAAAAGGCAGGTCATACAAAAGATGAACCTCAGAGATAACAGAGGCAAAGAAAGACACTATCTACAAAGTGCACACAAAGGCCCGTTTAGAAATCTCTTCTTGACCTGACGCTGTGAGGCAAAACAGGATTGGATAAAAGAAAGAAAGAAGGGACATGCACAGTTTGAGCACAGGATCTTCTGTTTTTATTGTAAATCTCTGATAGAATTAAATGTGTTTGTTTCTCATCTTGGTTGCTCTCTCTCGCTCTCCATTGTTCTTTTTCTGCCATTTTTATCATTCTTATTGTGACATATAAACAACCTTTGCCAAGAACGTAGTTTTACGTCACAATCTTCAGTACCATTTGGAGCTCTAGTGCTTGTCCTTCTGCGATGTGTCCAATTTCAACCAGCGTTTACTGGGTTCGCTCTTCGTTAGCCTTTGGCTGTCCCCAGCCAACCTGCAAGGCAGAAGGTTCATCTTGGTTTTACCTCTTCCATCCTCTCCCAGCCAACCTGCAAGGCAGAAGGTTCATCTTGGTTTTACCTCTTCCATCCTCTCCCAGCCAACCTGCAAGGCAGAAGGTTCATCTTGGTTTTACCTCTTCCATCCTCTCCCAGCCAACCTGCAAGGCAGAAGGTTCATCTTGGTTTTACCTCTTCCATCCTCTCCCAGCCAACCTGCAAGGCAGAAGGTTCATCTTGGTTTTACCTCTTCCATCCTCTCCCAGCCAACCTGCAAGGCAGAAGGTTCATCTTGGTTTTACCTCTTCCATCCTCTCCCAGCCACCTGCAAGGCAGAAGGTTCATCTTGGTTTTACCTCTTCCATCCTCTCCCAGCCAACCTGCAAGGCAGAAGGTTCATCTTGGTTTTACCTCTTCCATCCTCTCCCAGCCAACCTGCAAGGCAGAAGGTCCATCTTGGTTTTACCTCTTCCATCCTCTCCCAGCCAACCTGCAAGGCAGAAGGTTCATCTTGGTTTTACCTCTTCCATCCTCTCCCAGCCAACCTGCAAGGCAGAAGGTTCATCTTGGTTTTACCTCTTCCATCCTCTCCCAGCTAACCTGCAAGGCAGAAGGTTCATCTTGGTTTTACCTCTTCCATCCTCTCCCAGCCAACCTGCAAGGCAGAAGGTTCATCTTGGTTTTACCTCTTCCATCCTCTGTTATTGTATGTCTAAGATATAGACAACTTTTTAATTTGTTCCAGTTTCTCCCCATTTCATTTTATGTTTAATTTGTTCCAGTTTCTCCCCATTTCATTTTATGTTTAATTTGATCACTTCTCACTTGTTTTGCTTATTATATCATAGATTTTGTTTTCTCAATATTAATGTTCAATCCATATTCCCCATCTCTGCTACTTACTTCTTCTTCTTTGCAACCAACTTCTGCAATGTGACTACTCCAGTATGTGTCCCAGTATGTACTCCAGTACAACAGGGCAGTGCGCTTGAGGTCTTCATCGGTTCCCCATAGTTTTGAAGGGTTGCAGGAATTGTGGTTCCTGTTGTGTTTGGGGGATGGGGGCCCGGTGTTGTACCTATTGGCTTCGGCCTGTAAAAATGACACCATACTGAAGTTGTGTTTGTTGCATAGCTTTGGTTGTAGTGCGTAGGTGCCCGTTTTTTTATTTCCATGCCGCTCGGGTGTACATCTTCTGACTTTGACGGTTGAGGTTTCATTTCTGGATGCCTCCTCCCATAGGCAGATTGCCTTTCTATGCTTAAGGGTTCTACCTACCCAAGTCTGTCTTGCAGTTTTTGTTCACTTTCTGCCAACAATACTGTGTCATTGTGCAGCATTATGTCTGCATATCTGTGATTATTGATTAATTGATTATGTTGTCCTGACATTCTTTCATTTTCTGACCAAATTTGTTCACTTTATGTTGTATAGTGATATGGTAACATCACAGAACCTTGTATTACTTATCTATTTTTAAATATCAATATATAGAGAATATTGAGATTTCTTACTGTTGCTCCTAGGTAAAGATAGATTATTTGCTGATTAGTTTGATTTCTATTTCATCCAAGTCTATTTCTTGGAGATATTTAACTCTTTCCATGCGGAGTTAAATGTAAGATGTAAAACTAGAAAGACTTCTTATAAGGAAGCAACAATGCCTGAGTGGTTACCGGGCCCAAATTTGGGGTGTAAAGAATAGAACCAGTTACCTACCATGCGTGTCGTAAGAGGTGAGTAAGGAGGTTTGGCTGAAATTGGATGCATGTGTCCTAAACGTGTAGAAGTATATGCGTTTAGGGGCCTACCAAACCAATATGCAACGTATACACGTTCTTGGCAAAATCAAACATATCACAAAGAGTGATTAAAATTGGTCGTAAAGAACGAACGCAAAGAAGAAGGGAAGCAACTCTATGGCAAAGTGTGCTAATGGCTAATGGCGCTGGCAAGCGGACTTCGCCATGGCGCAGTATGCAGCTAATGGCGTGCAACGGACTTCCGCCGTGGTGCAGTGTGCGGCCAAAAGCGTGGAAAGAGTTAACATAGCTGTTTCTGTTGGACTTGTCATAGTTAGCCAGTTCCCTCCCCAGGTGGCAGCTGAGGAACCAGACAGTTAGCTTTAGTGTGTAGTTTATATATATATTTAGATATTTTATTAGCAGACTTAGTGTTTACACTCTCTAAGCAGAAGGGTAACATTAAACCGAGACATTGACGCAGTAAAACCTAATCGACGTAGTTGTGTAGTGACGGTTAGTTAGCAACATTTAGTAAACATAGAGAGACCGAGAAAAACATTAGACACGAACAGACGTGTTTTGTCTGATTAGGCAGAACCATCACCAAATAAACAAACTATGAAGCCTAAGAGATAGATTGCGACATGAAGAGTTCAGTCGTTAGTGGTCCAGGTGAGGAACTGATGGTGGAACAAAATATTAAACCACCGCTCTCTGAAAAGTCCCTCCACGACAAAGAACAACAGATAACTCATTCAGGTTCTGTAAATTTTCAGCGATCAATATTAAAGAATGATAGAAATCTTATACTCCACCCTCATGGGACACCATACATTGTGTCAAAGAACGCGAAAGCAAGTAGTCCAGGTTATAATATTACTGAAACGAATTTTAAGAAATCAAACAATGCTAAAGCAAGAGTGAAACGGCATGGAAGTAATAAAACGGTACATGTTAATTCAAGAAACTTTCAACACGTATTGGAGGGCAAAAATAGTAAGGGGTGTATGTTCAAACACAAGTGTGCTGACCATAGTGGTCAGTCGGGAAGAGTGAGGAGAAAAGAAAGGTGGTCTAAGCTCCTTTTGGGGAGGACACAGAAGAGTATTTCAAACAGGAGCAGGTTCAGGTTTCGCCTGTACAAAGGTCAAATGAATTTTCGGTGTCTCCATCCAGTGACACGTCAACAACAACACAGGTGATTGAGTTCACTGAGAAGGAGCTCAACAATGAAGATATAAAAATTCCAGGATCCAGCGAGTGTGTCGAGGAGCATACAAAAAATGTTAGTCTTCCAGTGGACAGTGGTAGTGTAGATAAATGTACCTCACTACAAATAAGTTTGGAAGTGTATGGGTTGAACGCTAAATCCCTGAGATCAGAATATGAGCAAAATATGAACTATGACGCAAATTGTAATTTTCATATCGGGCCAAAATCAGATCCAGTGCACATTGGTTCTGATGTGCAACATAGTGTGCAACTTGATCAAATTTTTCTGGGTCGGGTGGACAATGCGTTGTTCCATAAGATGGCATGCGTCGACTCCACGGCCAGGGCTGTGCGATGGAACTCTGTAAGAGTGATTGGGGTCTTTATGCTCTTTATTAGCGCTGGTGCCCTGTGTTTACCTCCACATTGTTTGCAGGGGTTGAGTCTCTCCTTTTGCGGGCCAGGGTTTAGTCCTGGTTTGATCTATTTACTGAGTGAAGCCTACGTGATCCTTGGCAAATTACTTCAAGGCCGACATATGGGGGATGGTACACGTGATACCATTGACATTGCTCCCTGGGATGGTTCCATGGGAAAGATATGTGATCATGATGAGGATAACCATGATCTATGTGGGTTGTACAAACCCACGGGAACTCGAGATTTAGACATACCAGGTTTGCTGTCGAGGATGATGTTTTCCCAAATAAAGAAATTACTTGGGTTTTTGGTTGAGTCCTTTGGTGCGGCAGGACGGGTTGTATTACCTCCATTGTTGTGGTTATATGGGGTCGAGACAGATGAGAACTTCATTGGGGAATTCCTTTGATTCCCTGGCTATATGGTGATAATTTAATCCGTAATTGGGATATATAAATTGTTACTAAAATGTTGTATATGTCCGATTCATTTATTTGGGGTTATTGAGTGGACAATTACTTTCATTTGCTTGAGTTTCTGAATTGAGGTCTCAAAGATGTACAATATTTTGAACTGTATGTATTCCTTTGGGATGCATGAATTGGAACTCACATTTTAGGTGGGTAATGCTATTTGAGTTGTTGAATGGACAATAATGTCGACAATATAGTTGTCATATTGTGGATGTTAATTGTACACACAAATTATATAATGTATTCGGGACAATTTGTTATGAACTTCAATGACAGAGAATATTTATAATAAACTGTATGTTTATTTTTTTACTCATGTCCTTGCGTGGTTGGATAAAACATTTGTTAATACACGAGAGGTTTATTAGGTGTCCAGTGGTAATTACGGGACATATGTGGAATGTTAATTCCTTCCCTTTGGGGTTGTTGGGAGGATTTTAAATGTTGATGATGGTTTTATTATGTTGATCCAAATGTTTGATGATGGTTAAATTGATTAGTTTGTGCAGGTTTTGGTGGGAATTTCCTTCTTGGAAATATGAGCCGGAGCTATGATGAATTTCTTAAGGATTTGATGTACTACAGGGAGGCGAATTGAGAAATGTTGATTTTTGGGAGTTCAATCATTCCCCTGGGATTGGGGGTTGGCTAATATTGCCTCATGGAGGGTTGATGATGTTGGTGAGACATTATTATTGGGATGTTCATTGCTTTCGGTGACAGATTGTAGAGCAATGTTGATTTTTTTTCAGGAGTTCAATAATTCACCTGGGTTTGGGGGTTGGTTAATATTACCTCAAGATCATATAATGTGATTGGTTTAACATTATGTATTTTGTTCCATTTTTCAATTTGTAACTTGTTTTTTTGTTTGAGCTTTCAGATTGCATGACAGACAAGACTCTGACAGGCAAGAGTGACATAGTGACGTGACAGTTGGTGTGAGCTGCCCCTAGCCCATCCTACGACATGTGAGGACAGGATGTCGCAGTACAGCCACCTCACATTGGCCAGTTGTTATGCTGTTGGGTCGTTGTCGGAGACATATGGCGCTTATATTCCAATTATTCAATGAAATGTTGCTGATTGATTTCTTTATTACTATTGTTTCAGCATAGAGCACAGAGGGTTTACTGTTGTTGTTAACCATGGTCACCTATGACCAGTTGACGAGTCACGTTCAACGACGTGTGGTGACTAGTTCCCATTTAGCTCATTCAATTTGGTTCTCCTGAGATCCCGTCAGGATTTTTCCTTTCTTTTCGACCATGGTTGGCTGTTGTAGTTAGTTGTTGTAGAGCCACGTTTAACGACGTGTAGTGACTTGTTCCTATTCAGCTCTAACAACTCTAATAACCCTGATGGACTCTACCTGTGCAACTCGAAGTTTGGAATTTCGCGCGTGTCGACAGCGAGGTCTCCAGGGGGTGTCATAGTTAGCCAGTTCCCTCCCCAGGTGGCAGCTGAGGAACCAGACAGTTAGCTTTAGTGTGTAGTTTATATATATATATTTTATGAGCAGACTTAGTGTTTACACTCTCTAAGCAGAAGGGTAACACTAAAACGAGACATTGACGTAGTAAAACCTAATTGACGTAGTAAAACCTAATCGATGTAGTAAAACCTAATCAACGTAGTTGTGTAGTGACGGTCAGTTAGCAACATTTAGTAAACATAGAGAGACCGAGAAAAACATTAGACACGAACAGATGTGTTTTGTCTGATTAGGCAGAAACATCACCAAATAAACAAACTATGAAGCCTAAGAGATAGTTGATATTTATTATTTGTGCTGTAAATCATTACCATCAATTACCAGTGTCATCATCTTCAACAAATACTACGACTATGGCCCGGAAAATAGGGGCCCTAGTTCAGACTCTATCAAGCTTTTCCTTTAGTCATTGAAGCATATATATATACACACACCATTTTGTGCATGAATATATTTGTTTGTTTGTATCATTAGGTAGAATATTGTTTCTTTCGCTCATTTGTATATTTATATATTGCTCATTTGTTGTTATATTGCTCATTTGTTGTTATATTGCTCATTTGTTGTTATATTGCTCATTTGTTGTTATATTGCTCATTTGTTGTTATATTGTATTTTTTATATTGCTCATTTGTTGTTATATTGCTCATTTGTTGTTATATTGTTCATTTGTTGTTATATTGCTCATTTGTTGTTATATTGCTCATTTGTTGTTATATTTATAGCTCATTTTTGTTATATTGCTCATTTGTTGTTATATTTATATATTGCTCATTTGTTGTTATATTGCTCATTTGTTGTTTTATTTTTTTATATATTGCTCATTTTTGTTATTGCCATATATTTATATATTGCTCATTTGTTGCTATATTGCTCATTTGTTGTTATATTTATATATGTAGTATATGTGCCTCATTTGTTGTTATATTTATATATTGCTCATTTGTTGCTATATTTATATACAGTATAACCCACTTATCTCGACCTCTGTTAACTCGCCAACCCTATTAAGTCGACGCTTTTGAAGTGGAACTGCCAAATTCTCTCTTTGTCTTAGCATTTTCTCATCGGATATCTCGATTCTTTTATGTCGCGAACCCTAATATCTCGAGCACAAAAGAGGGCCAAATTTGCCACTTAACGTTGGTTATCTCGATCCCCATGACCATGGGTGTTAACTTATGCTACAGTAATATATACAGTAATATATAGAAATCGACAAAGACGTCGTTACTGATGGCGTGATCACCGATGAAGACATTGTATCAAGTGTGCAGTCAGCACTGGCAAGCACATCTGCATACGGCAATGACAAAGAAGATGAAGAAGATGCGGACAAAGATTTGGAACCAATTCCCTCAGCTGGTGAGGTGGTAGAAATGCTACAGAAAATTCAACGGTATGGTTCTTTTGTAAGAGATGAAACTGTTTTAGACAGCATAAATAATATTGAAGCATTTGTTTTCAAGCAGACTGTTAAAGGCAAAAAGCAACAAAGCATTTTAGACTTTGTAAAGAAACCATAGTAACCGCCTGTACGATACTTTTCAGAGCTGTGTCAGTTTGTATAAATAAAGGTTTGTATCGAGAATCGACGGTGGTTTTTATTTTATATTGGTAAATTTCTGCTGTTAGTTGGTGCACATATGCCTTTTGTTGTTAGCAAACATGTATGTACATTTTTATAGCATGCCGATCGCTTCATCAAACAAATAACACGTGCATGTACATTCTCATTTATTAACGCACATCATGTACATAAAGAAATTTCAAGCACATGTTAATATTTTGCCGCCATATTGGTTTTCGTTTATCTCGATCATCGGTTATCCCGACGCTTTTGGCAAACCCTAGGCCGCGACATAACCGGCTCTACTGTATATATATATTTATGTTCATATATACATATATATATATTTATGTCAATGCCAAAATCCTAGATGATTTTTTAAATAACTTCTATTGTTGTTATTCAGTCCTGCATCATTTGTATGTTTGATAATTTATGTTAGCTGTAGATAAAATCAGATCTAGACTTGTCTATCTTTGCTAGACTTCTAGACTTCTCCATGTCCATGGTTGGTTAAATGAGTCTCCAACATTCTATGTGTCTTGCAATGGCAGTACATTCTGATAGACTTAATATTTGTCCACTTCATGAAGTTTCTTAACCACTTATCCTATAGCCTTCCTTTCTTCTAACATGGTTTTCAATGGAGTGTTATGTCGCTTTATATGTAATAAATATTTGATTTGACATATTTAAAATTAAAAAAAACTACTTTCTTTTCAATATTTCTCTTTTATTTTCTAATTTTTGCTGGACTTCTTTTCTGGCACATTTTTTTCTCCTTCAAATATCCTTATAAAAAAGTAAAGAATCAATTTTCATTTCAGATGATATATTGGGGAATAAGGTATTGAGCCTGCATTTTTCTTTGACCAACATCAAACCGGTTGTTTTAACTTGCCCGTTGTTTCTCTGTCAGTCAAATGAAGTTGAAATATCCCTGAGACACGTTCAGTCTTCCAACACTATCCTTTGGTGGCCTACAGACGGGACAGAAGCCTCAAGGATTTGTTGGTACACAGTCGACTCAAGCCTAATATCCAGAGTCACTTTGGCACCATCCAGTGTGGCCGTCGGCGATGTAATACATGTGCATATGTAATACAGACCCGCACTGTCTCTTTGACAAAAGCTACGTATGTAATTCAAGACAGCTTCACGTGTGAGTCTCGCTATATCATCTATGCCATCACCTGCAAACGATGCAACAAGGCCTATATTGGTGAAACCGGTAAGAGGCTCAGTGACCGATTCGCCCAACACTTACGCGATATTCGCCAATGCTCTGTGACTCCTGTGGCCACTCATTTCAATGATACTGACCATTCAGGAGCTGACGATGTCCAGGTCACAGCCATCCGATCATGTTCCTCCGATGATCGCAGTCGATTCGCCCTGGAGAACCGTTTTATTTCATTCTATGGCACTTTGCCACCTCTTGGACTCAACGCATTACATTCCTATGCTTCTTAGTACTGTCTCATCTCGTGTCTTGTTATCTATATGTGTGTTTGCTCCATATATGTGTTATTTATCCATTATATTGTTTATTGTTTCTCTTCTTTTCCACTTCCGGTTTTTTGTTGCACTCATTTCGTTGTTCGTTTTTATTCCCAGATTTTCATTAGATAGGTTTATGTTTCCAATGTAATCGTCCATTTGTAGTGTTCCTAAAATTCGTCATTCTTGTTGTATTGTTTGCTTGATAAAGGCCATTTGGTCGAAACGTTGCTGTTTATCGTCACTGTTTCTGTATTTTGTAAAACTATAGTACTTTATTTTTACGTGTTTAGCTAAATATCCCTATAGATGTTTCATATTTATCTTCAAGTCAACAGCCATATTGAGATGTTCCCTGACAACTGTCATAATATAATTAATGAACTTATGCTGAAATGAAGCTCTATTCTGCTTGCAACAAATAATAAAAACTAACCAGTAAATACAAAGAAACTAATTATAAAAGTACAGAATATATAAGGAATTAGCTCTGCTTTTCATTATGATTATAAATAGTTATCTCTTAAATACCATAGCAATCTGAGTCAATAATATATCTCTTCATCTGGTGAGAAAATAAATAAGTTAAAAAATATCAATAAACAAATGATACAAATGAAAAATAACATTAACAAACATTCATCATCCAGTACTACAAACATGCACATAAAAGAATGCAATCATAGAAACAAAGACAAATGATAAATGAAATAACATAACAAAACATTCATCATCCAGTGACTACAAACATGCACATAAGAAGAATGCAATCATAGAAACAAAGACAAATGATACAAATGAAAAATAACATTAACAAAACATTCATCATCCAGTGAGTACAAACATGCACATAAGAAGCATACAATCATAGAAACAAAGACAAATGATACAAATGAAAAATAACATTAACAAAACATTCATCATCCAGTGACTACAAACATGCACATAAGAAGCATGCAATCATAGAAACAAAGACAAATGATACAAATGAAAAATAACATTAACAAAACATTCATCATCCAGTGACTACAAACATGCACATAAGAAGCATACAATCATAGAAACAAAGACAAATGATACAAATGAAAAATAACATTAACAAAACATTCATCATCCAGTGAGTACAAACATGCACATAAGAAGCATACAATCATAGAAACAAAGACAAATGAGTACTGACAAACACAGGGATGACTTTCACATGAGAATTTTATTCATGCACTGATTTGATTAGGTGCTCATAACTTGGGTTATTTGTTAAGAAGCAAAGAGGCACACTTGTAGTAGATGAGCTACCAGGTCTCATAAGCTACGCTATATGTATGATCTTCCTTTCTTCCTTTCGTTCGCTTGAAATATTGTCTATATATTCAATTGTAAGTATGCCATTAATCTGGTTTCATGTTTTCGAAGAAACAAAATATTGGACTATCCTAACCAATTAGGTTAAACCTCTAACATGGCGAGTCTTCATCATTTTAAAATAACTTTTTAGTTTGTACAAATTTGTACCGCTCACTTCCTTGAATTGTTACACTGTATGTATCACATTTGTAGTCCACGCCATAAGATTATCAACTGGGGTCAAAGGCGCAAGGAAACAACGGCACGCCAGATTAGTGAGCTGGCACTAATCCCCTGCCTTCACCTCCATGTGGTGACCCTGGTAACAGACGGTAGTTCTGGTCTGGCTAAGAGGGCAGGTGCCGTGGGAGAGCTACTCTGGGGCAAGTAGAGATGCAAAGGTAGTCACGCTAGATGGGATCCGCTCACAACACAAAGGAGCGAACTCCCAGAGTGACTATTAACGCTCGTCTCTCCCGGCCGATGGGAAAAGCTGGAAGGATAAACGCGGAACCGCGCTGGGCGAAACTCAGAGCCCACACATGCTCTCTCTTGAGCCGTTGAGTATGCTGGAAGTTGTGCTAAACTGCACGTGGGTCTACACAGATAACCTAGGTGAGCACGGTAGGAATTGATGGAAAAGATGAGGTAGGCCCCAGGGCAGAGCGTGCACGCATGTGAGCGATGCACGGGTGGGCCCTCATAGGGCGAAACCTGTGACCCCATCACAGGGGTGGGGGACCGGGTTGAGTCACAGGCGGCGACAGCCCAAGCAAATGTGAGAACGGTGGGAATTGACGGAAATGGTGAGGTAGGCATCAGGGCAGAGCGTGCACGCATGCGAGCGATGCACGGGTGGGCCCACAGGTGGCCAGAAAAGCCAGGCACGGCAGGCAAGTCAGGCGCATCAGCGGCAAGTATGGCAGCGGCAAGCAAGGCAGTCATGAGGGTGTGCGTCCCACCCAAAATGTGCAGAACAACTGGAAAGCCCAGTAGAGGTAAAGCCAGTGCTGCTTTCCATTCGCAGGGAACTACTACTGCTTTGTAGTTTGATTGGGGACAATCAAAGGCTAGCGGAGCAAATTGTACACAAAACTGGACGGGTAGCAAACCAAGGTGTCCACAAAACGACTAGTTTCGCTGGGCAGATGGCGCTCATAAGCCCAGGAGGGCAGGCCATCTAAGGGTTGCTGGTCTAAAAGAAAATGGCAACCTGCTGCCTTGTGTTTTGGCAGACAGCAAGCTAACGAGCCAGTAAACGCTGGTTGAAATCGAACACACCACCGAAGGATAAGCACCTGAGCTCCAATAGGTACTGAAGGCTGTGCAGGTACATTCCGTTCTTGATGTTTGGCTGTTTATATATCACAATTGAATGATAAAAAACGGCTTAAGAACGATCGCGAGAGAGAGAGATCATCAACTCAGTTTTCACAATCAACATCCCCCACACAATGGGAAAACTCATGCAGGATCTGTCCTTCACTGCAATAGCCATCTCAATGTTCCTACACTCACTGTGCCTGTCCAAGTGGTGCTGGCTGGCCAATCTTTTCTCTCTAAACCTATGTTTTGTCCACACGTAACCACCACTTCAATCAGAAGGTTCAATGTCTATGATTCTGTTCTCACACATGTGGAGTATTTATGAATGTTCATAGTTTTTTTCTCACACATGTAGAGCAGAGGGCATTTATGAATGTTCATAGTTTTTTTCTCACACATGTAGAGCAGAGGGCATTTATGAATGTTCATAGTTTTTCCACCTAGGTAATGGATGCTGATCTAGTCAGTTTATCTACCCTTTTGTTAATGTAGATGACAACAGATCTATAACTACAGTAACAACAGAGGTGTTTTTGTGGGTGGGGGTGAACTGTGATTTGGAGGAAGGGGGAGGGGGAGAAGGAGTGGCAACGAGGAAATCTAGGTGGAGCATGTAACATTTGGTGCTGATTCAAGAAAACATAGAAGAAGTGTTCCTGGAGAGAAGAGGATTGCAAAACATGAAGGGACAGATAGGATGATATTTGAGATTAATCAATCAAGTGACATGCGTGTCAACATAGGCAATCATGTCTCTCCACAACTCTCTCCCTTGGCAGTTACAGTTAACCACAGTCCAACTCTCTCTCTGGTGCAGTTAACCAGTATTTAGATACACAGTGAATGCCACAACTCCCCCCTCTCTCCTTGGTGCAGTTAACCAGGTATTTGAGATACCACAAGTGAATGCCACAACTCTCCCCCTTTATACACTCCCTTGGTGCAGTTAACCAGGTATTTGAGATACCACAAGTGAATGCCACAACTCTCTCTCCTTGGTGCAGTTAACCAGGTATTTGAGATACCACAAGTGAATGCCACAACTCTCTCTCCTTGGTGCAGTTAACCAGGTATTTGAGATACCACAAGTGAATGCCACAACTCTCTCCTTGGTGCAGTTAACCAGGTATTTGAGATACCACAAGTGAATGCCACAACTCTCTCTCCTTGGTGCAGTTAACCAGGTATTTGAGATGCCACAAGTGAATGCCACAACTCTCTCTCCTTGGTGCAGTTAACCAGGTATTTGAGATACCACAAGTGAATGCCACAACTCTCTCTCCTTGGTGCAGTTAACCAGGTATTTGAGATACCACAAGTGAAATTTATTGTATATATTTCTGCCCAGATAAGACTGATCTCTCCTCAAGTAGATGTGAATTACAAACATCTGCGGAGATCTGACACTGCACCTGGAACACTAGTTTGAATCAACACCGTCCGTGTGGTACCGGGCCCGCAAGGGAAGCAAAGAATAGTACCACTACGACCCACAATACATGTTGTAAGAGGCGACTGATGTAGGAACTAGGGATGCTACCCTAGTAAATAAAAACAGCGCAGAAATCAGATGTGCTGGGCTACTTGTAGGCACATAACTGGCACAATGTACAATCGCTCTTAGGTTCAGATCACATACAAATCACACAGAATGGTTGACAAGTGGTTGATATGGAACATTCGAAGAAGAATCAACATCACTGCCTTCATTACACACCCATAGGTACTGAGCTCTTTCTGGTCAGCTGAAAGTCTCAACAGCAGAGTACTTACACAGCAACTTCAGCAACAACTAGAAATTTCTCCCCAACTCAGAAAGTTTGGGTCTCCATTTTCCAATCAGATAAGTTAGAGAATATCAAATACTAGACACTGATTATCGTATATTTAGCTGGCTGCCACATGTGCACTCAAAGTTAAGGGTTCTGTAACATATGTCAACCAAATGTTATCCTAATTTTCTGTCTTTACCAAATTAATTTTTAAATTGTCACATACCCCATGCTCAATTCCACAGTGGAATTTTTCAGACCGTAACAACGGCTCTCAGGTTGACCTAGAATTAATTGGGTACCAGGAAAAGCCCTGGGAAGTTATGGTTCCCAGTGTGATGCTGACCCCATAATCCATCATGTGCAGACGGTCAATGAAAAATATGGGCCTAACACTGTATCTCCATATATACCAAGTGGTATAACAAGGCTCCTTTACCTTTTTTGTTACCTTTATGACTTTAACTACCTGACTATTCCAAAGATAATAACACTGACCACAACAATACATCAATAACAACTACCCCTCCCCCTTTTCCCTGTAAAAAAATTGAGTAATATTTACAAACACTTGACTATATATATATTTGGGTAGTAAAGTGTCAAACAACGGAGACATGATGAAAGAAATAAACTCTCGTATTGCTATAGCAGCTAGTGCCTTCACTAAATTAACGAATATCTGGCAATCTCAAGACCTTAGTATATGCACAAAAGTTAAATTATTTAGGTCATGTGTGATTCCTGTACTGACCTACGGTTGTGAAAGTTGGAATTCAACAAAGAAAATTGATAAGAAACTGGACAGCTTTGAGAATAAATGTCTACGAAAATTATTAAAAGTAAAATGGAGTGATTTCGTTCTAACAACACAGTGAGAGATAGAACACACCAACGACCCATATCAAATATTATAAGGAAACGAAGGTGGAAATATTTAGGTCATGTTCTTAGATCAGACGAAAAGAGACTAAATCGACAAGTCCTTATGTGGTCACCAGTTGGGAAAAGAAACGTGGAAGACCAAAGACCACTCTTCAAGAACCATCCAACAAGAAAGTAAACTATTGGGATGTAAACCATACAAGATCTCCAACTGCTAGCAAAGAACCGTATCACATGGAGATCTAAAACCTCTGCCCTATGTGCCGACTTTGGCACGAAAGGAACAAACTAACTAACTAACTAATATATATATATATTTTATTTAGATCCAGAAGCACTTGAGCTTTTTGGCTCGGTGCCATGGACATCGTAACCCTTCGGTTCAGTGCCATGAACACCATAAATCTGGAGAGCCTGTGGCTTTTCTGCCAGCCCGCGGAATTGAACCGCACTCACAGGGGGCTTGTCACCGTCGTCCAACGCGCTACGAACAAGCTGGGCAGGCGGATATATATATATATATATATATATATATATATATATATATATATATATATATATATATATATATATATATATATATAAATAAATATGTATAAGACTATTTGATCAAAGTATCCAATGAAATATCCCTAAGTGCATCAAGTATGAGAAAATATATACTCTGGTTGATCAACAAGAAATAACTCTATAGATATGTATGAAAAAAGCATAAGTTAAAAAGTATATAAATGGTATATAATAAATAGTTGAAGTGTTCTGAAGCTATAACATACTGTCTCAACAAATACCAGGCAAGATGTGGAAAGGGTCAAGATGGAGACACAAGCTGCATTCTAGAGGCTGAAAGCACATTTTCAACACAAAACAATATCTGTTATAAAAACAAATATATGCCTGAAAGCGATAAATAACTGTGTTGATCGGCAATTAATCAGAAAGTAGAGGCTCTCTGTGGCGTCAAGATAAGCTTCTTGCTTCTTGCTTGAAAGGTACCCAGTTCGTATCCCATGTGAGGCAATTAGCATATTTTTTTTACAGATATCCCTGATCTCTGTATGAGGTCGAGTTCCTAGTGCTCTCTCAAGCTGAACAGGTAAAATAACCTTGACCACACATTCCAGCTGAACAGGTAAAATAAAGAAGTACACCACACCTTCAAGCTGAACAGGTAAAATAACCTTGACTACACATTCAAGCTGAACAGGTAAAATAAAGAAGTGGACCACACGTTCAAGCTGAACAGGTAAAATAAAGAAGTGGACCACACGTTCAAGCTGAACAGGTAAAATAACCTTGACCACACATTCAAGCTGAACAGGTAAACAACCACAACCACACATTCAAGCTGAACAGATAAAATAACCACATGTTCAAGCTGAACAGGTAAAATAACCACACGTTCAAGCTGAACAGGTAAAATAACCACAACCACACGTTCAAGCTGAACAGGTAAAATAACCACACGTTCAAGCTGAACAGGTAAATAACCACGACCACACACGTTCAAGCTGAACAGGTAAATAACCACGACCACACGTTCAAGCTGAACAGGTAAAATAACCATTGGTAGTTGAAAATCAATAAGAGTGGATTGCAAAGTCATTAAACAAATTTTATTACACAAGATTAAAATAAAATTCCTACAAATATTTTCACCATCTTTAAATTACACCGGAGACCCAGGTCGGTGCTACGAAGTTCGAGCGTTGCTACTGAGGTCTTCCTGTGATGAGAAAGATGTCGGAGCACACATGGTTATTCACCAAAGTGTAATGATATGGTTATATCAAATAATCAATCAATCAATCATTAACCAAGAGATAGTTGATTGTAATTGCCATTATATTTATACAACATTTTGGTGTTTAAGTAATAAAATTACTATTACACAAACATTACAGAAGAAGAAAAATGTATCTGTTTAAAACAAAGTGCTGTAGACAATTTCTTACAACATTCTGGACAATAAGACAGAAATATGGAGATTCTACAAGACTTGAACATGAAGGAACGTTGGCTTATAGACAACATCATGTCTCAGAGACTGCAGTATATCTTAGTCACATTTAATGTCACAGTGGTTTAGAAAAAGCAATAATGGAGGGAACAGTTCTTTGTAGATGAGGAAGGTGGTGATCAAGATGATGGGAGCAACAGGATAATAAAGAAACCTTGAACATGACAATGGAGATGGGAGAACTAGTTAGAAATTGATTGTGTTTTAGGTGATCTGTAGAGATTTTGCAGTACTAGGACAAAACATTTTAGGGTGAAGTATTAGAGACCTAACATCACTTGGCTACAACATTTGAAGTGTTAGAGACCTCACATCACTAGGCTACAACATTTGAAGTGTTAGAGACCTCACAGCACTAGGATACAACATTTGAAGTGTTAGAGACCTAACATCACTAGGCTACAACATTTGAAGTGTTAGAGACCTAACATCACTAGGCTACAACATTTGAAGTGTTAGAGACCTCACAGCACTAGACTACAACATTTGAAGTGTTAGAGACCTCACATCACTAGACTACAACATTTGAAGTGTTAGAGACCTCACATCACTAGGCTACAACATTTGAAGTGTTAGAGAACTAACATCACTAGGCTACAACATTTGAAGTGTTAGAGACCTCACATCACTAGACTACAACATTTGAAGTGTTAGAGACCTAACATCACTAGGCTACAACATTTGAAGTGTTAGAGACCTCACATCACTAGGATACAACATTTGAAGTGTTAGAGAACTAACATCACTAGGCTACAACATTTGAAGTGTTAGAGACCTAACATCACTAGCTACAACATTTGAAGTGTTAGAGACCTACATCACTAGGACTACAACATTTGAAGTGTTAGAGACCTCACATCACTAGGCTACAACATTTGAAGTGTTAGAGACCTAACATCACTAGGCTACAACATTTGAAGTGTTAGAGACCTAACATCACTAGGCTACAACATTTGAAGTGTTAGAGACCTAACATCACTAGGATACAACATTTGAAGTGTTAGAGAACTAACATCACTAGGCTACAACATTTGAAGTGTTAGAGACCTCACAGCACTAGGATACAACATTTGAAGTGTTAGAAACCTCACAGCACTAGGCTACAACATTTTAAGTGTTAGAGAACTAACATCACTAGGATACAACATTTGAAGTGTTAGAGACCTAACATCACTAGGATACAACATTTGAAGTGTTAGAGACCTAACATCACTAGGCTACAACATTTGAAGTGTTAGAGACCTCACAGCACTAGGCTACAACATTTGAAGTGTTAGAGAACTAACATCACTAGGATACAACATTTGAAGTGTTAGAGAACTAACATCACTAGGATACAACATTTGAAGTGTTAGAAACCTAACATCACTAGGATACAACATTTGAAGTGTTAGAGACCTAACATCACTAGGCTACAACATTTGAAGTGTTAGAGAACTAACATCACTAGGATACAACATTTGAAGTGTTAGAGACCTAACATCACTAGGATACAACATTTGAAGTGTTAGAGACCTAACATCACTAGGATACAACATTTGAAGTGTTAGAGACCTAACATCACTAGGCTACAACATTTGAAGTGTTAGAGACCTAACATCACTAGGATACAACATTTGAAGTGTTAGAGACCTAACATCACTAGGATACAACATTTGAAGTGTTAGAGAACTAACATCACTAGGCTACAACATTTGAAGTGTTAGAGACCTAACATCACTAGGATACAACATTTGAAGTGTTAGAGAACTAACATCACTAGGATACAACATTTGAAGTGTTAGAGAACTAACATCACTAGGATACAACATTTGAAGTGTTAGAAACCTAACATCACTAGGATACAACATTTGAAGTGTTAGAGAACTAACATCACTAGGCTACAACATTTGAAGTGTTAGAGACCTAACAGCACTAGGATACAACATTTGAAGTGTTAGAGAACTAACATCACTAGGATACAACATTTGAGTGTTAGAGACTCATCACTAGGCTACAACATTTGAAGTGTTAGAGACCTCACATCACTAGGCTACAACATTTGAAGTGTTAGAAACTAACACCACTAGGATACAACATTTGAAGTGTTAGAGACCTAACATCACTAGGATACAACATTTGAAGTGTTAGAGACCTCACATCACTAGGCTACAACATTTGAAGTGTTAGAGAACTAACACACTAGGATACAACATTTGAAGTGTAGAGACCTACATCACTAGGATACAACATTTGAAGTGTTAGAGACCTCACATCACTAGGCTACAACATTTGAAGTGTTAGAAACCTAACATCACTAGGCTACAACATTTGAAGTGTTAGAGACCTAACATCACTAGGATACAACATTTGAAGTGTTAGAGACCTCCATCACTAGACTACAACATTTGAAGTGTTAGAAACCTCACAGCACTAGGATACAACATTTGAAGTGTTAGAGACCTAACATCACTAGGCTACAACATTTGAAGTGTTGAGCCCACAGCACTAGGCTACAACATTTGAAGTGTTAAAACCTCATCACTAGGCTACAACATTTGAAGTGTTAGAGAACTAACATCACTAGGATACAACATTTGAAGTGTTAGAGAACTAACATCACTAGGATACAACATTTGAAGTGTTAGAGACCTAACATCACTAGGATACAACATTTGAAGTGTTAGAGACCTAACATCACTAGGCTACAACATTTGAAGTGTTAGAGAACTAACATCACTAGGATACAACATTTGAAGTGTTAGAGAACTAACATCACTAGGATACAACATTTGAAGTGTTAGAGACCTAACATCACTAGGATACAACATTTGAAGTGTTAGAGACTACATCACTAGGCTACAACATTTGAAGTGTTAGAGACCTAACATCACTAGGCTACAACATTTGAAGTGTTAGAGACCTAACATCACTAGGATACAACATTTGAAGTGTTAGAGAACTAACAGCACTAGGATACAACATTTGAAGTATTAGAGACCTCACATCACTAGGCTACAACATTTGAAGTGTTAGAGAACTAACATCACTAGGCTACAACATTTGAAGTTTAGAGACCTAACATCACTAGGTACAACATTTGAAGTGTTAGAGACTACAGCACTAGACTACAACATTTGAAGTGTTAGAGACCTAACATCACTAGGCTACAACATTTGAAGTGTTAGAGAACTAACATCACTAGGATACAACATTTGAAGTGTTAGAGACCTCACAGCACTAGGATACAACACTTAAAGTTGTTGGATTCCTCACAGCACTAGGATACAACATTTCAAGGTGTAGTGTTAAGGATCTTACAAAACTAGGCTGCACAGTTAAAGTATAATAGTCCTCACAGCACTAGGCTGTACAGTTAAAGTATAATAATCCTCACAGTACTAGGCTGTACAGTTAAAGTATAATAGTCCTCACAGTACTAGGCTGTACAGTTAAAGTATAATAGTCCTCACAGCACTAGGGTGTACAGTTAAAGTATAATAGTCCTCACAGCACTAGGCTGTACAGTTAAAGTATAATAGTGCTCACAGTACTAGGCTGTAACATATCAAGGTGACGTGGTCTTTTTTTGGCTAACTTTTCCATCCCGGAGACATATAATCAATTACAGATGGACAGACACTGAAACATGCTGACATCCCTGTGTCTGTTGTTTCTTAAGCAAACAGTCTAGCCCCTCAATAATGTCAGTGCTCCCCACACAGATACACCAATTAGAATATATAATTAAGTATCTATTTCTTGAATTGGCCAACTTATTGAGAAGGAAAGAATAGACCGTCGGCAAGAATAAATAAAACAGGACCGTAGAATAAAAGTCTACCCTCGTGTCGGTACGAGAGAAGATTGCAGCAGACCCCGCATCGGTGGCCTAGTGCAGATACATGTACTGGGCAAGGTTTGCCGAGAGCAAAAGAACAAGTTGCGTTTTAGTGCATAACGAAACTACCCGCCTTGGGAAAACCGTGCAAGGTACTGTGCGATTAAAAATTAACATCCCCGGAAGAACTGAGGCTGGTGATATCTAAAGGAACTGCCAGCCTTGGGGCAACCGGGCAAGGTTCGATGCAGTCGAACTAACATCCCGGAATAACTGGAGCGGGTGATGGTGGCGGGCGCAAAATCCTCAGTTGCGTTGATAGCGCCTACTGAAACGACCCTCTACATTGTTTGTACTGGGCCCCATGCCGGTGCCTTTCGAGGTTAATTGCAAATTGCCACGTACCAACGAGCGTCTAGAAAAGGCTGAGAATGTTCCTTCTCTGGATCAAACTAAAAAATGTATGGTAAAGCAAGGCCGACAATGTACGGATCAGACAGGAAGTCCGGGCCTGAACATTGGCGAAGGCCGATACTTTACACGGTGTTTTATACGAGTAAGACGCCGTCCGAGGACAAGCTGACAAGCCCGAGAAATATTTCTCAGTCAGACCGGGTAAAGCAGCGTAACTCCCTGTCCTGGCGTAGATCACAAAGCCCAAATATACGGCAAAGTTGATCGTAAAGGCGTAGATCTGAAAGGATCATACCTAGGGAAAGTTCACCCTAGTAAATCAAAAGCTGGCTGAAAACGGACGGGCGGGCCTAGTCACCATGGGCGCACAATCGTCCCGGCGAGATCACTCCGTTCTTGCCAGTGGACCAATTATACATCACAATAAGAATGACCAAATTGGCCGTGAAGAACGATCGCAGAAGAAGAAGAATAGACCCATAATATCTGATAGAGAATATAGTAATAGACAATTGGTTGTGATGAGAACTAGACTGGTAGTACATGAACTTCAGAAACTAGTGCATGGCATTGTACATCTTCAAGAAACTGACCAATTGGTTGTAATGCTTCAAGAAACAGACAATGCTGTAATCTTAGAGAATAGAATAGACAATTGGTTGTGCATGCTTCAAGAAACTAGACAATTGGTTGTACATGCTTCAAGAAACTAGACAATTGGTTGTACATGCTTCAAGAAACTAGACAATTGGTTGTACATGCTTCAAGAAACTAGACAATTGGTTGTACATGCTTCAAGAAACTAGACAATTGGTTGTACATGCTTCAAGAAACTAGACAATTGGTTGTACATGCTTCAAGAAACTAGACAATTGGTTGTACATGCTTCAAGAAACTATTATAAACAACAGTTTGACATTAGCTACCTAACCCTTTCGCTGCTACATTCTTTCCGAAGATGGATATAAAAATAGCTACTCTTTGTTTCTAGGTCACAATGTGAATATACGCCGATAGCAGTGGTACTATACCATGCATACAGTACATCGAGAAGCAAAGATTCAAGTGGTTCGGCCATTTAATGAGAATGGAACCACATTTACTACCATCACGTGCCTATAATAATCGACACTCAGGGCGCAGAGCACGAGGCAGGCCAAGAACACGATGGATAGATAACATCTCAGAGTCCCTGCGAAAGCATGGACTGACAACGTCAAGCGCAACACACCTGGCACAAGATAGGAAACTAAATCTCCCCACGCACTTCACGGCAAATGTGGTTAAGATAAGATAAGATAAGCAGTGACAGTAGAAATGTATAATGTGTTAACATGTCTTTTGCCCACAGAGGAGAGATAATAACAGATGTGTTAATGTGTCTTTAAAAGTGAATGGGGATAACGTCTATACACGTCCTTAGCAGCTAAAGGGTTAGGGCAAGCTGCAGTTGTGACTTTGCTTCTATTGGAACAAAACAAGGAATAATGATAAAATATATACTTTTTATTTTTTGATGATAATTAGAGAACTGTGATATCAAAGACTGGCAACCACACTACAAGCATACAGACAAGAAGAAAGAACACACACAACAATAATTGCCCATAGTTGCTAGGTGAATTATTGTATACTGTATTGTGACTACATTTAAACAAATTTTGCCATTTGTAATTCTCGTCACATGTTGTGTTGTGTCTCTTCTGTACATAGAAAACTTATTTTTCTTTTCTCTACCTAAATCTGAATTAAAAGAGAATAGGAATGGCCAAGGATAATTTCAATAGTATGAGAAAGTTACTGACATCCAAACAAATTACAAACAGGCTAAAAATGAGAATGATCAAATGCTATATATATCCTATATTAATGTATGGCTCGGAAACATGGACAATGAACAAGCAGTTAGAAGACAGAATTGATGCATTTGAGATGTGGATATATAGAAGAATAGGCAGAGTTTCATGGACAGAAAAACAGACAAATAAACAAGTTTTAGGAAAACTAGGCATGAAGAAACAATTATTAAGAGAAATAAAATTCAGACAAGTAAAGTACTTTGGGCACATAAAAAGACATGACACCATGATAAAACATTTACTAGAGGGGAAAGTTGAGGGGAAGAGCAAGAGGAAGACAGAGAGATAAGTGGGAAGGAAACTTTAGGAAATGGACAGGTTACAGTCTGGCAGTGTGCAACACCAAGGCGAAAGACAGAGGATGCTGGAGATTCATTGCAGCCAACCTTCGATGTGGAGACAGCACCTGATGATGATGATGACCTAAATCTGAACATAACCACGAAGTTGGTACTTATCTATATTAGTTTGTTGGAATTGTGTGTCCCCAAAATTT